>OX375882.1:58313030-58913030 GCA_947359465.1 Metellina segmentata
TTGGAGGTTATGTCACACCTACCGTGAACACATCAGCTCCAAGTTGTTTTGAAGGAAGCGATTAACAGGAGACATTTGAAATTTATTAAACTTTTACACTGGATCAAACGTGTTTGAGCGTAATTAAGGGAGGTCCAACAGTTATCACTAGGGCAACTTTTTTGTTGCAGTAAAAATAGGAAAAGTTGCATTTATCATTCCCTAAAGTTGCATTTATGGAAATAAAGTTGCATTTATTTTTGATACACTAAAATCTAACATAAATATTCGTAAAAAATGAAAAATGAAACAATTTATTGACAATTTTAGTTGTGTACAACAATATTATAATTAGGGCAACTTTTTTGTTGCAGTAAAAATGGGAAAAGTTGCATTTATCATTCCCTAAAGTTGCATTTATGGAAATAAAGTTGCATTTATTTTTGATACACTAAAATCCAAAATAAATTATTATATTATATCATATATAATAAATATTTATAAATTATTATATTAATTATTATATCATATTTTAAAAAATGAATCAATTTATCGACAATTTTAGTCGTGTACAACAGTAAGTATTATAATACATCATTAAACACAGAAGAACGTTAATGTAGTTGAAAGGCCTATCTTGGCCGGAAAATTTTTTTCACATTGAAAATCTGCGCTCAAGAGACTGATTTTACCTGACATTGTTGCAGTAGCAAATACTCGATGGAAAATCATCTCGGGAAAGTGTAGCAATAACTGTCAGGTCATTATTCTTTTCCAATCGTTTTTTAAGATGCACTTTAAGTTTGCAAGGATCTTCTTTAAAATACATCTCGATCTGATATATTCATACGCTGTCTTGATGTTGCACGCTTTCGATTCCAATTTTTCTACGAGACGAATGAAACATTCGTTGCTGCTTTTGATTTTAAGCAAACTTTTTAGCAGCTCTGGGTCACACAGTGCTTTTATTACGCGACGCACTAAAATGCCGTCGTCACTGAAATCGCTTGCAATGTCCTTTACAGTGGGAAGGTGGTCGGTGTAGTACAATGCTGCAAGGTTGTGTGTACTGCCACCAGCTATTGGCCGATGGTCTGCAAAACGGCTTTTCTAAGCTTGTTTTGTACTGTGGCCGCCTTAACACAAGCGATGAGACTGTCCATATTTGTGTAAAATCCGCGGACCTTCTCTGCAGTTGTGAAACAAGTGTGCCACGCAAGTTACTTCGAGCAATCGCAGATAAAGCACCTTGAGTGTGTTTCCAACCGCAGTCATTTAATATGCAGTATCGGATAGCAGAAGCGCAAAATCCTTTCGCTCAACATTCAGAGATTAAAAACGTCATCTACAAGGCGAACTACATTTTGATGATCGACACTCACATCGTAAACTCTGCAGTCGATTAAGCATGTTTCCTCCGGAAAGAGTGCCAAACAATATGTTATAGTACATCTTGCCATTTGTTTCACTTTCGTCGGTCGAACACCTTCTTTCCATGAACTTGTTTGATCTGCAATACTTCGGCGTTCGCAAAATCAGACGCACATAATAGAAGAGTTGATTATGAGGGGAAAAAATGAAATAATAATTTTATATTTGTTAATTTAAAGCTGAATTTTAAAAAATTGCAAAAGATTGCATTTATGCAAAAAGTTGTATTTATGCAGAAAGTTGCATTTATGCAGAAAGTTGCATTTAGGTTGCGGTTATAACTCACTTACATTACATCCCATGAAGGTGGAATTTTAGTTTTAGTACTTTAGATACAGCGTAGAACGTGTGAAAAAAAGTTGCATTTGTTGCAAAAAGTTGCCCTAGTTATCACAGTTCCGACTTAAATAGAAGTGAAGATGCGCCGAAGCACGAACTGCGAGGGGAGTCAGCGCCACCATAAAATCATCAAAATGTTCTAAACCTCCAAAACTCAACCACAAGCAATGTTTTCAACCCTAAAGATCACCCATTCCACCATATTCATAATCCATTTTTCTATTTCCTTCCCTCACATTCCAAGACATGAAACTAAGACTCGCAAATAACCACGATGGAAAGTTTTCATTACCGAGTCCCCCACCCTCTTCTACATTCCACTCTAACTCCTCACCGACCCAGAACATCTATATCTGCTGCCTCATTGAGATTCAGAAAAACAAAAACACCCTTTCCTTCACTCTACTTTGTCTTTCTTCCCATTTCTTGTTAAGTAAACAAACACTGGTAATATCCAAGCTGGAATCTGGGAGATTCAAAAACAAAAATGGCGGATAAAAAAGAATACATAAATAACCCTGGTGGCTGCCTCACTGAGAAAAAGCATTCGCTCTTTAAGCCAATGGATTTAAAGTATTTGCCGGTGGTGTCTAAGTTAAAAGCTCTTGGAAAAACTTTTTTTTTTGTGAAGATGAAAGGAGTGGAGTGGAAATAACGTCAACAGCAAAACCTTCTTTCGTCAAAGGACCTAATTTCAAACTTAATTTCTTCCCTGCTATTTTAACATCGATTGGTATTCGCCTTAATCATCTTCATCGAAATGCTAATGTATCATTTTTCAGTATAATGGTGTATTAATTTAATGGAATCGGGGGATGATTTTCATACTGTATTTCTTCGGAGTCATTATCTTTTCATTGAAGTTTGTATTAGTCTATACCCCAAGATACATGGATTGAGATAGTTTATTGATCTCATTAAAGCAGCATTAGCATTTATATTGTAAATTTGGAAATATTAATGAGATGCAGCGTGTTAGATCAATTTCAGCAGCTTTATTATCGGGTTTCAGTATCAAGGATGAATATTTTAATAAATATTAAAAATTTTACTATCATATGTTTATCAATTCGAATGTATACGTGCTCTAGATGTATCAAGATGTTTGAAATTGGTTTGCTTTAGTACAAAAACTAATACTTTCAGTTGAAACTCATTATTTTTGAATTGCAATATAAAAGAACTGTATGAAAATAGAAATCAATATCCCTTTTTTTTTGATTGAGTGTCGTATTTCACTTTACATATTCAGCAAACAATAACATTTTATTTTCGGTACAGCTTTGATAAACGCATACTTTTGTGGCAACGCTTTGGGTGAACTTTTTGGAGCGCGTTATGGACTGAAAGACATCTTTATTATGAATATTTTCATTTTTAAGGCAACCTCGGCAGTTGTAAAGTTTACATTTTCATTTCTAATATTCCAGAATGTTCTTTTTATTTCACTTAAAGTGATGTATTTTCATTGGTTCTTCAAAAACACCATTCCAATTCTATTCCGTAGCACGTGAATTTGAAAAATTCAACGCCACAATTAGAATAGGACATGCAGAAAAGACGCGTAAGAGTGTTTTTAAAGTGTTTATTTTGTAATTAGTGTTTATTGTATGCATTAAATAGTATTTGTATATATTATTGCATTGGCTTGACGTCGAAGGGATACGTCTATGTTGTCTACGTCCTTCTTAAGGTTATATATAGTATAAGAGAGAAAAATAATATTTCTATCTATTTATAATAAAAAAAATTATCGGTCTTTTTCAGGTTTATTCGCTTTGTGACTGGTAGATAGCGAGTCACGTGATAGCAATTCTTGCGGTTCAACGGGCAAATGAATTTGGAGCACTTACAGACGATAAGCACCAGATATTTTTAATTAATTCATTCATAAAATTTGAGAGTACGCGCTAGAAAGTTTGCCATGTTTTCAGAAGAACCGGCCAATTCGGTCGCCGTTTCCATAGCAACAGTCGAATATGAAAAAATTAAAAAGTACTATTACAACAAACAACACAGATCAGCTAAAACATGTAAAATTATGAGATTTCCTCTGAATTTTAACAATATATGTTAAAATATTTCCTTTTTTTATGTGGAAATGAGATGTTTTGTTATTGAGATATTTTAAAACATTTAGCTTTTATTTACACTATATTTCCGTGTATAAACCGAGAATTTTTGGAATATTTTCTAAAGCTAAAGTACTGATAACTGCGTACAAACAAATCCGCTAATCTCGCAAAAAAGTAGGCAATTTTTCGTTACTCGGGCTCATGCGATAAATATTTGAATGGAAGGGAACCTTCAATTAACGTCATACTAGAGGTCCGGGATCAATCCAGCAGCGATCCAAATGGGGATGGATTGTGAAGCAATCATCTCCCCCTCATTGTTGAAAAGCATTGTTCGCGAAGCGAATTAAATATGATTGCGCAACAATCATCGAAGGGTTGACGAGCAATAGCGAGAAGGGACGGAGACCCCTAGTAAAATATAAAATTTAATTTATAGAACAAAATAATAGTAGAGCTCAAAGTCTCAAATCCGGAATTCTCCGGACCTCGGCCATTCCGGATTTCAGATTATTTGCATTTTTTGTCGAAATAAAACCTTATTCTAACCCTCTCCCCTCGCGAAATTTGCGTTTGCAAAACAAAGTAATTAGAGTGCTTACACCTGCCACGCGTTCGGTAACAGGTGGTGACACTCCTCATGGCAGTTGGTGTCGGATTACTTTGCAAATCAAACTCTCTCTCTCTCAATTAGACAAACGATTCCAAAATCTTCCTGAAGCTAAAACACACAGCCGAGTGTTCGCATGAAGCTGTCACACTCAGTCTTGGTGGGCTCCAACCACTTTTCCGCAGTGTGTCCGCAAAAAAACACTTTTACCTGTCCCATGGACGGGAGGGGGACACCTGGGGTGTCGAATACTCTAATAGTAACATAGCAGATGTATAAATAGGAATAATTTAAAAAAAAAAGGGAAAACACCTTTTTAATACAATGCAACACGTTTTTCTTGCATATCTTCTAATTTTTCTGTGTGGTATTTACTCTGAACTTGTTCGTTATTTTGCGTTGTTTCATCAGTTAGGACCAGTTTGACTTCTTGTATTTTAAAAACTGTTGGAAAGTTGTAAAAAAGTGAGAAAAATAAAAAACGACGGTTAGCAAAACTTCCAGATTTTGGACAATTCCGGATTTCGGACGTTCGTATGTGGGACTTTGTGCTGTACTACAATCTTCTTTATATATGTTTGAAAATAAGACTTTTACTGACTTCGTGGCACTCTCGGAGGAGTCTGTAACACCTAGAGAGCGCGTCCCCTGGCGGCGGATAGGGGAATGCCTCCATTGGTTTACCAATGGGTGGTAGGAGTGAAATAAAATAGCTCCCGCGGACCAACAGGTAGAAGTCCAACCTTTTCGGAGGCAATGGCACCCCTCTTCTATGAAATGGACATTTCAAAGGCATGAAGATTTCACGAACTAATATAAAATCCTATCCCATCTGCAGGTACTGTCCCCAATCGCAACAAACTCCAGATCATGTTTTTGACTTCCAGGCCATTACCGGTTCCCTCTTTCAACTTGGAGCACCCCCATTCGAAATCCTCCATAGCCATCGAGCTCCAGAACTTGCAGATCTTGTCACCAAGGCTTTTGGAGGACTCTAGACTTTTGCACTAGTACTGTATGTATAGAAACGACAACAACAACAACACTAACTTCGTGTACAATTTAATAAGGTTGTCGATGTGAAGGATATGCTTCTTGACTCCTTACAAGATTAACAATGTGGGGTTCAAAATTAATAACTTCCAGTCTTAAATCGCAACGCAATTAAATATTCACTAATAATTACGCTGTCATTCAGGATGGATGTAATCCCAGTTAACAAAATTAAATATAACCCGCATAGGAATGTCTTATATGTTTCCTATCGACCCCTAACAATGTTATATCAACGACTTTGGCTACCTCTGCTCAAAACAGTCTGTATTTCAATACTCGTCTTTTTAGCTTGGAAATGAGTGACTTTCAGCATAACAAACCAACTTTATGCTGTGCGCACAAACATATTTGCCCGTTTCATAGTGTGTGGTGAATATGGTAGCTGCTTTCTGTGTTGCAGATAAAAGGGGGGGGGGAAACAGGTATCGTAAACGCTTCCCACAAGGTGTTATATCACAGACCTCACACAAAAGATAATCGAATAAAACCCAAAAAAACTCGCAAAGGTTATGGAGAAGATGAAGGTAGGGATTCCTCTCGGGACAGCAGAGAAAGGGCGAAAAAGTCCAGAAACTATTTTCAGAACAAAACCGTAATAATTCAAACGACAAAAAAGCCGCGTTATTCCCGGGTAGGAGTACAGAAATCTATGCCCTTATTTTATTTATCATTTTTG
Organism: Metellina segmentata; assembly: GCA_947359465.1. Classification (NCBI taxonomy): domain Eukaryota; kingdom Metazoa; phylum Arthropoda; class Arachnida; order Araneae; family Tetragnathidae; genus Metellina; species Metellina segmentata. The sequence continues at coordinate 58,319,197 of OX375882.1, forward strand.
TGCCAGAGAGATCCCGCGGGAGGTATGGAACTTAAGCCTCCGACGGCAAAAGAATGGCTACAAGAAAGAAAGCGAGACCGAGAAATGCAACACACAAAAGGTAATGTATCCGACGATTCAGCGGATTCCCCTGAGTAATCCACGCCAAGGCTGGCGACTTTAATTGCTCCTTTGGCGATGGTGGGAGATTTCCTGGCGACGGGCTTATCGTTGCCAACTATCGGTTAATAAAGAAGCCAGGCGTAAGAAGGGAAGTGGAATTCCGGTCGTGAGTGGAATTGGTAAATTCGAGAGGTGAATAAAACGGGAGAGGCGTTGGAAGTTCGATCCGGATAAAATACAAGGCGTAAATCAAAGGGAAAGATACAGAATAGCGGTTCTTATTTTTAACACGGTGAAACGTATTTATATCTTTTCCTGCAGAATTTTATGACAGGAATATTTATTTTTCGTGGTAGTGTAATAGTGGGTGACTATTCGACTGAAACATTTTTCCGTGAATATAATTCCATGGGTTATTCTGATATCGTTATACAGTTTAGAAGAAACAGATCTGAATTTGAATCTGAAGTGTATGAAGAAATACATCGAAAGAATTTCTGCAGTTCATTGCATCAAGAACGTCTGGCAATAGATGTTTTGAATATTTCCTTTTGGAAATACGATATACAAAGTATTTTGAAGAATTGTATCATTGAGTTTTGTTTATTGGATAGAAATAGAGAAATTTCCTAGAATCTGATATTCATTACATTTTATACGCACTACTATTAGTAGAATAATAAAAGAAGTTACAAAAAGGTATTTTATGTAAATCATACTTTGCTTTTAAAATATTTTATCTACCGAATTTGGATATACTAAACTATTTATGTTCTACCAAGAAGACATTTACGTCAAAAGTATTAAACTCCACACATGTGCGCTTACTTAAGGATCAGTCCTATAAATGGGCTCTATATATGGATAGTGGCTAAGCAGCTGTGGCTTATATTTTTGGTAACGATGAAATAAATGGCTAATTATAAAACAGTTTTTTTCATTTCTATTCTCTATGAAAATTACGACGCGTGAATAAAATTATTCATTTTATTTTGTGTGGCAGAGTTCTGTATACATGCACCGTATGCATTTCTTTACTAGTGTAATGGTTTGTGCAGTTCATTCTAGGGATACCCTTGGATTATTATCTCCAATCCTCGAATCTATTTTTAACCCTCTTTTTGATCTTCGCGTAGAAAATTATCATGTTATGGCTAACCCCTGATGCAAAATCTAATTCCAAACTGCTACCATGTCTTGGCAAGGGGAAGTTGTTTTTCCTACTTTATAACAAGTCAATTTCGTTTTGTTTAAATATCTCGTTATTAACAAAATGAAGCATATGTTGATGAACGAAGTACCTCGTCGATATCATTCGGAGGGTTAATTGAACGGACATAATATTATAAATTAAGGTTGGTTGGGGTTTGTGGCGCAAGGGGTATGTATGGCCAAGTTGCGAGGACATTTTTACTGACACACAATAAAGAAATACACCCAGAGAGTAATGGAACCTGCGTCGCCTTCAGCTCTCAGGCTGCAAGTGTAGTGGATAAGTCCACTGAGCCCTCCTCGCTGACTCCTGTGGGTCCGCATACTACACTTAGGGTACCATTGGTATCTGTCATTGCTACCATCAGTGTCACAAACCTCACGCACGGCTTTTCCATGTACATGTCTTTTTTCTTCGATGACTTTTACGTCAGTGTCGTTACTTCTGAAATTCTAAGTTCGACAGTCTCATGGCCATTTTTACCAATGCGGTTTGGCTCAGACGAAGGGGTATGGGTATTGCCTCCTGAAATTTTAACTCAGACAGTCACACAGACATTATAAAAATGTATATTGTCAGAGTCTTCTAACAGTCAGCTTCATGGACATCTTTACAAACGTGGATTAACATGTAATTTGGATTTGGGCAGTCTCAGGGACATCATTCCCAGCATGTATTGACATAGACTTCTAACTTGAAGTTTCATGGACAGATTAAACAACGTGAATTGGCATTAACGAAGGAATATGAAAATTAATCCCTGAAAGTCTAACTCTGACATTCTGATGGACTCTTGACCAACGTAGTTGGCCTAGAGCTTTTGAGTTATGGGTAAATAAAACTTCGTGCCATCATGTCCTAAACATAATTAAAGACAGTTGAGATAAAATATGCTCCTATTCGTACCATTCTTTTTTTCTCCATTATTGTTTACTTTGTAAAGTTCTCTGACATAGAAATCCATTTACTTCGGTAAACAAATTAGTAGCATTGCAAATTAATTCACTAGATGTTTAAAAATCTCAGACAAGTGCAAGACGTAAAATTCGAGGGCTAAATTCATTCTAGTTGAATAAAAAATAAGTGTTATTTACAAACAAAGCAGCTCATAATACTTTGAAATTAAAAATAAATCCTTTGGACGAATTTCAATTTGCGATAAAACATTTGGTTATATTTCTTCTTTGTATACAGTTCAAGAGGAAAAAAGTCCAAGCGCGTGTCGCCATTTTCTTTTTGACGCAAACCGAGAATAAAACGTTTCCTGTTTCCACTGCTAACGATGTTAATATAGAGAAATGACTTCAGTTGATGGTAAGTGACCAAATCCAACGCGATAACGATCGCTTAATTTGCGCAACGATTAAATGCGATTGTAATGCTATGCATCGCTATCGTTTAATCAATCTCATCTGCGTTTTTCCCCGTCCTTTTCTCTCCTCTCTAATCTAGATGAATGATGCATTCGGCTCTTGAATGAAAAACTAACTTTTGATCTTAATTAAGAGAGAACGAGATCGCTCAGATAAACAAGGGGCTGCACCTTTTTTCACTTTCGCCATTTTTTGTTACAATGTATCGTTAACATATGTATCTGTTAGATTCGTGTGCGGTAGTTTCCCTGTGGCAGAAACTGACTGATACATTAAATCTAATTTGTTATCGTCGATCTAATCTAGCTGTTTGACGTTTCGTCGTTAGGAGTACTTATCTTTGCAATTGACGGGGACAGAAGATGCGTTAAAGTCTATACAGGTGTAAATTTCTGTCTGAAATATTGAAACCCATACTTGTTTTAAGTGTTGGAGAACTTATCTTTAAAGGTTTTAAGCCATCTATTTTTCTGGTAAGCAACTCGGAATGAATGAAATCATTTTCATGTGGTGTTAACCATTACTTGTAACCACAGTTAATCTTTGTTTGTTCAACATTAAGGCCTTCGAGCGCCAAAACTTTACCAACATCAAAAAGCAATTGGAAGGTTTAATTGACACATAGTTATTTTTAATGTTATCTCCATAGTCAGGAGAATTGGGAAAAATAACATTGTCTGTATTAAACCTTCCAATTCCTTTTTGATGTTCGTAAAGTTTTAGCGCTCGAAGGCCTTAATGTTAACCAAACATATAAGGCCTTAATGTATGACAAACAAGGCCTATTTTCCAATGTTATCTCTTGGATATTCTTAAGGGGATACAGGACTCAAAAAAAAAGACTTAGAAATTTGAATATCACGAATAAAAAAACTTGGATTTAAAAAAATGCTTTTGTTCTATTCTGCACCCATCAAAAGTATAAAATTTTAAATTCTGATGATTTTTAAAAGAGTTATAGGTATATTATCGAGGGAGAGTGGTCGTTTCAGACAGCTGTCATATTTGTTTACAATATGCAAAAAGAGCCTTTACAATTTATTTTATTCAGAATTTGTATTTCTTTCGGTTCAATTGGCAACACAGTAGTTAACTGCAACTGAAATTGTTGTTAACGTATTTTTCTAAATCTCTTTCCAAATGTTTAAATCCAGTTTTCTCAATAAAATTTTTTTCTGTGTTTTCCTAACTTCAAATTGCTCCTCGCGATTCAAATATCAACAGATCTATCTAATATTTTATATTTACCTTGTTTATCATATTTAAAAGAAAATGACATATGGTTTTCACTCTGAGTACATAATTTCTTATCTAATTCATCAAATGTAGTTAAATTCTACCCGGAATTTAAAAAAAATTTTGTTAGCGAATTTTAGAATTTCTTTTTTAAAGTACACATTGTATGCAAAAAGGCATGTGTCAAATTACTTAAAATACATTTAAGAATCCTTATAAATTATTCGGAGCAAATTATCAAAATTTGAATCGCAAGTAGCAAATTTAAATGTACAATATTAAATTTTTTTAAACTTCAATATTTTAAAAACATTTTGGTTAATTTTAGTTAAACTTTACAAGAGCAATACAAATGTGTTTAAAAACTGTGAAAAAAGTTGAAAAAATCTGTTGGTAATTTAAAAAAATAATATTTTGGGTCCCATATCCCCTTCAGATAGCAGTTTGGAATTATTGTATCCTTAATGGACATTTACTTGCATACTGAACAGTGGATTTAGTATACAGGGGTGTTCTGCTGAAGATTATAATAAAAGAACATTTTGAAACATTCAAACAAATTATTCGAATGACTAGAAATGTATGGTAAGCATGTTGAAGTGGACTAGACTCGCAAAAACATTTCAAAATTCTGCGTATATACGTAAGAAATTTTGGAGATAAATCATGGTATGTCAAGAAAATACAGTACTTTCCATTTATTATAACTCCAAGCAGAACATCCTATATAAGCGAGGCATAGAATTCTTTACGGGGACCGGTTCAGTCTTATCTCCGTAATATTAAAATGGTCAAATTTTTAGGAACATTTTCTCAGAATGTTTAATGTGTATTGATTTAAAAAAAAATTTACAGGTTATTAAGACGCTTTTAAACATTTTAACACAGATTTTTTGAAAAACATAAAATTTAAAGTTAGTAATTTTTTTCTTCAACTTTTTTTTTTCTTTTTGAAAACTGACCAATTTTTATTCCTTTCAACAGTAAAAATGCACTTTTCTGAGCAGATAGGGGAAAAAATGCCTGCGTTAAAATATGATATAGGTATGGTACACCTGTAAACCATTTTTCTTTACTTGAATAGACTTTGCAAAAATGTTCCATTTATAGAAAAAATACACATTTGGAGATATTGAAGTTAAAAGCACAAAATGATTCTGAAATTCCACTGATGAAAAAAAATTATTAATTGTACCACTTTTTAGATGTCATGACAATACGCAGTTTGTAAAAATACCTCTGTTTTAAGTAAATACTACAGTTAGGACATTTAATACTATTAAATTGATCAATTTGGCATTTAATAATAACCTATTTAACATGTTTTAGTTTTGACTATTAAATTAAAACAGTTATTAATTTGTTCATAATTACACAAATGAAAATCGCCATTTTTTATTCATGACGCATCAAAAACTTCATCAGCTAAGTACCACAAATAAGTCATTAAGAATGTTTTGATTTTTAAATTAAAACTGTTATTTAAACTAAACCAATGTGTTCACAATCTATTTACCAAAATGCTATTCGCCATTGATTTAATCTCATGACACGTCAAACTCTCAATAACTCCATTACTGAATCCAGTCAGTTAAAATTAAAAGCTGGATCGAAATTGATCTTATTTTGATTAACCTTCACATATTAACTTCATCAGTTTCATCACACTGTGTGTGTGTATCACTATAATATAGCACATTTTTCTGAAATACAAATATACCATTGATGAAAATAATGCTTAAATGTAGCATTTTTAGATGCCATGACAATACGAAGTTCAAAAGTTCCTTCACTAGTTAGTAAGTACTACAAATACGCCACTAATGACTGCTAAATTCTTTAATTTATCAATAGGTAATGAACTATTCAACATGTCTTAATTCTGACTGTTAAATGAAGAGTAGTAAATTTTTTTCACAATCTCACATTTCACGCAAATCACCATTGATTTAATAGTAACACATCAAACAATTAAAAACTCCATGAACTATATACCACAAATAGGTCATTATGGATATTTTGTGGTTAAATCAAAACAGTTGCCCAATAATTCAAAATCCATGCGCACAAATACATCACCATTGATTTAATCACGACACATCAAACAATAAATATTCCATGAACTATATACCACAAATAGGTCATTGCGGATATTTTGTGGTTAAATCACACAAAATAGTTGCCAAGTTATTCAAAATACATGCGCAGAAATGCAAATCACCATTGATTTAATCATGACACATTAAACAATCAAAAATTCCATGAACTATATACCACAAATAGGTCATTATGGTTATTTTGTGGTTAAATCAAAACAGTTCAAAGTTATTCAAAATCCCTGCGCATAAATGCAAATCACCGTTGATTTAATCATGACGCATCAAACAATCAAAAATTCCATGAACTATATAACACAAATAGGTCATTGCGGATATGTTATGGTTGAATCAAAACTGTTGCCAAGTTTTTCAAAATCCATGCGTACAAATGCAAATCACCATTGATTTAATCATGACAAACTATCAAAAATTCCATTAGTTGATCCAGTCGGCTGAAATAAAAAAAAAACTAGATCTAAATTCGATCTTATTTTGATTAACTTCACATCCTATCGCTTTCATCGGTCGATAGGCCCTGCCGAAGCAGAAATCCAAAGCCTCAGGCAACGAAAATACGATCGGTAGACAGCGCTCACTTCAATTCAGATCATTAATCTAACCGCTACCCGGTACACTGTTACGGGTCCCCCCAAACCCAGCAATAAAAATTAATTAATCGATTACGAACTAGCTACTCACGTCGTATAATTACGATTAATTACTTTTCGTAGTAAAGATAAAATTAAAATCAAACTTATAGAAAGCGTTCCCTAGAGAACTGGATCGATCTTAACAGTCAGAAGTGACGTTAAAACTCTATTTACGCGGGGCCTAGACGAGAACTTCTGGAACATGGCAGTCGGCGTTGCCATTTTCAGGAAGCATATTTATTCGTTCTGAGGTAAACAGAAGATTGGTTAACGGGCCTGGAATTAATGTGGAAGTCATTTTAATACGATGCTGCTGACTAGTACTAAATTCCTAGGGAGGATTGTGACCTGGTGTTCCGGGACTTTGGAGCTGGGTTTTAAAATTCAGGAGTTCGGGATCGTAAAGGATTTGACGATAAATGTAGTCTGCGTCGTAAAATTAAATGTGCTACCGCTAGCGTTTTCTGTGCGTCTTGAAGCAGCTCAGATTTAAATATGCTGTGTTCGGAAATAATTTTCGGGAATTTTCATACATGGGGTAAAATTAGTTGTCGCCTTTGCGAGGGCTTTTCTGCCAAGCTAAATGTAGGCATAGGTAGCGTTTTTGGAGTGGAATGTGGTTCCTGTGTGTATTCCAAACCTGACGTAAATGGGTTTACTTTAACAGAACGATTTCAGCATGTCGTATATAGAATCTGTCATTAAATCTTAGTCTCGGGAACAGAAAGTACTTAAAACTGCGACGTACGTCACAGGTCACACAAAGTCTTTGCAGAACAATTTTTCCTTAATTTTATCAAAACTTTGGCCGATTTTTTTCAATTATAAGTTACAATGTTCTGCAGTGCAAAGCGCGCTCCTTGACACACCTTTTTTTATCTAGCTACGGAACAACATCCCTACACCACCCAAATTACCACAAAAACTTTATAAATAACACATCTATGTCAATGACAAAATATTTAACTTCAAAAGTTATCGACAGAATTGCGAATTCTGAAAGTACGCCTTGGTTTTAAATAAAGAAAGTAAAATTAATTTTGCTGTTTTGTTACAAATATGTAATCCATATTTAGCCGATAATTGTGTCTTACGCATTTTGGTATTTTTATTTTGCAACTCCTAGTTCCTCCTTTTTTTAAGCCAGAGATAAATTTAATCCTTTGGCCGTCACTATATTTCCGAGTAGCATGGTCATTTTATCCACAGAACATACACTATGTGGACAAAAGTATTTTTACACTAAGAAAATTTGGAGTATGATCCATCTTAGTGTGGGGTTGTTTTTCCTGCTTTTGTCTCGGCCCATTACTTTATGTACCTGGTACCACAAGCACTGACATGTACCTCGACGTTTTGGATGATTCAGCCTTGCCTACACTATGACAATAATACGGCGGTGATGATTGTTTCTTTCAACAGGATCGAGCTTCGTGTCATACTGCAAAAGTTATGTTGAACTGGTTTCCAGAAAATGAGGTGATTTGTTCGACAAGCTTATTCAAAGCCTCGGTCTCAATCCAATAGAGGCACTTCTGGGACAAACTGAAGCGACGAGTACGACACCGCCACGCACGCCCATCTTCACAACCATCTTTCAAAAGGCTTTTGATAAAGTACCTCATGAGGCATTACTGTTTAAATTGGAAAGGCTGGGGATTCAGGGAAAAACATTAATATGGATAAAGAATTGGTTATTGGGTAGAAAGCAGAGAGTGCAGGTAAAAGGAAATTATTCACAGTGGACAGAAGTTATAAGTGGGGTGCCTCAGGGATCAGTTTTGGGACCAATTTTATTTATAATTTTCATAGATGATATAGGTCAGGGGATCAAGAATAGAATCAGTATATTTGCAGATGACTTAAAAATATGGGGGACAGTGGATACCAAGTTACAGATAGGAAATTTACAAGGAGATTTTGATAAGATATCCGAATGGGCTGTAAAATGGGGTATGTCATTTAATGTAGGGAAATGTCAAGTTCTGCATATGGGTTACAGGAACAGTGGAGCCGAGTACTGTCTGCAGGGAGTAAAGGTAAAGGAGGGAGAAACAGTCAAGGATCTTGGGGTGATAATTCACAGGGATTTTAAAATGGGTCACCAATGTTCAGCTGCGGGTAAAAAGGCTAATAGGTTATTGGGGTATATTAAAAAGACTGTAACTTCAAGGGATAAGAATATAATCTTGCCATTATATAAGGGTTTAGTAAGACCACATCTAGAATATGCTGTACAATTCTGGGCTCCATATATGAGAAAGGACATAGAATCAATTGAAAGGGTTCAGCACAGAGCTACAAAAATAATAAAGGGGCTAGCAAATTTCGACTATAATGAACGTTTAAGTAAGCTAAACATGTATACACTGGAAAGAAGAAGAAGGAGGGGGGATTTGATTCAGCTTTTCAAGTTTGTAAAACAAGGGGACACAGAGGGCTTAAATTTCAATAGGGATAACAGAACAAGGGGCCATGGGTATAAATTGAATAAGACACATTTTAATCGGGATTTAAGGAAAAACTACTACTTTAATAGATTAATAGACAGTTGGAACGCGTTGCCAGAAAATATAGTTAATTCAAAGGGAGTGCACGAATTTAAGACACAATTGGATAGTCAATGGGAATTGGAGAATTCATAAACAAAGGACCAGCCTTGTTGGGCTTGAGCCTGTAGCTGGTCGTCAATATTTGTATTTGTATCTCTCACAGTCTTCCAAGAGGCATGGCAAGATATTTCTACTCAGATTTACAGAGAACTTGTGTAAAGTATGCCTCGTCGTGTTGCAGCTGAAATACAAGCAAAAGTAAGGGCCTAACCGTTACTAAATAGAATAATAAAGCATTTTTCTGAAAAACGTACAGTGTCCAAATAGTTTTGTCTACATATATTGACAAACCCTCCAGTTGGTAACGACGGGATATATCGTCCATCACGATCTGGCCAGATTTTCTACTGACTAGATATCTTGTCAAGACAACCAAGAGGCCCAGACGAGGTTAACATCTGTGGTGACAACTCACAAACTTCCACACCATACCAGAGAACTTTAGAAACCGCGACAGATTTAATGGACACGACTGTCTTTGGTTGGATCGAGTTTCGAACTCACAACCCTCCGGTTGCTAATCCGTTACTCTTTCAATCAGGCTACCACGTTTCGGTCACCAATGGATATCAAAAGGTCATATAAGGTGTTAACAGTAGAATATTCCGAGTGAACTTGAATACGTCAATTCAATTGTTGCCCACATAGTGTATATCGTGACACTTCCATAATTAAATTAAAATCTTACCAAATTCATGAATGGAGCTCCAACGGATAAAGCCACTAACAAATTAATTTCCTTCGGATTAATTTTAAAAAAATCACTCTGTTCTGCAAAAAACCTAAAAAAATCTAACTATATTAGTTTAAAAAGTACTAGCTATGTTTGATAAAATTTTAATGCTAAAGTACTGATTATTTTGATTTATTCGAAACAATAAACTTATATGTCGCAAATTCTAACTTTAAAGATCGGATAGATTACGCGAAATATTAATGAGAACTGTCTTTTAATTTTTAGTTTAAAATTCTTTTGTTTGAAAACTGTTTGCAAAAGATTACAGGACTAATCCCTCCCTTTGGAATACTTTTTGCGCATATATTATTTTTATAAATTAGTATTCGCTTGAGTATATTTAGAAATTCTGCATTTTAATTGCACATTAGCTACGAATATTTTTTTAAGAGCCTTTTTAGTGAATACTTTTTCGCTTAATGGTTCCCAGAATAGGTAACTTATTCTGGTTAGAACGATTGGGGCATCGACGGAATTTCGCCATTTGTATGGTACAAAGTAAAATACTGTGTATTTCATTCTATGAATCGTTACAAACTGACGAACGAAAATGGAATATGCAATAGCAATCAAGAAAGAATGCTTTTAAAATGACTTACTTTCCATTTTTAAACCAGCTATAAATATTAAACTGAAATCTGGGGTCTAATAGTCTTGTATATTGAAGGAAAAGTCACCTAATATGAGATATTTTTTTTAAATTGCATTACTCACTGTCTAATGAAAAATGTATCAAACATTTTTTCTTTATTTTCAACTCTGTTACTAAGCCTATTTCGAAGTATTGATAGACATTTGGCAACCAAATACAGCCCCAATTTTTTTTTTAATTTTCGAATCCACTGTTTTGTAAAAAGGTTTCCTAATATGAGACATCAAGCTTTCTTTATATTATATTGCACATGCACAGTGACAAAGAAATACAAGCGCAACAAAAAACATATATTTTAACACAAAACTTACCTATTTATTTAAAAACTTTTCAATTAACATAACAACTTACTTTATACTTCTATCGACCAGTCAAAAAGAAGTCTTCCGAGTTGTGGTCCCTATTTCGTTCAAACGTTTTTCATAGACGATGGAAAATAAAGGTCAGGTTGAATTCTTTGTTAACAGTTTGCTTCAATAAGGTAGTTTTAGTTAAATGCACCCCAATTTTTGAAAAAACATTTTTTCTAGATATTCAGGTTGTTTCGTAACTGGCCATAAAGAAGGCCATTTCGCCATAAAGACCTTTGGTCACAAAGAAGACCCTTTCGTTTTCCGACGATTTGACTGGCAAAATTATTTTAGAGTAGAATATAGATCTATAAACCTAGGACTCATCTGTGATCCAGAATTTTTCGTGAAGTTTGAATCATCATTGATTGAAAAACTGTGGTCATGCACCTTTCACTGTCATCAATCTATGTTTTGGTCCATTTCTCCCAAAACCTCATTGACGATAGATAAATTTGTGTGAAACCATTATCTAAGACACATAAAGAATGCCGTACCAAAAGTAATCGCTATTTGGTTAAAAGTAAGCATAGATGTGATGCACGGGCCAATATATAATGCTAAGAGATCCTCCATTGACCATTCTCTGTGAGGTTTGATATAATTCGTTAAAAAAAATTTGGAAGGTGGTTTATTAACCAGTTAGGTACCTACATTGTGCTCTCCAATTTTTCTTGATAATAGTGTATCTTGTAGTATTGCGAATTGATAGTTACCTTCTGCCTGATAATTGTCCAACCTTCTTCCTGATAATTGTCCAACCTTCTGCTTGAAAATTGTCCAAACGTCGCATGGAACCATTGTCTCAGAAACATATGGACTGCAGAGCACTAATTTTTAGTTATATTTAGCCTGGATGGTATTCTGGACGAGGTAAGATATATGCTCCGAAAAATGTGGTTAAAATTGTGTGGATCTCTGTTGGGTAGATATTTGAAGATTTTTACTTCGAGCACTCAAAAAAGATAGCGCTTCCAAACAAATTTAATAGAAAGTAGGTAGGTAGGTATTTAATCAACGTCACACTAGAACAACACCACTGGGCCACTGGGTATTGGCGACGGTACGGGATCAACGCCCGAAGTAAGATCCTAAGACAATACCACGTAATTTTGAACCATGATCAGATGACGAGGTCACACCAGAGATGGCACCCTACTCTCCAGACTTTCACACCACATCAATGTGAGAACATTTGAGGTCTCGACATATTTAACATGCACCAGATCCTCTTTGTTCATGAGAGTCTCTGGTTGAATTATAACTCTCAACCTTCCGGTTACAAATCTGTTTATCTTCCAACTGGGATGACGCGACTCAAATTTAGTAGGATTTCTTTAAAACTATTCATGTTGTAAGTGTTTGCTCATGAGATAGTGAGATCATTTGATTATTCTTTAAATGTTTCTTTCAATTCAACTTCTAATAAATGCAATGTCAACGAATTTAGCTTTTACAAACGTAAACTGCCAAAAAACGCAATCTACAAGGCGTTAATCTCTGAAAGAGCCCAACAAATTCACCGAACCTTCTAAAAACCTTCAACGGCTCGCTACAATCCCATCACTACGCCCCAACTCTTTCTTTTCCCTTACTTTACTTCACATCCTATTTCTCTAAAAATCGTTCTCGAACACCCCCGGGGGCGTCTAGGAGGCACAGCTCCAAGCTTCCTTGAAAGAAAAGCTCGAACGAAGTAATCGGCATTCCGCAACACTAACTGGCAGGAACGTTTTTCCAAACACCAATCAGGTAATTGAGTTGACCAATTAAACGGTGACGCACTAATGAGCTCAAAAAAGAAGACGAGCTGAGGGTAGAATGAGATTGAAGGAGGGGGACTGGCAAAAAAGAGAAAAGTTTTAATCTCATAATAGCCGAGCGAGCAACACATATCTTTATTTGGTTTGAGCCTAATCGCTTCCTTTCTTGGTTCTGCCTCGGAAGAAGTTTTTCTCGCCATTTGCTAAGATTCGGCAGACGACTTTTTTTATGTTATCTTCTTTCCGACGCGTTTTGTTCCTTTTTATGGCTCGAGAAAGAAAGGGTCTCGAACACGCGAACTGATGTAAAGTGGGGAAGTTTAAAAAATGGGAGATGGAAGATAGGTATTTCAATTAACCTCGCACTGGAGCAACAAAACGGGCTGTTGGTGATCGTCCAGGATCAAGCACAAAGGGAAAGATCAGAGGAGAGCACCACGCAATTTTGAACCATGGTTGGATGACGTGCAAACCCATGAGCTGTCACTCCACTTTCCAAACTATCATACCACGACAACTTGAAAAATGGGAGAAAAACTATATGGTTTAGATATTTGAATTGTTTTGCTTGATAATGGATGGTAGGTATACTGAAACCTGTTTTTGTGCGGTAGACAGGGACCGCATAAAAGAAAACGCATAAAAAAAATCTTCCAAAACTTCACGAGTAGCTATAAAAAATATTTTTCGCTACACATTCAAAAAATTATTTTTATTATGCGGTGAATAGAGACCGCATAAAAAAAAGTCTCACGTAGAAAATAAACCCTTACGAAATAACTAGAAATAATAAGAACTAGGAATAACTATAATAGCCATAAGTTATAACTAAAAAGTGCAAAGAAATTTAGAAATGCGAAATTAATTCAGAGCGAAAGAAACACAAGTTTTCGTTTTATTCCCGTTCTTTGAAAAATATCGTCTGTCCCAAATATTCGGAAATCGTTTACATTGCACAAAAAACAAAAATAAGACTGCAAATAAATGAAGTATCAGAGCTGAAATTCCATAAAAAAACAAATAGTTTTAGGAAAAAAAATTGCCTTTTCAGCAGTACTGGTAAAGCAATCTAAGTACGCATTAATTTTTTTTTATTTAAGTAATTTTTATTGATAATTTTGTCAATTGTGTTCTAATTTGATTGAAATTTTGAAAGGACTGTAAGTAGATTGTACTGCATAATTTTTTTTCATATACCGCACAAAAACAGGTTTGAGTGTACTTGGAAAATTGAATTAACGTCACACTGGAACAACACAGCGGGCTATTAGTGACAATAGGTAATCAATCCCAAAAAGAAAGATCCATGGACAGCGCTTCGAAATTTTTTAAAAACTTTTGGCGGTCAGTTGACGAAGTCAACACATTCATGTTCAATCAAAAGCTGACAACCACTCTATGACCATAGTCATAATCTGACAACCACTCTATATTCATAATCAAAAGCTGACATCCACTCTCCAAACTTTCACACCACGCCAATGTGAAAACATTTAAATCCACGACAGATTTAACCTGTACCATCTCCCATGTAAATACAGCGGTCTTTGACCGAAGTTCCGAACTCACACCTCTCCGTTTGTATAGGTCGGTAGATGTAAACGTTTCATTATTGTAACTTAAGAGAGATAGAGAAGAGGCCTTATAGACATAAAAGATAAATAAACGAAGCATTGGTTATTGAGGGGATCTTCAAAAAGTATGACCGACATGGCTACTAGTAGTCACATGTCTGCTCTGTTTAAAATTGACTTGGTTGGCCTAATTGGTATATCATCTGCCTCTTTTGGCGATAAAACATCTCATGACAGGATAGGTGTGTGAATCTGGATTTCAATAGAATGGCAACTAAAGTGGTAAAAACGCATGTCTACTACAAGCAAATAATCGGTGGATCATTCAAATATGATGATCAGTACATTGGCACCTTTTCCCTTCCCGTGGACCAATCAGATGATGAAAGGTTCCATCGAGCAGTCAAAAGCAGTCTAAGGATCACTTTACTACCAGTTTTGTAACATGTTCCTGAGTATATAAGAAGATTACCCATTGCTCACATTACTTTTATACAATATACTAGCATTACTTTTATATCATGACTGGTTTAGATGTATTAGGTATGAGTTCACATATGTAAAGAATAGAAATAAACCACAATTACCCTAAGTGACTATATTGCATAGTCTTTGTCTGGTACTTGACGAATTGATTTACCAACCATAGATTATATACATGTCGGTTATAATACTAGCATGAGAACTATTACTCAAATATATAATTTAGAACATGTAATTACAATATAACCCAAATGCATCAATGGAACCTTGCAATATTTAAAAGTTTCATTTATACTATGCTTACGTTATCCCTCCATGCTATTATTGCAAGAGGTGTTAAAAGTAGTTCGAATTGATGCACATTAGTTACTGTTATAAATTCGTATTATCGTTTGTAGACTTATTAGTTATATTTTCGTATTATCGTTTGAAGACTTATTACTGTTATATCTGTATTTTCGTATTATCGTTTGCACACTAGTTACTATTATATTTTCGTGTAATTCCGTTTGATAAAAATGGCTACAGTATGAGAGAGTTCTCACATCTCTGATCTCCGCCTTTATTTAAAAAAAATGCCTTATAAGGCAACCGTGTAAATAGTTCTATGTATGGAGTCAGATAGAATAAAGTGTATTTTTCTAGAGAACGATTGGATAATTTGTGATTCAAGGAGAGTCTCGTAACAAGCTGTTGAAAAATTAAAATGATGGATTGCAGTGATTAATCAATAATTATGATCAATTATAGATCCTGGCGTTGTTTCCCCCATATCAATGGCATATGACATTTTATTTTCTCATCCCTATTATTCCATCGTACCCATCTATCACTAAACCTATTGCGTTTAACTGAAAACTTTATTCCTGAACTCCATGCGTTTATTTTTACTTTTCAAATGTTAAGTTAGAAAACATTTCTAAATGAAATTGTTATGCCTAAAACATCAGGGGGGGTGCCAATATCTATTGTATTGCCAGAGTAAGAATCATATTCTTTTAAAAAGTTTAGAAAATTGGGTAAACTATTTTTTTTCCCCCAAATACAATTTAGAATACGTACTTACTCAATCTTTTGGAATATTTGGTAAGCAAATGCTTATCATTCACTACCACATACGCAAACACTAATTTGGTTCCATGTTTAGCAGAGCCAGAAATATACCTAAAAAGGTTTTCCTACCAGAAACTACTTTATATAAACTATCGGCTTTCATTTTCCGACAAAAGTGTCCCTCACAAATTTCCCCCAAACGTATGTGCGCATGCATATGTATGAAGATAACCCACTAAATATTCAAATCAATATTCAAGAAAAATATCCCTCGGCTTCTATATCTCTTTCTTCGATAGTTGAGCGTGAAGGATGATTATTTTATCAGTGTCAAGTGAATTCCTTAGGTTGGATCTGAGGTTGTAGATTTCGTCTTCGAGATTATTCGTGGACCAGCGAAATTGAGTCGAAATAAAATAATCTGAATTTCAATTTTTCTGCAATGATGGTTTGATTGAGTAGTGAAGGGAAAGTAATAAGGCATAAGTAAAAGTAATGTGCATATAAACAAAAACATCTTGTGCTAAAAAGAGATCATGGTATATTTTTTACCCTCCAAGTTGTTTCAACGCGATATCTCGTCCATCAAGATACGGCTAATTTTGCTAAACCAATTTGCATCAAGGTATTGTGAGTTTTTTGACAAGTATTCCGTAAGTGTGATCAGTCATATCTGGTCAGTGATTCCTAATGACGAGATAACTCGTCCAAGAAAATTTGGTCAGTTTTCCTAATAGAAAGATACCTCGTCGAGATAGGTAGGTATTTTAATTAACCTCGCATTGGAGCAACACATAGGGCCATTGGCGATAGTTCGGGATTAATTTGATAACGGCTATAGATATATCCAACTAGTTACCACCGTCCCAGCCTAAGTCGTTCGATGTGGCCACGTTCAAATGACGAAGCAACATCTGAGCTGCCACCCCACTCTGAAAACTTCCACACCAACCCAACGGAAGAACTTTCAGCCACGACAGATTTAAGATACACTACAGATTGAGCAGCCGCCACTACACCATAAGCTTACAAACATCCATGCCCTGACCCGGATACGAATACGGAATCTTCCGATCTATAGGCTAACACCTAAACAACTATACCGATTGGTCGACATGGCTATAGATGTAACAAGCGCGTATATTTCTGGGCGCAATTCTTCTCACTTTCAAGGTTCAAATGATTTACTGGTCGATGTCTAAAGTCTTTCTTGGCGCAATCAAATTACGACTGTTCTAACGGTCGTAATCAAAGGATTAAACCCGAGGACAACGCCACGTAATTTTGAAACACAGTCAGATGACGAGGTCACACCTAACCTGGCCCCCAACTCTCCAAACATTCACACCGCGCCAACGTGAGGACATTTGAGGCCATGACAGATTTAGGGTGCACCCCTATCCTTTTCCAACAACGGTCTTTGGTTGGTTAAGAACTAGCAACTTTAGGTTGTTAGTCCAATCCGGTGCTCTTTTAGTAATCGGGCTACAGCTGCTCTATACCTTGTCGTTACTATCACCAGTATGTTAACTTGATTTGTTTTTCATTTTGTGATGAACCATTTAGTAATTGGTAATTTTTAGTTAACGTCGTACTAGAGCAACACAACGGGCTATTGACGACGGTCCGGGATCAGTCCCTTAAGAGAAAGATCCGAGGACAACACCTCGTAATTTTGAACCACGGTCAGATGACGAAGCAGCACCTGAGCTGGCACCCCACTCTCCAAACTTCCACGCCAACCCAACGTGAGGACTATGAACCATTTAGAGTTTAATAATACGCATAGAAATGAAGACAGGCCACTGATTATTTAAATAAATATTCTTGAGAAATATCGTTCAAACTCTATTTGTCTCTCTTGAATAATTGGATGAGAAGGATGATAATTTTATCAGAGACAAGTAACTTCTTTCAGTTGGATTGGGGGTGGTAGATCTTGTCTTCAATATTTTTCGTAGACCAGCGTATAAAAAGCGATATTGCGTCAAAATGAAATTATCTGAAGCAGTTAGAGTTTTTTTTTTACGACGAAGGCTTGATTGAATTGTGAAGGAAAATCAATAACCTCTTTATGCCTAAAAACTTCTACCTTTTTAAAACTACTAACCTCTTTATGCCTAAACAAAAAAATTATTTTTTGTTTAACGCTTGGTATATTTTTATAATTAATTATTTTTATTTTATATTAGACATCTGCGTTTCGAGTTTTATAATATGCATATGTATAAAGGTAATACAATAAATATTGAAATAAATATTTAAAAACATCATTCTGCTTGTATTTTCTTCTCACATAGTGAGGTGAGAAAGATTATTATTTAATCAGTACCAAGTAATTTCCTTCAATTGAGTATGGGGTTGTAGATCATTCCTAACCAAAAAATTGTATAGAGTACCACAGAACTGTATAGAATTTTATAGAGATTTGTTAGAATTCGAAGGAGTTCTATTTGGCTAAAAAGACTAATTTCTGAAGAGTTCTATAGATTCTCCATTCTACAGAATCTCTCTTCCATAGAATATTTATAGAATTATAGAGATTTCTTTAGAGAAACAAAGTTTTTAACAAATTTTGTACAATTATATAGAATATACTATAGTTCTCTAGAACTCCATAGAGAAAAAGTACAGATACCATATAAATGTATTTATATAAAATTATAGTGAGAAAGTCTATAGAAATGTCGTTAAACAAAAAAAACATGAGATTCTATCGAGTTCTAGAGGTTTCTCCAGACATTTTTTTCCATAGATATTTCTACATACTTTCTATAAAGATTATTTCAAAAAGTACTTTAAAAATTGTGCTTTTAGAAAACGGGACATAATTCTATATAAATCTACCACACTCTAGACCACGTTGTATGGAATTGTTGATATAATTATATAAATATTTTCGTAGGTTGTGTTCCAGATTATTCGTAACCCAGCGCATATATGAAACGAAATTGTTTCGATATAAAATAATCTGAAGCAGTTTTAGGTTTCTTTATATTGAATGCTTTATTGATTAGTGAAGGAAAAGCAATCGCCACGTCATGTATATACACAAAAAAATAACGATTTAAAAACCTATCGTTACATTTTTTAATTAGTTTTTGTTTACGTGTTTAGTAACACACATTTAGTGTTTTCCACTATACATATGTGTGAATACAGCCCAGTTAAACATTCATATCAATATTCAAGAAAAATAATTCCAGTCTCTATCTCTTCCTCAAAGATTGCTATGAAGGATGATTATTTTATCAGTTTCCATTGACTTCCTTCGTTTGAATCTAGAGTTGTAGATTTTGTTTTCGAGAATATTTGTAGTCCAGCAAATAGAAAGAGAAATTGCTTCGAAATAAAATAATATGAAACAGTTCTGGGTTTTTTGCGATGAATGTTTGATTGAATAGTGAAGGAAAAGCAATCTACAATGTAGTCGGACCTTGTTTAAACTTGTCACAATTCCAAGGACCTCGTAGCATATCATCTTTTTTTTTATACATTACTTGTAGTTCTGATGACAAGAATACTAATATGGTGAGATGTATAGCTCGAAATTTCGAGATCACTAGGAATTGTCAGGTCTTATGGATCTCAATTCTTTTTTACATTATTCGTTTTCCTTGAATTGGTATGATTATTAATGAATCATCATATATTTCCATCTAATCACGCATATATGCGTTATAAGAGATTTATATGAATCTTAAAGTATGGATTGATAAGACATAATTTGTAAATAGTTAAAAAATACTTCCTAGATATAAACAAATATAACTTGTGTTAAAACTGATCTTCGTATATTTTAAATTAATATAAGTTTTTAATGTGACTAACATTTACAGTAAATTTTAGTGATGGACATCTATTTTTTATCTTAAATTTTAATGACACTTATTTAGTGCTTTACATTAAATTTTAGCTACTCACACCTAATGTTTTACAATAAATTTTTATGACGTATATTTAATGTTTTAAAATAAATTTTAGCAATGTACATTTAGAGCTTAGAGTTAAATTATAGTGAAATTGTTTGAAAAACTTTTTTAATTTTTCAAATCTACTATATTCCTGATCTAACTATAAAGACGTATTCAAAAAATTGTGTAAAATGGTGTAAATTGCTATCTTTTATGAATCGTGATTTCTCCTTACAGGATGAAATTTTTTTTTCAAATTTTATCGACTGTACTATAATCTATTACTTTAGAAATATAGTTACGGATAGAAATACACTCGAAAAATGTTTTCTCAGACTTCAAATTTCCTTACTATGAAAGTAAATCTGTAAAATGTTGAGCAATACCTAAAACCAAAAAAATCAAAACATACCATATTTAACACAATTTTAATGTTATTGAAAATTGATAAGAACTTAAATCAACTGTATCAAATGACTATATGATCGAAGATATGTTTTGAAATCAAAATAGTATACATTAATTGCATATTTAAAAAATGTTGTGCTTTTTAAAATGTATCAAAATGTAAATAAAAAATGAATGAAATAAAAATATATGATATATAGGAAAACAAAAGAGATTTCCGTTTGATTGAACTTGATTTCCCTTTATGAGTTACTTACAGTCGTTTTTCAAATTTAAAAATGTGAATTCATTTATTGCCCCTTTGGTCAGCATCATGTACAGTGAGAAGTCTTGGTATGTCGATAGAAAACATGGGAAAAGTTCCTCAAATTCCTTTCCAAGCAATTGAATCAAATCAATGAAAATTCAGAAGGCAATCATAACAAAATAGAAAGACTAAACAATCATTAGAAAACGATGACAATTCAAAATAGTAATCAACAAATGAATTAGGAAGTGTAAGCAATCATTTGAAAACATTAAAAATTCAGAATGGCAATCATAACAAGTAACGTAGAACGAGTAAACAATCATGAGTAAACAAGGAAAATTATTTAAGCATAGGAATGACTATGTCTATCAAGATAAATGTGAGTGAGGGTGATGTTTTTGTAGTGGAACGCTCTTCGTACACAGGACGTAACATCACGGATTATTTTGAGAACGAAGCATGTTGTCAATAGAAATTCCTAAGAATTGATTATACAATAATTAAGTGGTCAGTAACAATTATACAAAATGCGCCGATTGGCACTCAAAATGGTGATAAACTATATATTAAAGTGGCCTTAATATGCATCATGCGAAATAATGTGACAAGAACAAAAATACTTGTATTCCGGCTGGTTTATTAGTTTACCACGCATATTTCTCTCACAAGAATAAAACAATTTACAGTGAAAATATTTTAATTATATATTATTATTGATTGTACCTTTTTGTCTCTCATTTATTAGTAGAATAAATGGACGTGAGCAGAATAAGAGAGGCCTGGCTAGAAGACATACGATCATGGTTAAGTAAACTTACAGATGGGTACAAAACTCAATATAGATAAAGGCTTATACCAAAAAAATAAGTATAGCGATGGCGAGATGATTGATTTATCGCCTATTTGGCATCTACTTTGGCATCAAGCGATGAATTCAGAGCCAGATTCTAAGCTAATAGCGCGAATATTATAGTAGCCAATTTTTATGCTAACCTTCCATCTAATTTAATGCCTAATCTAGTTCAAAATCCCATGATTGCTATATCTCCAGAACTGTACTATAGTTTCTAAATTTCACGATTAAATAAATAAACAGAGAAATGTGTCAGGAAAGGTTAATCCCGAAAACATTACATGATCGAACATTTTCTTTTATATTTATTTAAAATAATGACTTGTATTCTAAAATATAAAAAACATCGAATGAAATTTAAAAATAAAACGAGTTTATTTTACAAAAATTACGAAACGAAACAAATAGTTAAATATCCCAAAACGAATCATAAAGCTATGTGTATATTTTTATATTATAGAAAAAAAACGCCTGAAATAATATTTTTAATATTTAATTAAGATGCACTCCTAAACCTCTTGCATTACAAACTAAAAGTATCTCATATTTAAAATAATGACTTGTGTCACCGTATTCTAAAATTAAAAACAAGCATCGCAGAGAATATATAAAGAAAAGGAATTTTTTTAAATAACGAAACGAATTGATAAAGTTCCCAAAACGAATCATAAAGCTATGAATCAATAAAAATAACACTTTAAATTAAAAGAAAACTGTAAAAACTCATGTATTACATTCAGAAAGTACATTCAATCCAAAAATATACAAAAAGTTCACGAATTCAATTCTTTCCAATGCCTTAAAAAATAAACATGGCGTCTCCTACTTGAAGAAAACATACACAGTTCCGTCATAGTTGCAACCCATCATCCTTTCTAACACCTGAAAACAAGACTTTCTCATCTGAGACAGGAAAGTTAAGTGCCAACTTGATGCAAAAGAAGCCGCATTAAAAAACAAATACGCATCCAGGAGAAGGAAAAAAGGTACACAGACTACACTGAGAGAGAGGAAGAATACAGAAAGTAGCTTAAACAGTATCTGCTGCGGCAGCATAAACATTCCACGATGGAACGTGAGAAACTGTTCAGGTGGAATCGCCATTTTGAATTCTGATCGTGTTTCCACCTTACAGAATAACAATTGTGGAAGCGTATCCATTTCCGAGTTCTGCTTTTTTGCTATTGTTCATTTTCTGCTTGTTGCCATTTCGCTGTAGACAAAACCTGGCAGAGAATAGTCCGTTTTTCGATTTCATTTTTACATGTGTTCTAGAAGCGAGCAGTCTCGAAAGCCCGCGTTTGTGGAAATTAATGTCCTCGCATTCAATTCTTTTTAATCTTTGCTACCGAATGAGAACGGAATTGGAATTGAGATAATATTAGGAATAAAAAGAAGGTCGTGTATTCGAGTTTTGTTTGCATTCTCAGAATATGCATTATCGGCTAGAATACTAATTTGAATATCACGCTAATTATTGTATACTGTTAAGTTCAAAAAAGATTCTTACGT
This sequence comes from Metellina segmentata, assembly GCA_947359465.1. NCBI lineage: Eukaryota > Metazoa > Arthropoda > Arachnida > Araneae > Tetragnathidae > Metellina > Metellina segmentata. The sequence continues at coordinate 58,342,030 of OX375882.1, forward strand.
AATTACAACATTCAAAATAAGAACAATTTTCATAACTTTTAAAATAAGAACAAATATGTTTTGTGGTGGATATCTTTGGAAACTGCCATATTAATATTGGGATAAGAAGAACCAAATTATTAATAATTGTAGTGCTATTAATTATCTAATTTAATTAGAATAAAATTTTTTGACGTAATTATAGCACTTGAATAAAAATTGATGATATCATCTTCCACGTTAATAAGATGCTTTTTATAAACGAAATACAGAAGGAGGTTTGCTATAATTATTTCGTTGTATGAATAGTTAAGAACTGAAGGGATTAAAATGTAACTATTGTGGTCTTTCATTACGTGATTAAATATTTCAAAATTATTGTAGTCAGTCGAAAGTTTTATTCTAATTAGTTATTAAAATCGGATAACGAGAATAGATTCCTTTTAAGAAATCTAACTTTTTGTTGAGCAATATTTTTGGGAATAGGGTTTTGAATGTAAAATTAATAAGATTGCCGAATAAGAGTTACCTTATTATTAAAATCTAAAAAAAGTCATACAATGTTGTATATCTGAAACTTTGAGTTTAAGCACAGTGCTGTGTCCTATATATAATCACAGTTGCAATACTTACATAGTAATATTTACACACTAATATTTGCAAATAAATATACACTAACATTCACATCTTTATTGTTAAGTGAAACAAGCATGCTACTTGAGAAAATAACATTAAAAATTTTTTTTCCTCAAAACTTTTTTTGTACTTAAAAAGTTCATTTTTATTTTACTAATGATTCCATAAAATCTAAAAGACCATAGAAATCAAATCAGAAAATATATTACAAACTTTATCTAAGATTAGAACTAATGTTAGCTTTTCTGACGTGACTAGTTTTTCGTATGCATAAAATATATTATAATACACTCATTGCCATAAAAATTTGTTCACTAAGAAAAAGTCGTCAAAATGAATGGAAATTTTACACATGTAAGTACTACTTTGATATAAGTAAGTGATTAGAAAATCAAAGAAAAAGAATCATTTATTGCAGAAAAAGTACAAATAAACGGAAGTTTTAGTAGTCAGTTCGACCCCCTCTAGCGCGAATGCACGATGCGATACGAGCGGGCATTGAGGCATACGAGTTCCGTATGATGTCCTGAGACATCTCGTTCCACAGTTGATGTAAACGCGCCTCTAGTTCGACCAAACTCGTAGGGTGTCCAACTTGCCGTCCCAAATGATCCCAGATTTGCTCGATTGGTGACAAATATGGGGATCGAGCAGGCCAGGGAAGGGTGGTAATGTGGCGGAGGCAGTCTTGTGACATCCTTGCTGTGTGTGGCCGACAATTGTCTTGTTAAAAAATGGCTCCTTGGGAGCCCTGCCATGCGTAGCATCACATGTGGCTGAAGGGTGTCATGGACGTACTGCTAGGCTGTCATTGTGCTATGGATCAATATTAGGGGTAACCGTGTATCGTAAGCAATGGCACCCCATTCCATCAATCTAGCTGTGTGAGTGGTGTGTCGCTGTAAAGCGCATGCAGAATTGAGGCGTTCACCACGGGGCCTCCACACAAGAACACGATTGTCATCACCGCTCTAATTGAATCTAGATTCGTCGCAGAAGACGACCTGGTTCCATTCCGTTGCAGACCAATCCCGTCGTGCACGATACCATTCCAAACGGATGCGTCGGTGGGTGGGTGCCATTGGCAGCACGCGTAATGGGCGCCGCGATACCAGATGTCCTTCAGCCAGGCGCCTTGCGATGGTTCGGGAAGACACAAGGACCCGTAGTGAAGGTGCTGCCTGTGTCTAGATAGCGGCCAATTAGGCAGTTGGCTCTGCGCGTGCGTTTTCGTATGATGTGAATGTCTTCTCGACGATTTGTCTGTCGAGGGCGTCCTGAGCCTGGTCTGAATGACGCCTCTTCTGTCCAATGGTCCCAACACCTCCTCACAGTAAAATCAGAACGGCCTACTTGACGAGCTACTCGCCGAGGTGACCACCCAGCTTCCATCATCCCAATGATTCCTCACCTCTTGAACCCTGACAACTGTTCATATTGTTCGATGGCGGCGTAACGGCATGTCCACCTCAGCGTTTCCTTTGCAAAATATTAAGTACACTCAAACAAGCTCTCTTTACCTGTTTTATACTCCAAGGAGAACATTTCTAATAATTTGCATATGTGGCTGACATGTACCTTTATGCCAAGTTTCGTTATGATCCCACAATTATTTCTTGGTGCGCAAATTTTTTTGGCAATGAGTGTACAATATAATATGCATAAAAACTTTATAAGAAAGATAGTGAGTGCATCAGAGTGATAAACCATTAACAATAGCAGTACACTTAGAGTGTATGTTAATATTGCTAAGGAATAGTTGATAATGCTACACAGAAATTACTATCTAGACAACTTCATTGAACAGAATACATACCACAAAGTCAAGAAATTATCATTATTAAATTCAAACGTCCTCAACTCATCTTCACATGACTGATATTTGGATGAAACTGCTTGGAACACACAATTCAACTACTGATTAGAGATTACAATGGTTAAAAGTTGCTTCACTTTATATTAACTAGACTTTTACGCAGTGGATATTGACATCATTGAATAATACCAATATTTAAAAAACTAAAAAGTGACAGTCCAAATAAGACATCGACTAAACTCGCCACAGACAACTAATAGTTATCCACAACATAACGCTTTTAGAACAACTGAATTTGTACGAAAGTGCCCACAGTATGTAATCCAGCAGAATATTCAAAAATAATATTAGTAAATGCTTCAATTATTTATATAAAGCACGATATTTTTACTGGAGTGCGCAACTGACATTTCTGTTTAATACAAAGTCCAAGCAAAAGTCGCATTCCAAATCAGCCATCAATCTTCTGCAAGTTCCTTATTCCGTTGTGTTGCTCCAGTGTGACTTAAATACCTACATACCTGTAGTAATGAAGAATAACCTACTTTAGTCATTCAAATCTAGTGACTTTTACGGGGAGAACATTGTGATTACTTCAGTAGTAGACTTCTGCCGCTTAAGGGCTCCCGGCAACTTGCCACCCCCACAAACTCAAACTCCCTTCCATAATCCTTCCCACTCAGGCGTTAAATTATTTCTTGTAATTTCATAAAATGTCATTCAAAATCGCAACATGGTATTTTTATTTTTAAATTGGTGAAGATTTGTATACATTTTTGGTTTTTATTGTCGTGACTGGTATTTCTGAAAAAAATTTTGCTGCCCTGGGATATTGACACCCCACCCCTGCTAAATCCACCACTAGTGATTAACAACGAACAAAGAAAAGTCATGATCCAAATCAGCAACTAAATCACGCCACAGTTAATACAATCTCGCCGTCACCCATATATTTATACCATCACATCATACACCTACATGTATGTTTAGATTGCCGAAGAGTTTATTCTGCACACGGATTAAAGTTTCCACCATATGGTATTGAATATATTATTATAAAGGAATATATATAGCATGCTTCAATCATGACAATAAAACACGACTTCTACAGGAGGCGCCATGGACATTACTGATCAACATAAAAACGAAGCTAAAGTCACATTCCAAATTAACAAACACCCTTCTCCCACTAAAACCCCACCACTTCACAGTTGACACAAACAAACTCACCCCATCCATACATTTACGTCACCGCCGATAACCTAAATCATAGCAACAGCCCGATGTATAAAGTTATAAGCTCAAATTACGACGTTGCCCAAACTCGATGCCCTGCTAAACAGAGCCGGCCCCATCGCGATTTCCGGGTGGGCCGAACAGACAGACGGACACAGATCTCCATCGCAAACAGATAGGCAATTCCGTGGAGTCTGCCGACGAGCTTTAACACGCATTATGCCCTCATTGGCGCCATGTTTAATGCAATCGCAGATAAAATTTATGTCCGGGGGTCAGCTTCGATTTCCGCGCTGGAGCACTCGGAGGGGTGGCCTGGTGGTTAAGTGGTGGTGATGTACTGGGTGGGTGATTGGTAATAAAGGCTGGGGCAGGATTGTTCTCTCCGCGACGTGTGTTTTGATTGCGGGGCTTTCGGCCACTGGATGAGGTCATCAGCGTTAGGCCGCAGCTCTTCTGGAGGAATGTGCATTAAAAATTCCTTTCCGTCGAGTGGATGGTAAATAAATTAAAAGAGAGTGCATTTTCACGTCGTGATTTACTCGCGTGATGATCCGTTGTTGAAAAATTTAGATAACTTATGCCTACATTGATTCCGAAAGATTAGTTTGGTGCGATTGCGTTCACGTCACAATACATGTGGAATACGTAAAGCTCTTATTAGCAGTAAAAGGATGGAAGTGACAGTATTAACAATTTAGGATATATTTACAACGGATGTGGAGAAATGTTTAAATGTTAAACATCGTTTTTCAAACATTCAAAACATTACAAGTTATCTTGGCATCGGTTTCAAAACAGGCATGTTTGTATTCTATACTCTTCTCGTGTCATTTTATGTGTAACTGTCTCTGTAGAATAAAAATAAACCTTCCATAGTGGTTCTTTATTCATTTCCTGTGTTACACATAGGAAGTGGCAGATTGTCCTGCATATATTTGAAATCATATTCCTCCTTTACATTTGGATGACTATTGTATTCAGGGATTTGCATTTATTTCATGTTTAAACCTCGTCATTGCGAAATTTTGTACTTGGTGTACAAAATAATGTTCCAATCAAGTAGTTATTGAGTACTTCATTTATATACTTGCCATGAAATCCCGATGAATGACTGGTTTTTTTTATGCCAGGACCATATTTAGTTAAGCTAAGAATAAGAAAGTCAATTTATGGACAGGTGCACATACAAGGAAATATTTCGGGTTGCCTGTTGGAAGAATTTCCTGGTTTTATTCCGGTACTGATGCAAAGGTTTATTACTTAAACACAGTTTCAGTGTGTCCCTAAATAATTATAATTAGTCCCTATTGATAAAATAGCCCATTGTGTTTCAAATTAGTTCTTTTTTCGGTAAGTATTCCCAATACATTTTGTACAGATGTCTGCACATAATGGCTCTAGTTATATCGCGTGTATTTTTTGACAGAATAAATTAACATTAAACAATTTCAGTGTAACAGTGAAAGCAAATCACTTAAAAAATCTCTTCCAGTGATTTGTTTTGTTCACTTCGAAATATCGTCACGGGAAAGGATTTGATGCACACTTTAAATTTCCTTTCAGCATTTATGAAACAAAAATTAAATCATGTTCATTCTTTTAATTAACTTTTTAAACACAGCAAAGAAAAGTATTTCAGATAACAACTTCCTTATCTCCCTGGCATCAAATTCCGCAAACCCTACTATAATAATTCGCAATCTAAATGAAGATCAGCTCTTTTTTGTTCACAGAATTCCCATCTTTTTTCCGAAACATTTCGATCGAAAAGAAAAGGAGGAAATCCATATGTTCTGATTCACTCGCAAGTGGGATAAGACGAAGAAACAGAATGATTTCCTATCTATGAAAGTACTTAAACACCCCAACATTTCTTCGACTAGTGTGACCTTAAGTTTTATGACCGATTTACGAAACAGCAATATCGCTCAAGAGAGGGGAAAAAAAGAGATAGAAACAAAAAAAGTGGCGTCCAATGTTTAAACTATCAGTGAGGGAAAACGCGAATAAACAGCAATGGAGAAATAAAACAAAGACAACACGAAACAATGTTAAGATGTCACAAAAACAGAAAATTCAATGAGGGTTCGAAGGAATAATACTTGCAGTGGTAAGTGATAATATGTCGTAAAACAGTGGCTATTTTTACCTTTTATCGCCAGCTGTGTTTGTTTGGATGTAAGAAATAATGTCGCTCCATAGCCACGAAAGAACGACTAGTCGATTATTTCTTTCCTGTAAACACACTTTGTAAATCATTTGAGTGTACTCCAAAGTACACCGATACAGTTTGAATGTAATATATAGGAATTACAATATAAAAAAAACAGTAGGTTGGGGTCGATAGGTGAATGGTGTTGGATTGTATAATTAATGAAACAGGAAGTTTGAATGATTGTTAATTGTGTGAATATTCAACAATTAATTTTGCCGACCAACCGGTATAGTGGTTAAGGTGTTAGCCTCTTGATCGGAAGGTTCGTAGTTCGAATTCGGGTCCGGGCATGGATGTTTGTAAGCGTATGCTGGTGTACCTTAAATCTGTCGTGGCCGAAAGTCTTCACGTTGGGTTGGCGAGGAAGTTTGAAGAGTGGGGTGTCATCTCAGGTGTTGCTTCGTCATCTGACCGTGGTTCAAAATTACGAGGTGTTGTCCTCGGATTTTTCCCTTAAGGGACTGATCCCGGACCGTCCTCAATAGCCCACTGTGTTGCTCTAGTACGACGTTAACTAAAATTACCAAATTACCATCAACAATTAATTTCAGTTTGAAAGATTAAAGTTTAGTTTAATATTAATTGTTGTTATCCAATATTAACTGTAACATAGTTCGGTAGGTTTAATAGGACACCGCTTACGTTTTTTACACTGAACTCATTCCAATGGCCGTACTTCGAGCTGGCCCAAAACTTGCCCAGCAAAGTAGAATTTCGAAAAATTGCTATGCCTCTCCCCATGCGCTAGTGAGCATGCGCTCTCAGTCCGCAGGTCGCATAAGGTATAGACATCCTTTGTCAACGACGTTATAGATATCTTCTGGGTGTTTCTTCTCTTAAGACAAAACAGTTGCAACGTTTTCTTGCACTGCTAGACTTTTCATGCATGTTCTCCCAGTATTGTTCAAATTAAAAAAAGCATATTCGCGACAAAATGAGTAGGAGAATTCTCCGTCGTAAAATGTGTGTTATATTTTAAAATTGAATTTTGTTAAAAAATAATTGTCACATACGTAAAAGAAAAATATTTAATCAAAAATTAAGAGATGCGTTTTTCTAATGTGTTTAAAAATTACATACTAAAGCAGTGTTGGATTTTAATACAGGTTTTGCATTACAATTTGTAAAACTTGGAAGATTTTCAAATACGTACTAGTTTTGTTATGTATTTAATTTTGCAGGCATTAGTTCCAGGTATGGACGTTGTCCATATATGTTTTCTATCCTTTTCTTGAACATCGAAAAAAGTTATTTTTTTCTTCTTTCGATTACGCCCCGACCTTTGTTTACAACAAAAACAAGAAAATTAAGGGACATTCTTAGGTTGCCATTAACTGTTAAAATGCCTCGTTGGTACAGTTCAATTAAAAATTTAGAAAAATCTATTAATATTCGCATCAAAATATGCAAATATGACGCCTGTTTTGAAACAGTAGAAGTATTAGCATTTTAATGGATAAAATAATTTAATAATTGACATGTATAAAACCCAGCAAAGAACCAGAGGAACAATGACTTTGAAAGTGATTTGTGTAGGAGTTTTATACGATATACTACATCTTTGAAACACAATAACTTTTCAATGTATCATTAAAATGGGCTTGTGGTGGACATCTGGTACGTGAACGCGAGTATGCATTTGAAATATGATTGTTTATACTAAATAAAATGCCTTCTTAGGCTTTTCGGAAGTCGGAGAAAGTTATCCGTTAAACTCTCCTGGTGGTCGTCTCGATGCGATACATTTCATTAGAAAAACTGACCAGATCACGTAGACGAGTTATCTCGTTTTATAAAAAAGAAACTGACTAGGTCTTAATCAAATTGTACGTACATCGTCAAACAATCGGTCAATATCTTGATGACGATATATCTCAGTATTAGCTAAATTGGTAGAATAGATTGACGAGATATCACGTCAAAACTACTTTGGGGTTGACCAGTGCGCTATTCTTTAAGCTAATGGGGTGATTGGGTGTTCTTAGAGTAAGTTTACTCCGATGATTATTAAAAATACAAGTATTGTAATAAGAGAAGCGGAATTTTGCTTAACGCCACAACGAGATATCGAGTCCAACGAGATCTGGGCAATTTTGCCTAGTGACTAGATATATCGTCATCAAAATACTGCCTAGTTTGTTATGATGACGAGATCAAGATCTAGTCAGTGTATTTTTGATGACGAGATATTTCGTCATTGAAACAATCACCAGAAGAGTTAAGGCAGCGTCAGGTACTTAGAAATGATTGCAGGATAATTATGAATTTTGGATGTTTAAATATGACCCAATACTTCTAATAGATGACGACACAAACCTGACTTCGCTTCTTTCAGGCACCTTTCAACTTAAAAAAAAATGACGTCACCATCACTCAAAGAGTAGGTGTTACATTCAACATTAAAAAGCACTTACTTAGTTTGTAATTTTCAATTAATGTAGATCTATTTGACAAAACGTCAATTTTTAACATTTGGATTGTAGTCAGAAGTTTTTTACCAGATATTCAAACTGACTTATAAGAAACAGAATTGATTATAAAATAAAAAGGAAGATTATTTTTATGTACTTATACCTCCTATTATCTTTAAGTAAAGTAGTTTCTAGACCAAATAAACGAAACATTTTGTACTTGGTCAATTACTGTAAACTTTACCAAGTGTTGACTTGAAAGTAGCTTGCATTTCAATTAAATAGTATCGGTAATATTATTCTAAGAGAAATTCAGGTTTAATTGAGGTCAGAAATGTTATCGTTGGTACATCTTAGCAGTTTAGTCACACGGACTTCACCAAGACTAACTGTAATTTGTTTTTTAATCAAACGCACCTGCTAGCGTAGTTTTACAAGAAAACAGGAGCAAAATGTGACCAAAAATGTCATCGTCGACAAAGCTTAACATTTGCGGGCCATGGTCATTTGCGCCAAGCACTCTCCCAACCAAGAAATGGAGTAGGTATCTAAGTACGGTCTAACCAACCAGGAGACGGAACAAATAGCCATTGGATAATCAATAGAGATGCCCCTTTCACCACATGCCAATAAAACTAGGAATTACTTTTTTTAGATCTACTCCTAAAAGTTCATCGGAGACTCTTTTCAACACCACAATGTAAACAACGCCCAGATTTAATTAAAAACTTCACGTTTTTCAACTAAAAATCGTTGATGCTGCTGAAAGATTGCACCTGGTGGACCCGTTTGCACAAGATGTTGATTTTATCAGAGACAGGTTACGAGGTTTTCATTAAATGTGGTCTTAAAAGCACAGTTGAGAAATAATTCAAGTTTTAGAAATTGAGTAACCGGTAAGGAAATAGTTTCTCTGACTAATCGTTTGGGAAAGATTGTGACCTGTGTCTTTTGCAGTTGTGTATTTTTTTGTTCTTACCTTTCAAAATTAAAGTTTTATATCTACTTTGTTTAGTCTATTTTGCCATTAAAAATTACTTAATAAGTGTTATTTTACTTTTTACAATAATAGTTTCACATCTATGTCGTTCTGTTAATTCACCTTGGAGTTACTTATTAAATGTTTGCTGTTTTTCCTTTACGATAACAGTTTCACTTCAACATCATTAAATCAATTCTGCCATTGGGAGTTGCATATTAAGTATTTCCTTTTAGAATAATAGTTTCACATTTGTATTGTTTTTTCAATTCTACCATTTGGAGTCACATATTAAATACTATTTTCCGTCACAATAATAGTTTTACATCTATGTAGTTGCATCTACCTTTGGGAGTTACTTTATGAAATCATTTTTCCTTTACTACAATAGAGTTTCACATTTAAGCAGGTTATATAGTCAATTCTTTTATAGTAGTTTCATATCTATGTCATTTTGAAAATTCTACTTTATGGAGTTACTTATTAAGTGTTATTTTCTTTTTTACAATAATAGTTTCGCATCTAAGGGGTTTAGTCAATTTTGATTTTGGGAGTTACTTATTAAGTATCGTCATGCTAATTAGCAAAACTCGTAACTCCACTGTTAACATATAGGAGTTACGAGTTTTGCAAATTAATATGACGGTATATTGCATTCCTTTTACAGTAATATTTCACATCTTTAGCATTTTATCAATTATATACTGTAAGAGTATATAATTATATACAATTTGGTCATTGGGAGTAACTGATTAAGTATTACTTTCCTTTCACTTTAGTAGTTTTATATCTATGGCGATTTGTACTTTCTACTTTTGGAGTTATTTAGAATTACATTCCTTTTAAAAATGAGGTCTCGGGAGTTCATTTGATACAGAAGAATTTTTGATATCAGGGGTATACCCCATGATTTGTTACAGGTTCTTCACTAAGAAATCAATACAGATTTTTTTTTTAATGAGAGAAATATCATTCGGATTAATTATTATTTATTTTTCAGTGCTATATCATAAATGAAGAATAAAAGGAAGTACAGTAAGACTTATGTTTATGATGCTTCAATCTTTGTTAAGAAACTTCAGTTTGTTCATTAAATTTATAGTCCCAGTTATATATATATATATATATATATATATATATATATAGTTTCCCTTAAAATACTCTTCGTAACACTCAAAATAACGATTGAAACTGAAATATTTGAGTGAAGTTACTTATAATCTTCATTTTCGGACAATATATCATTGCATTGGTTAGGGTGTATTTTACGGGGTATCAGCTGTGTTATGTCTTGCGAAGCTTCTCCAAGTAATGTTCTGTCAATTAACTCTCTAAATTGTACTGACGTGATATCTTGTCCATAACTATATGACCAATGTTTTTTTCATGACAAGAAATCTCGTCATCAAGATATTTCCCAAGATGGTGACGAGATAAATGTCTGGTCAGTTTTCTTCTGATGACGATAGATCTAAACCCTTTAAGATTTAATCGGTTTTGCTAATGATAAGGTACCTAGTCTAGACAACCATCTAAAGGAAAAAAGATCGCATTAGCTGATGGGTTTGATAGTGAAGATACCTAGTTGAGACAACATCCAGGAGACGAACATGCACCTAAAGAACATGCATCTAACGAACATGCGCCTAACAAACATGCATTTAACGAACATGCACCTAAGGAAAACTTTCACTAACACAGAAAGGATAGACATCCAGAGTAGCTGCAAGAATCATGTCTGCGTGCGACTTAAGTCTACAACCCACAGGTTGCTAGTACGATAAGCAAACCAAATGTGAATTTCATCAGGATTGTTGGTTAAGGCGCAATCTCACGAATTAAGTTCAATTGACCTATTATAGTTGATCCTTAAAAGTTGAATATGACTTGAATCAGTTTTTGTTCACACATTTCAATAGAAACTGATCAACAGTCAGTTTAATAAGCGAAAATACAAAAGTTACCAGCCGCAGTAGCTCAGTCAGTAGAGCGTCGGGCTCGCATCAGAAGGGTTGTGGGTTCAGTCCTCGGCGGAGCCTGCAATTCTGATGATTGCGAGATCGGCGCTTCGACCTGGCTAAAGACCGTCGTGTTTACAAATGGTGACTGGGGCACGTTAAATAGGTCGTGGTCACAAAGTCCCCCATGTTCCCATACCAAATCAATACCTCTGGGGATACATGATCAGGGGGTTATCGGCCTCTGATTGGGATCTAAATTACGATATGTGTGAGTGAATGGATGTATGAAAGGGGCCTTCCTGTAAAACGGATGTGTCATGTATGTCGACCAAAGTCGGATTTCCTCCCAATAGGGCTCAATAACATGGAAGGCGCACCCCCTCGCCTCTTGCCGTCTTCGACGGGCCTGGCACTCCTCTGGTCTGCCAGTGTAGGCATGAGAAACAAAAGTTACAGTTGAAAATTATTGAATGTTTTCCTGGCATTCACTGGGTGCACTCATCATTGTGGAAGGCACGATGGATCAGCACAAGTACGCATCTGTCCTTGCGGACCATGTCCACCCCTACATGCGAATTATTTTTCCTCAGAATGATGGCTTCTACCAGCAGGACAATGCGAGGTGTCATACAGCTCGCAGTGTATGTGCGTGATTCGAAGAGCACCAAGATGAGTTTACTGTACTCCCCTGGCCAGCAAACTCACCGGATTTAAGCCCAATCGAGATCGGGTTGTTCGCGCCATGCATCCTCAACCGCGTAATCTAGCGCAGCTGGTCACGGCACTTGAGTCGGCATGGCTCAACATCCCAGTGAACACCTTCAGAAACCTAATTGACACTTTTCCTGCACATCTCGCAGCGATCCGCTCTGCCAAAGGTGGTTATTCTGGCTTTTGGTCACATTAGTGTGACTGGACTGTGTATAAACCCAGGGTAATGGAATTTCATATGATGTGTCTCAGCAGAAGGACTCAAGTAACTAATCAATTACTTAAAAAAGAACACGAATCCTGAATGAAGTGATTGTAAAGGATGTTCAATAAACAACTTACTCATTATAAAAACATTATGCAATGCCAAAACGTGTACATTTGAATTAGTTTGATATTAAAGCATATATGACCAAAGAAAGCACATTTTAAGTCATTTTAAACTTCCAAGTAGTTTTGACGAATTTTCTCGTCTTTTAAGGTCTGACCATTTTTGCGAATGGAGGGGCATCTTGCCATCAACGTATTGGCATATTCTTATGATGACATAATCAAGATCTGGTCAATTCTCTTTTAATAACTAGGTATCTAGTCCATCAAGATCTGGTCAGTTTCGTTTATGACGAAATATCTTACCTAGACAACCACCAAGATGGTTAAAAGACACAGTTAAACAATTAAGTTTTACAGTTTCGTCTGTTATAAATTTGATGCATGCTTTGGTAACATAAAATCTAATAAGGTTTCCATAAATGTGTGCACAACAAAGTTGGCTACTCAAATGTTTAGCCTATCTTTTCCTAGTCTTATTTTAAACATCCCCTATCCTTGTCTAGAGTTAAGACCCACTATTACGGTTGAAAATATTTAATCATAACACTTGTATAGAATTAACCTTTAGACTACTGCCAGTACAGCAGTTGCACCTTGAAAGTTATAAGAATCGCACCAAGTTGGAATTGAGACTACGGCCGGTACATCAATTGTATCTAGGGTTGCCAATTTTTTCTGAGATAATTCCGGGACATATTGCCACAAAGCAAAAAATATATATGTAATTTCAAAATATTATCCACTGAGAAATCACTTAGCATAACATACCTAATTTTCCAAAGAAATTTTTTCATGCACAAAAAAAATATGTAAAAAATAATCACAGTTTTTTTCAAATTTTGTTTTGTTGTAATTATTATACGAGCCTGATGGTCCTCCCATATACAAAGAAATAGTAGTAAATCTAAACCTAACTTCTTGCTGCATTGAAACTATTAAAAAATAAAAATGGTAATATTCGTATACAAAATAGAGATATTGTTCGGGTTTAATTATACAGAACCGAGAGTGATCCTAATTCTATTTTACGAAAGTCGACTATGAAAATTTGTGTTCGTCTCCAGTCCCAATTTTGAAAATAAAATTTAAATACAGAATAATATAATTGAAAGACAACTAATACCCTTTATTTACAATCGTTCCGGTCTGAACAGATTGCCATATATGGTATTGGCTTTTGATAGTAGTAGGGGAACAGAGACAATGGACACGAAGTCATGTGCAATGAAAATAACTATTTTGAATTGTAGGTGATATTTGGGTCGATAGCTTTCTCGGAAATTCCGGGGCATTTTGACATTTAACCGGTAATCTGGACAGCAACTTAAATTCCGGGGCATTTGGCAACCCTAGTTTTATCTTGAAATTTGTAAGAAGCGCACCAAGAAAGAATCGCACCAGTTATATCTTTTTCCGTAGTCAAAACCGTTAAAGCAATATTGCGTCTCACACTAACATAAACTGTTGATTCACAATTGTCATACTGATTAGCAAAATTCAAAAGTACATTTATTACAGATTTATCACCCAGTAAACACTTCATAATTTGGATGATCAAGCTAAACAATACCAATAACTATTTCTCAAACGCCATCATTCCTCATTCAGAATTATTAATTACTCTAGAACTCTAGTAACGCAAACCAGAAAAACTCCACTCCACCCAAATTCCCCATACAGAAAATGATACATTTCTACATTTCCATTTCAAGAATCAGATTCACAACGCGAATCTCAGGCGAGACCTCGAAAAGACACGGAAGAAATCCCCCTATCCTTGTCTTGACATGTCTGACATGCCATAATCCCAGGGGGTCCAAGATGGCGGCCGCAGCAAATGGAAAAGAAAACGGCTAATTGCTTCCAGTGTCGCCAACAGTGACAGCGGAATCGCCAAACGAATCTGTTGGCGAGGTAACAAGATAAAAAGTCGCGTCCTTCTGCATTAGAGGCAGAACACGGGACTTAACGTTCTTTCGTAAACTTAATGTAATCAAAACATTCTTTGGGTGTAAGGAAGTTTGGACAATCGTGTACATCAAATCATTGTCTTATTTTGCTTTTTATTCCCCGCGTCCAATTCTACTCCGCTGAGCATTTGAAGTCATAAACACGGAAAGGTTCTCAAGAAAGGTGTTGTGACAAAACTATTTCTCTGGTTGCAGACGGAATAAATTTCCCTCCTCTCAGATGCTTTCGTTGAGGTTCGATGAAACTTTAAACATTCACGGAGGTTTGTAATTATGTGGTTCTTAATTGGAAATAAGTAAAATTCTTTCATGGTATAGTGCATGGTATAGTGCATGGATATACATGTCTGTGCATAAATGTGCCGAGACTACACCCAGCTTGTGTAATGACGGTTTAAGTAGTTTTGTTGCGAAACTTTCTAAGTGAATAAAGTGTTCTCTGTGAGATTGCTTTTTTTCAAAATTTACTATTCAATATTTAGTTGATAAATTTTTAAGTACATACGTCTCTTTATTAGAGAATTATATGAGTCACATTAACTATGATTAGATTTCAGTTTCCATAAGTTCTAAGGGAATATTGCACTTTCAAAACAAACTTTTGCAGCTATTATTTTTATGAGAGAAAGTTAAAAATTATCCTCACGTTTATTTTTTCAATTTATTTACATAACTGAAGGGGTTGAACAAGTTCGTCGTTTTTCTACATGGTCTCCTTCCCTTCCAATGCAGTTAGTCCAGCGATCCACAAGCTTACGTATTCCCTCCAAAAAGAAGTTTTCGGAGGTTATCGAACCATTTATGCACCACTTCCTCGACTTCTTTGTCCATCTAATCTGCAGAGAATACGTTACATTGCCGATAGTAACTCGTCGGAATGCCAGTAGAATTTACATTGCCGATAGTAACTCGTCGGATTGCCAGTACACTTTACACTGCCGATAATAACTCGTCGGATTGCCAGTACACTTTACATTGCCGATAGTAACTCGTCGGATTACCAGTACACGTTACATTGCCGATAGTAACTCGTCAGAAGACAGTACATGCTACATTGCCGATAGTAACTCGTCAGAAGCCAGTACACGTTACATTGCCGATAGTAACTCGTCGGATTACCAGTACACGTTGCATTGCCGATAGTAACTCGTTGGATTGCCAGTACACTTTACGTTGAAGATAGTAACTCGTCGGATTGCCAGTACACGTTACATTGCCGATAGTAACTCGTTGGAATGCCAGTACCATTTCTCGCACTTCTGAATCTTCTCGTCTGCGGTGGAGATAGACTGGCTTCCTGCTCCTTCATCGTGCATTACGCTTGTCCAGCCTCTTTCAAGACTTTTATTGTACTCAATACTCACTTCTCAGTGGTAGATCATTGTCCCCGTATGGTGTTGCAAGTCTTCGATGCATTTCAGCCCTTGACACATCTTCCGACCTAGAAGTGGGATCATTTATCTTTATGGTGCACTATTCTAACGGAGCGGCCACGTTTACACTGAATCACAGGCAATAAAAATGGGGATATCAAGATCAATCTTTGGTAACGTGATCACAGTAATATCAAATCTAAGCATGCATGCACACAAGGCAGTGTGAAAGACCAAAAGATGTGTTACAGCGAAATCTCGGAAAATGTTTGACTTACCCACACGCGTATAAGTTCATCAAAACACGATAAAAACATTTCTAGACTTCCAAAATGGCATCAGAAGTGAAATTCCACTAATTATATCCGAAATACTTCAGGTAATTTGGTAATTTTAGTTAACGTCGTACTAGAGCAACACAACGGGCTCTTAACGACGGTCCGGGATCAGTCCTTTAAGGGAAAGATCCGAGGACAACACCTCGTAATTTTGAACCACGGTCAGATGACGAAGCAACACCTGAGCTGGCACCCCACTCTCCAAACTTCCACACCAACAAAACGTGAGGACTCTCGACCACGACAGATTTAAGGTGCACCAGCTGCCTCTACACCATACGCTTACAAACATCCATGCCCGGACCCGGATTCGAACCAGGAACCTTCCGATCTAGGAAATACGTCAGTAAGAAATCGATCAGTTTCTGTTAAGAATTCGTTACATAGGCAGCGCTGAAAGTAATTTCGATTATTTCCTTTTGACCTCTTGCATGCTCGTGAAGTATCTTTTCATTTTAATCAGGAAATAGTTATTCAAGGATACGTTGGTCTATGCCTAGTGCTATACTGTATCATTGTAAAGATAAAAAATAGATCTATTTTTACATAGAAATGACAAAAGAATTTCCGAAAATTGAATTGTGAATGTGAATTACGACATTTTTTCTGTCAAGGCAAATGTATATGGATGTAGGTAATTGGTAATTTTAGTTAACGTCGTACTAGAGCAACACAACGGGCTATTGACGACGGTCCGGAATCATTCCCTTAAGGGAAAGATTCGAGGACAACACCTCGTAATTTTGAATCACGGTTAGAGGACGAAGCAACACCTGAGCTGGCACCCCACTCTCCAAACTTCCACGCCAACCCAACGTGAGGACTTTCGGCCACGACAGATTTAAGGTGCACCAGCCGCCTCTACACCATACGTTTACAAACACCCATGCCCGGACCCGGATTCGAACCAGGAACCTTCCGATCTAGAGGCTAACACCTTAACCACCATTTTAATCAGGAAATAGTAATTCAAGGATACGTTGGTCTATGCCTAGTGCTATACCCTATCATTGTAAAGATAAAAAATAGATCTATTTTTACATAGGAATGACAAACGAATTTCCGAAAATTGAATTGTGAATGTGAATTACGACATTTTTTTCTGTCAAGGTAAATGTATATGGATGTAGGTAATGGTAATTTTAGTTAACGTCGTACTAAAGCAACACAACAGGCTATATATGGATGTAGGATTTCTGCACCACAGAATGTTTTTGATATACGCATTCCGTATAAATATTTAATTATTTGGTTCTTATGAGAGATTTTCAGTGTGAACACAACCAAACCAGAAGGATGATTGGTATTTAAAGTTCCTGTTTATGAAAATCTCTCGATCTCAGGAGTGACCTCGTAATCTGATCGTGGTTCAAAATTACATGCTGTTGTCTTCCTATGTCCCGATTCGGAGGTTGATCCCAGACTGTCACCAATAGTCTATTGTGTTGCTCCAGTGATTTATTGGCCGTGGTAGCCCGGTTGTATGAGTTACAGATTAGCAACCAGAGGGTTCCATGCAACCAAAGATGTTCGTGGACAAAGGGGTAATGGTAATGGTAATTTTAGTTAATGTCGACCAAGAGGAACACATAGCCCGTTGTGTTGCTCTAGTACGACGTTAATTAAAATTACCAATTACCAATTACCAAGAGGAACACAACAGGCTATTGACGACGGTCCGGGATCAGTCCCTTAAGGGAAATATTCGAGGACAACACCTCGCAATTTTGAACCACGTTCAGATGGCGAAGCAACACCTGAGCTGGCACCCCACTCTCTAAACTTCCACACCAACATAACGTGAGGACTTTCGGATACGACAGATTTAAGGTGCACCAGCCGCCTCTACTCGGATCTTTCCCTTAAGGGACTGATCCCGGACCGTTGTCAATAGCCCGTTGTGTTGCTCTAGTATTACATTAACCAAAAAATTACCAATTACCAGCCTCCTCTACTCCATACGCTTACAAACATCCATGCCCGGACCCGGATTCGAACCAGGAACCTTCCTATCTAGAGGCTAACACCTAACCACTATACCAGTTGATCGGCCGTGTACAACGGGGACTGGTTCACGTCAAATCATCGGTCGGAGCCGCGAATGTCCTCAAGTTAGTATGGTGCACGATGAGATATTAACAAAAAAACATCAGATGTGGTTATCAAAACACGATTGGATCAGTAGAAGAAAACTGACCAGGTCTTGGGAAAGGCACTATTTTGATGACGAGATAACTCGTCATTAGCAAAACTGGCCAGATCTTGATGGACGAGGTATCTCATCAAAGCCAACTGGAAGTTTAATCTAACTGACGCTGACCAATCAACTATCACATACTAACTCGTGTTTTATTGTTTAAAAAATTTTTTTGGTGAAGTGCTGACTTTGTATTTGAGGAACACCTCAAGTGAGGCAATATTCAGAATACGAACTGGAAACACTGGGGGCACGTAGAAACACTATTTCCAAAATATATTTAGCTTGACAGAAAATTCATCATAGAAGATAATTTCGGTAAAGTCGTATTGAAGGGTGCCCCTTAAGATTTCATTTTTTTTGTAACCAAACACATTCTTATTGGCAATGACTAGCATTTCTGATAAAACACCAACATTGTGAATAAATGCGATCGTATCGATAAATACGATCAGGCGTCATTTTATTTTGTAGTAGCGAAAATTCCTTGCACTGTGTGGTAGATTTCTGGCCACGCTGTAGTTTCTGGTTAGTGTATCAAACAAGCAGAATGAAAGTTTTTTCTAACAGAAGTATACCCAAGAAAAGGAATTGAACCTGATTTAAGCTATGGAATTTCATAATAGTGCTAAAACTACACTTAAGTGCTCGTCACTCTAATGAGATTCTTCAACAGTCTGTTTGCAGGATTCAATGCGAAGTGTGCACAGAAAAGAGAATACGAGAGAAAATAGGTTTAATAATCCTCGACAAAATGGAAGTAAGATTATGATGATTCCAAGTGCTTTTTACCAAATTCAAGCGTAAGACACATTTGAACATTTGGACACCTCTTGCCAAACAGCTCCGTGATTGAAAGTAACATCATTACACAACTTCTCGCGACAATCTCAAGGAAGCACTCCTCAATCACCATCTTGAGTAACACAAACACGGACCATCCGAGTCTAAGCAAACACCAGCTAATAACGACCCTCAAACACACACTCAACCAACTTCAAAGGAGGACAAACTTGTACACACCAACCCGACTTACTCAGCAAACTTCCTCTAGTAATTTAACGTAACATCATTTTATTTACCGTCGAAACGGAATCGTTGAACATATTGCCCAAGTACAATAAATTGATTCCCTGCCGAACGAGTTACAGATCTTTCAATTTAAATGCTGCCTTCGCTAACGCTCTGGAATAGGATTTTACTTAACGCCTTCCGAGCTTTGAAATTTTAACGACACCACTTCAAATAGCTGTCTTTAATTTGAGTGCTCGGCGGCGCTTGCAGGCTCACTCATGAAGTGTGTTCTTTCCGATTGTGGCGCACGACACAAAGAGTGCCCGGGAGTGAAATAATAATGACCCCCTCCAGCTATAGACATTGGAAAGGATTTGAGAAATGTAATGAAATTTTTAGGAGATTTGGATCCTCATTAGCGCGATCGCATGACCAAAACCCTTCAGAAAAACAGGTACAAGAATCTTTTAATGTTATGAAAACTTTTGCTTTTCATTCTGTCTTAGCTCACCGTGTACAATTCATGAGAATATAATTTAGATCCTAGTGGTAGTGTTGGAAGAATATATATGTGCTCAGATGGCAAAATGTTATAAGTCACTCTTTTTAAGTTTTCGTGATAGCAATTTTAAGATTCAAGATTGAACATATGGTTCTGTAGTTTTTGACTTAATGCAATTTTCCACCTTTGTGTTCTCATAAACTGAAAGAAAAGACTTACGACATTTTTCCATCTTCTAAACATTAACAAACCAGACTCCAGGATGGGACTTACACAATTTTTTGGGAAAAGTGACCTATAATATTTTACCATCTGAGCACAGATATATAAACCGCCGTGTTTGAAGAAGCTTATAATTTTGAATCCGTTACACTAAGTGGCATTTAAGTAAATAAAACATACTGCTGAATGATGTGAATAACGTTGATTCCGTTTTATTGCGTGCCTTTTAGGAATGTAAATAAAAAACATAATCATATGGCTCGAATAATTTTGATTCCATTTCACCTCGTATATTTGAATAGTGTAAATAAACCGTAATGTCAGAAGGCACGAATATTTTTTTTCCTTCAATACGTGCATTTGAAGACTGTAAATAAACCGTCCTGTTGAATGATGCGAATAAATTTGGTTACATTTGCCTTCGTTACATGCATTTGAAGAGTGTAAATAAACCGTAAAGTTGGTATGCAATGAATAATTTTGATTCCGTTTCACTCTGAGTATTAGTAAACTATAAATAATCCTCCTTGTTACAGATTCAAACAATTTTAATTCCGTTTCACTGTATGCTTTTGAAAAATGCAAAATTCCATAATGTAGGATGTTACGAATAATTTTGACTCCGTTTCACTACGTGCATTTGAGGATTGTAAATAAACTGTAATGTTCAATGATGCAAATAATTTCGATTCCTTTCTCAACATATATTTAAGGAAGAAAATAAGCAATCCGTAATGCTGAATGATAGAAATAATTTCGGTTCCGTTTCACTTTGTATATCTGAGAATGTAAATAATCCACGATGTTGAACGAGACGAATAATTTTGATTTCGTTTCACTACTTATATACGGGGAATGTAAATAATCCGTGACATTGAATAGAAAAATAATTTAGATAGCGTTACCCGACATGTGTGTGTGTGAATTTGAAGAATATAAATATTCCGCACGCAGATATAAAGCAGACAATGTTTAGTAATGGACCTACACAAAAAGAAAGTTCTACAGAAACATGAAAAATATACCCAGGTTGGAAACGAATCAATAGATTTCTAGGAAGAATTATATTGATCAAGAATGTCAAAACTGATTTGAAGTCAAAGACTACAGACTGCAGAACGGATAAATACGCGTGAGCACCACATAAGAGGGTTAAATAAAAAACTTCCCCTCATTCCGTATTCCTTAGAATATTACCGTCGAAAATAAATTACGTTATTGTTTAATGCATAACAATTTACAAACTCAGAGACGTCTTCCAGTATTAGGCAGAATAAAAGAAGGTAAGTGGACAAGTAGTTGAATTTGCGTCGCTTTGGTGGTGCAACAAATTGGTGGCTGATCGTGGAGGGAAAGGTCCGAGGACAACAGCTCGTTATTTTGAACCGTACTCGGGTGACGAGGCCATCACCTGGACTGGCTCTCCACTTTCCAAACTTCCACACGACGGTAACATAGGAACAATTGAGGCCACGAGATATGAAAGAAGCATCATCCTCCCGTCCTCAGCGGTCTATGGTTAATCGAGTTGCGAACTTGCAACACTCATGGAGATAATCTACAATTATACCTACTGGATTACAGTAACTCCTAAAAAAGTAACTTTCATATTAATACCTTAAAGTATATACAACCTATGGTACGACACTTGTCAATTTACTTGCCTACTAAACTGCTGCTGGGTACGTGTACTAATAAATACCCCGTGTGGTACTTGTTCAAAAAATGTCCTACACATTTTGTAAATAAATGTTAAAAACCTGCTTTTTTCTTGACACCTCCAACCTTCCAAAAAATATTGAATCAATGTAAAACATTAAAATAAAAATGTTGGGTTGTTTGGTTGACATCTTTACCTATACCACTAAACCAATTATCCTCTATAATTAAGGAATAAATTGATTATTAAATAAGCTGGCTAGCAGTAAGCAAGATAAGAAGACGGGTTTAACTCGACCAAAGTTAAAAATACAATATCACTGCCGGTCTTAACTGTCATCACTGCGATCACCCTCTAATCTGTGACTTAACTTGTTCGTTTTTGGACATTGCGCCACAAAACCCAAATCAACCAACTAACCCTTTATCGGTGAAAATATGAACTAAACACTCCTTTCTAATGTTCCTTTTCGTGTATATCGCACTTGTTTTCTAATTTTTACGAATTATTCACGATTTTCAATTTTACGAATTATTCACAATTTTTACGAATTACTTGTAATTTATGAGAAACTCCGAGAAAACATTTCCTCGCTACGAATAATGCTGTACTACTTGTAATTGAACTTTAGAAAAGGTTGAGAGATATATAGTTACCTAAGACACACTTGGCCCTCCATTAGTGACAGCTGAAAGTTAGAGTCTATATCAGATTGCACTTATATGCGTCGATGATAAAGCACGCGTCCTTATCTATAAAGGTTCTGTCTTTTATATGTATTATATTTAGGTATGAGGGAGTATCAAATAAGTAACGCACACACATAATGTAAAAAATAATAATAAAAGCAATTAATGACAATAGGACACAGGAATGATGGTATTAACCATTTATTCCTTTTCCACATAATTTCCATGCATATTGAGGCATTTTCCCCAAAGATGAATCAGTTTGAAAATCCCAATCTCATAGAACTCCGTCGGCTGCGAGAAGAGCCACCTTCGCACGGCCAGTTTGAGTGCCGTCGTCAGAGTCAAACTTCTTACCGTCAAGGAACTTCTTTATGGGTCCAAACAGATGGAAATCGGAGGGTGCTAGGTCCAGGCTGTATGGACGGTGCTCCAAAACTTCCCAACCGAAACCCTGCACTTTTGCACGAACTAGGCGAGACACATGCGGACGAGCGATGTCGTGTAGCAGTCGAATGTGTTGATTTGTCGCACTGGGCTTTGGACCCATAAATAAGTTCCTTGACGGTAAGAAGTTTGACTCTGACGACGGCACTCAAACGGGTCGTACGAAGGTGGCTCTTCATGCAGCCGACGGAGTTTTACGAGACCGGGATTTTCAAACTGATCCGTCGTTGGGGAAAATGCCTCAACATGCATGGAAATTATATGGAAAACTAATAAATGGGTAATACTTTCATATCTGTTTCCTATTGTCATTAATTGCTTTTATTATTATTTTTTTGCATTATGTGCGTGACTTATTGATACTCCCTCGTAGAAAACGGTATGCTCTTTTTGTTTTCAGTGTATGGTCTTTCTTTATTAGCACAGCTTGGTTAAATATTTCCATTGCACCATGACACAAAATTCCTCCAATTAACCATATGTAAAATGTTCTCGCCAAAAATTTCACTGTGCTATCATAATTTTGAAACACGTAACGAAGAGTTTTAGTTACTTCAAACTAATTTGTTCCTCCTGTAAGGACGACTGAAAGTTAAAATCCATGACAGATTTTAATGACACGCGTCGATGATTAAACCTTCACCTCTGTTTATCAAGTCTTTTATATGCCCTAAGACAGGCCTCGAAATAAATTTTTTAATACAGGTGTACAAGGTGCACCTAAGTTTTTAAATTAGGTGCACAGGTTATATTTTAGGTGTACATTAAAAAAAACGTAATGTAAGAGCATTGATATAATGTAAACTACTTTATTAGTTGGTTATGTTTAGATAGGTTAGTATATATAGTAGATAGTAAATAAAAATATTTAAACATCTAAATTCTCTCTTCTCCGGCGCACGGCTATCGCGACAGTCGCTTCAACAGAGCCATCTGGAAAATGTTTCGATCTTCGGAAGGTTCTGTTGGCAGTGGTACAAGTAAACCTTCCTCCTGTATAAACCCGTTACGGCCCAGCGATTTTGTTTTCGCATAGTGTGTATTTAGGAATTTTAATTACGTTCATTTAGAGCGAGAGAGGTCGATACTAATAGTTAGTTCAAGCATCAAAATAACAAAAGGTTCCCTCCCCTTTTTTAACAATTAGGTGCACAATTTTATTTTCATGTGCACCCGGGTATTTCGAACCCTGCCCAAAAGTACAAGGCCCCGTATACATATTATGTATTGTGTATGCTCTTTGTGTGTAGATTTGTTGGCACATCTTGGCTAAATGTGACCCTTACACCAAAAAACTGAATCCAAACACACAACTGTATGTAAGATGCTCTCGCCCAAAATTAACTGTAATACAAGAATATTTAAACAAGTACCAGAATTTTAAGCACGTAAAATAAACCTGTACCTCCATTTTGTATGACTGAAGGGTAGAATCAATAGCAGATTGCAATGACATGAGTCGAAGACAATACCGCTGGTTACTGTTTACCAAAGTTTTGTCTTTTAGATGCCTTAAAGTTGAAAACCCGATGCTACAATTCCATTTTCCACTTCTCCCTGTTTATTCTTTAATACATTCACGGAAGAGGCACGGGAAATGTCGAGTCCTGTCCTGGATTAATACGGATAGTCGTTTAATATTCATAAACTCGAAGCCAATCAACAATTCATTAAGTCTTCTACGATGGCTCAGCGGCCTGCTTTTCGGCAGCGACTGGCAATTTTTTCCGTTTGATAATTGCCTCCAAAGTTCCATATTCTTATTAAGTAGCACCGAAGTTGCCGGCTCGGAATATTGCATGCTGGGAAGGTAATCAACGGGGATTACGGGGTTTATAAAAGGGCGGGAAGGTTGATGTTGTTGACGATAATGTCGGTAATGATGATCTGGAGGGAGAGAGATTGGTTTGTAGAGATTTTTAGGATTATGAAGGAATACACTTCAAAAGGAGGATCTGGTGCTTCCATGTTTTAAATAATGTTTATCATGACCATGTGAATTTTTAAGTGTGGGATGTTAAAAATTTATGAACGGATCGCCATTAGCTGTTCTAATCGATTTTTGACCTACAAGGAAATTATCCATTAAGTTTTAATGAAAAAGTGGGTTGTTTTGTATTCAAATTTTCTGCCCTTGTCGACAGAGAAATGCTATCCTATTTTGCTCTGTTCGCAGATTGACAATTCAAAACCAATTATAGTTAATAGCACAATTATAACGCTTTTAAGAGGAGATTGAAGTTTATAAATGATTCCATGCATACGAAGGGGAAGCAATCAAATCAGAAAATTTCAAGTATGGTCCTATTACAGAAAATAATTATTTAAATGACTTCATTACTAGGGATAACATTGTTGAATAATAAATGTCATAGTGAAAATGTAAAGCCTTTGTATTCAAAACAATGCTACTAGAATAATCTTACTTTTAGAACTTTTGTAATCATATAAAAGGTTGTACACTACCCTACAATAATGAACCGAACACCAGATGATTTGCATAGAATATCACTACTTGTTTGGGGGTGTTTTCTGTGGTAGCCTAGGACCTTTGGATGTTGTTCACGGTAAATTGAACGCCGACGCCTACATGAACATTTTGAACTATCAGGTTCTTCCTTCGTTCAGGCAATTTTATGGAATGGACGAATGTTTGTTCCAGGACGACAAAGCTCCATGTCAAGTTGCAGCCTCTGTCAAGCAGTGGTATCAAGATGTCAATGTAAAACATCTTCCCTGATCTGCTCAGAGTCCCGACCTAAGCCCCATGGTATATTTGTGGGACACGTTAGAGTGACGCTTACGGACCAGGGAACCACGGCCGAGATCTACAGCGAAGCTGGCGACAGTTATGCAGCAGGAATGGACACAAATACACACAGCTGTATATCAAAAAATTGTTGAAAGTATGCCCAGAAGGGTTGCTAGTGTAATTGCAGCACGTGGTGGACCATCCCCCTATTAGCATGTATTATCACCCTTATACCATCACATATTGCTGTCCGGTCCATTATTGTAGGGTACTGTATATGATATTGTGAGCAAAAATTAATTTCTTATGATAATGTTTTTTCAGCAAGCAACATTAAATAAAAGTAAGAAACTTGGCTTTCGTGTTTTATAACTTTAAAATTGTTTCTTAAGGATTTCCATCTGAAATTCATACATTGTAACAGTATTGTGTTATTTGTAACAGGAAAACTTTCCTCACTCATTTATTATGTCTACTCTTCTGAAAATCTTTGGAACCTTTTGAGTAGAAAGGAAATTTCCGGTGCTTCAAAGCTTCCGGTTCAAACTTCACGGATAGGTACGGAACACAAATTCCCAAACTGACAAAAGGATTTTGCATGTCCGCAAATGCAATCCGGAGCAATTTTCAATAGGTATGTCAACAATGCAGATTTAGCACTTATTATTAGTTATATGAGTACAAATTACAAAAAAATTTAGCATTCATGTTTCAACTTACTTTTAAAAACTTTTGAAATTTTTTAAATGAAAATGTATTAGATGGACTAGTGAAATAAGTTGTTGCCTTGTCTCTATATTAAAGCATTCTTATGTATAAAATCAAGTCTAAATATACAATATATGGATGTTTCCTGTTTTAAATATTCAATAAAAGTTTTCATACTTCTACTGCAAACACTTTCTTTTATCATGCGTTGCGTCTTTCAGTATGCTATAATATTGTAAGCAAAAATTAATTTCTTATGATAATGTTTTTTCAGCAACCAATATAACATAAAAGTAAGAAACTGGGCTTTCGTGTTTTACGAAATGCTTCATAATGTAATGCAAATTTCATATCATTAGATAAAAATTAAAATTACTAATTTAGAATAATTCAAATTATTAATTACTGAAGTAAATAAAATTTTTAATTTCTAATATAATTTAAATTAGTAATTTCTAATGTAATTCTATTTATTAATTTCTAATATAATTTAAATTAATAATTTTTAATGTAATTCTAATTATTAATTTCTAATGTTATTATAATTATTAATTTATACTGTAATTCTAATTATTAATTTATAATGTAATTATAATTATTATTTTCTAATACAATTCAATGATTTCTTTGTAATATTAATTTAAGTTACTAGTTAAAATATCAATGCGAAGCATTAACTTCGAATAGCAAGACGAAATAGTAATTTCGTGTATTATTTCGATGCATTTATATTGAGTTATGTTTTTCTTTAAGGCCAAAAATGCTACAGCTCTTTCAAATATAGACATACCAAAAGGTCCAGTAAAACGTTAAGCTTTTATTGCTGCTCCAAAAGCTGAGCGCCACTATACCAATGGACATAAATCAAACAAAAATCAACGTACATAAAAGAATATTATAGAGCAATGGACATATATCTAAATGGCCTTTAATAAAATACCATGGTTCAATTTATCGCTCTACGGTTATTTTTTGTAACATGAAGCCATATATAAAAATCGCTGTCGCATATATCTTTTCATCGCTGAAGACCAACATAATGTTTTGTGTTAACATACATCATTTTAGGGATTCAAATCATTTCATTATGGCAAAAATATACTGATTTTAACACTCTTCGTCTTACAAGACTTTCGAGTAATGTGTTGCTTCATCATCTGACCGTGGTTCAAAATTACGAGGTGTTGTCATCGGATCTCTCCCTTAAGGGAATGATCACGGACTGTCCTCAATAGCCCGCTGTGTTGCTCTAGTACGACGTTAACTAAAATTGCCATTACCAGGACAACACGTAATTTTGAACCATGGTCAGATGACTTAATACAATTGGAGTAGTTTCGGATTTTGCAATAGAAACTTTCACCGTTACAGAATTACCTGAAGTGTAACCTTGCCATTTGTCCGTGGTTCAAAATGACGTGGTGTTGGTCTTAGAAGTTCCCCTTAGGATTTGATCCCGAACCGATATCAAAAGCCAGAAATGTGGCTCCAGTGCGACGTTAATTTAAATACCTACCTACCATTGCAGAAGTAGTAACAACTGCAGAGTTATCTTGACAGATATTTCCTCTAATACGTACCTTGTGTTTATTAACAACCCTAAATTTTGTGAGATAGATATATAATTAAAGTCCCACTGGAGCAACAAAACGGGCTATTGGCGACTGTTCTGGTATGGTATCACGGTTTTCTTCCATAGATAATTGCTAATTTTTTTATTAACGTCGTGCTAGAGCAACCCAACGGGCTATTGACGACGGTCCGGGATCAATCCCCCTATGGCAAAAATTTGAGGACAACACCACGTAATTTTGAACCACGGTCAGGTGTCGAATCAACACTTGAGCTGTCACCCCACTCTCCAAACTTCCACACCAACCCAACGTGAGGACGTTCGGGTATGACAGATTTAAAGTGATCCTGCCGCCTGTACACCATACGCTTACAAACATCCTTGCCCGGACCCGGATTTGAACCACGAACCTTCTCTATCTAGAGGCTTACACTTTAACCACTATACCGGTTGGTTGTTTTTATTCCGTAGAAAACGAAGGAGAAAAATTTCTACGTACCAGCTTAACTCGCCAAGTCTCATTCTTAAGACGAAATCTTACCAAAATACAAAGATGAAATGACTTCATGGAGTAAATTACCGCAATTGGGTCAAGAAAAACAAGAGACATATCTTAAAAATTGAGTTTTAGTCGTAGGCCAACCATATAGTAGTGTTTGGCCATGGTCAAGTTAATCAATTATATTCAAGGATATTTGAAGTTTCTGTCTCGTTTTTCCAGTATCAGCATCATATAACCACTGAAATCATCAGGAAGGAATTATCAATTGATTGCAGAACCAAACCAAAATGGCTGCAATTTCGTTTTTAGTTAGCTGAGATCAAATTCCGTTCATTTGCTTGTTTAACGCTTCATATTTTACTTTTAATTTCTCCCATATGCTCTGAGGCTTGTTGATTTGCATTTCCCAGGAGTATCTAATGAGACACTTAGTCTCTAAGTGTAATGAATGACTTACTTATCCCACTTGGGCTTGTCTGTGTCAAACCAGGTCCAACGGACCGTTAGTCTTGAGTTGTACGAAGGGTAATTTATGTCAAGTTAAATGTAGGTGTATGCAGTTTTTCGGTGGGTGAACGTGCTACCTGTACGTATTCCGAACGTAACGTCACTTGACATGTTTCTACTTTTAGCTTCCTACTAGCACTTCGACATTAAAAATTCCAGAAATGGATACATGATTGTAGATTGTTCAATACCAATTAAATTGACCCTTAACTGCTATGTCACAAATCGTCTCGTAACTAGTGTAGAGGGGTCGCTAACTAAAGCGTACAATTAATGAAAGATTCTTTAGATAATTATTATCTATACATTTTAAATTTAGATCATTCAATTCTTAACTTGAAATATATTTTATACAACTATATAAGTTGACCTTTAACTGCTGTCATGGGTCTCACAGACCCCGAGTCCTTTATGACAGGTCGTTTCCACCCCTTAAAGTGAATATTGGTCCCTATCCTATTCAGTACCTTCCTAGTACGTCCAACAGAAGCCACATTCCAAGACTGTTTTGGCTGCCCCAACTATTTCGTGTTTAACACTATTTGCATTTCCCGTGTGGTCCCATAGACCCCTTCACAGCATTTGCGCTACCGTTCTTGTTGAAAGAAATCGTCTAAGTTGGAGTAAGGAATTTCGACAGATAGCCTAAAATGGCAACAAACTTTACTAAACAATGACCTGTGTATCTTACACAAAAAGTTCAGGATATTGTTAACAATTGGTCGGAAAGAGAGTACTGGGACAGTGAAATTTCGGATATTATTGAAAGCGAACACGAAACGGATTCGGAAATTTATGCAGATGAAGATGAAGACATTTCAAGTGCGTCTTCACAAGTATAATATTTCTACGGAAAAATTAACTTCAAATGGGAATCCTGAGGGAGGGGAGAACCTAATCGTGCCGTTAGAACACCAAAACACAACAGTTTTACAGTTTCCAGGGTTGATGGTAATGGTAATGGTAATTTTAGTTAACGTCGTATTAGAGCAACACAACGGGCTATTGACGACGGTCCGGGATCAGTCCCTTAAGGGAAATATTCGATAGACAACACCTCGTAATTTTGAATCATGGTCAGATGACGAGGCAGCACGTGAACTGGCGCCCCACTCTCCAAACTTCCACACCAACCCAACGTGGGGACTTTCGGCCACGACAGATTTAAGGTGCACCAGCCGCCTCTACACCATACGTTTACAAACATCCATGCCCGGGCCCGGATTCGAACCAGGAACCTTCCTATCTAGAGGCTAACACCTTAACCACTATACCGGTTGGTCGGCAATTTTCCAGGGTTGAAACGTCCTGAAAAATTAGGTCTGATAGCTGAGCCTGGAATCTACGTAGACATGGAATCTACGTAACCCTTAACTGCTATGTCACAAACCGTCTCGTAACTAGTGTGGAGGGGCCTCTCAGACGTCGCTCACTAAAGTGCGTATAAAGTTGATTAATATCATATATTAATGAAAGATTCTTAGATAATTATTATTTATACATTTCAAATTTAGGTAATTCAATTCTTAACATGGAATATATTTTATATTACTATATAAGTTAAGTAGATTCCATGTTTCTTCAGGCTCAGGTTTCAGAACTAATTTTTCAGGACGTTCAACCCTGGAAACTGTAAAACTATATTGTGTTTGGGTGTTAAAACGGCACGATTAGGATCCCCACCACCAGGCATCCCATTTGAAGTTATTTTTTCCGTAGAAATATTCTTCTTGTGAAGACGCACAAAAATGTATTCATCCTCTCCATAGACCCAAGGACAACATCTCGTAATTTTGAACCACGGTCAGATAACGAAGCCAACACCTGAGATGGCACCCCACTCTCCAAACTTCCACTCCAACCCAACGAGAGGACTTTCGACCACGACAGATTTAAGGTGCACCAGCAGCCTCTACACCTTACAAACATCCATGACCGGAGCCGGATTCGAACCAGGAACCTTGTGATACAGAATCTAACAACTTAACCACTATACCGGTTGTTCGGCACATTTAACTGAATCAATCGATAAAAAAATGGTAATTTTTTAATTAACGTCGTACTAGAGCAACACAATGGGCTATTGATCGACGGTCCGGGATCAATCCCCTAAGGAAAAGATCCGAGGACAACACCACGTAATTTGGAACCACGGTGAGATGCGACAATACCTGTACTGGCACCCCTCTCTCCAAACATCCACACCAACCAAACGTGAGGACGTTCGACCACGACATATATAAGGTGCACCAGCCTCCTATACACCATACGCTTACAAACATCCATGCATTGACCTGGATTCGAACCAGTAACCTTACGATCTAGAGGCTAACACCTTAACCACCAGGCTTCGTCATCTGACAGTGGATCAAAATTACGAGGTGTTGTCCTTGGATCTTTCCCGTAAGGGATTGATAGCGGACCGTGGTCAATATCCCGTTGTGTTGCTCTAGTACGACGTTAACCAAAAATTACCCATTACCCGGACCGTCGTCAATAGCCCGTTGTGTTGCTCTAGTACGACGTTAACTAATAATTACCAATTACCTTAACCACCAGATCGGTTAGTCAACCTGAATTGAAATATTGCCTATATAAAATATAGCACGTATTTTAATTAACGTCGCACTGGAGGAAGACATCGGGCTATTGGCGACCTACAAATTACGGCAGATCTATCTCGGAAAACCACTCAAGCCAGTGCCATCAAGTATTTTCGCGTACGTCTACCGTGCCGACCGGTATAGTGGTTAAGGTGTTAGCCTCTAGATCGGAAGGTTCCCGGTTCGAATCCGGGTCCGGGCATGGATGTTTGTAAGCGTATGGTGTAGAGGCGGCTGGTGTACCTTAAATCTTTCGTGGCCAAAAGTCCTCACGTTGGGTTGGCGTGGAAGTTTGGAGAGTGGGGTGCCAGCTCAGGTGTTGCTTCGTCACCTGACCGTGGTTCAAAATTACGAGGTGTTGTCCTCGAATCTTTCCCTTAAGAGACTGATCCCGGACCGTCGTCAATAGCCCGTTGTGTTTCTCTAGTACGACGTTAACTAAAATTACCATTACCATTACCATTACGTACGTCTACCGCATTTGCCACCTAGCCCCAGACGGGAGCGAACTGAACTGAAGTACAACCCCAGTTGGTATCAAATTTATTTAGTTCCGCTCTTTCGAATTCGAGCTTTCGATCTGGCAACCGAAAACATAAAAAAAAGCCTTCCCCCGGAAACCCCCAGCAGACGATTCTTTTCCGTATCGTTTGTTCCGTTTCGAGCCAATCAGCGGTCGTTTAGCGCCAGACCAATAAAAAACTCGGAAGAGAAGTAGCAGCGCTCGGCTTTTCAAACGAGCGGAAAACAGCTTCTGTGCTTTCTGTTTCTCTTTTTCCCGTTTCTCCCGAAAGCTGGATTGAGGGGAAAAAAGCGTCAAGGCCTTTAATCAGGTGTAATCTTCTGGGATAAGAGTCCGGTCGCTTTACAGATTCTCCTTTTTTCCCTATTCCCCAAACAATTCCAACAATGGGATCTGGAGTATGGAATTGATTGCGGCATATCGGGTAATAATTAATACCTCACTTTCCCCGATTTAATTTGGAGTGCTTTGGTGAAATGCATCCACTCAAGGGTATGTCACGTGCTCCGTCATTAAAATGGGAGCGATTATATATTTTTTTCGAATGGTGGTGGGAAATGAATTGGTTTCGCAACATCTTCGTTCATTGATTTCTGTGGAGTGAAAATGAGTTACTCGTGATGATACAATGGGAATGTGTGAGTAGCTAAGGATTTGAATTAAAACTGATTGCAACATGGAAATAGCTTTTTAAAAATAATGAAAGGAATTTTCAGATGATCCCTTTTATATGTATATAACTAAAACACATAACCTGCAAAACATTCAAAAAAGCAAAGAACCGAACTGCCGGGGCAATCAACCAGAAAACGAAAGTCAAAACTAAACATCCTTGTGCGCTGGAGCTGCAGACGTAACAAGGTAAGCAATATAATTTCAAGAACAAAGGGAGATTTAAAATATTAATTAACAGTTATTAATAATTATATATATATATATATATATATATATATATATATATATATATATATATATATATATCAACAGACATATATATATATATACTATTAGAATTTTTTTCGTATTTTTTTAATGGTGTTTGGGGGAGTATATTAGCAATTTCTTAGCATTTTGCGGCTCATATTCGTAGAAAACACCATTTTGCGTTGTTTGGATCAGGCTCCTCCCTGATGACGCCCTGATCCACCAACACTTTCGTTTTCAATAAATTCCTTTTGGTTTTTATTTTGTGAATTTCCTCTTGTTTAAGGGGGGGGAAATAAAATATATATATATATATAATTTTTTTTTATATATACATATATATATATATATATATATATATATATATATATATATATATATATATATATATATATATATATATATATATATATATATATATATATGCATACACTACCCTACAGTAATAGACCGGACGCCAGCGGTTTTGCATAAAATCCGAGAACTTGTTTGGTTTGTTTTTCGTGTAATGGCTTGGGACCTTTGCATGTTGTTCCTTGTCAATTGAACACCTACGCATACAGGAACATTTTGGACAATCAGGTTCTTCCTACGATCTGGCAATTTTATGAAATGGACGAATGTTGCTTCCAGGACGGCAACGCTCCATGTCATGTTGCAGCCTCTGTCAAGCAGTAGTATCAAGATATGGATGAAAAACGTCTTCCCTGGACTGCTCAGAGTCCAGACCTAAACCCCATAGAACATTTGTGGGACGAGTTAGATCGATGCTAACGGACCAGGGAACAACGCCCGAAGTCTACAGCTGAGCTGCCGACATTATTTCAGCAGGAACGGACTCAAATACCCATAGCTGTGTATCAAAACCTTCTTGAAAGTATGCCCAAAAGGGTTGCTAGTGTATTTGCTGCACGACAGATTTAAGGTGTACCAGCCGCCTCTACACCATACGCTTACAAACATCCATTCCCGGACCCGGATAAGTACCAGAAACCTTCCGATCTAGAGGCTAACGCCTTAACCACTATGCCGGTTGGTCGGACGGAAAAGAAGAGAAAATCCGAGGACAATACAAGTATGGAGAGTGAGGAGTAATGGTCAGGTGAGATCTAATCATCTGACATGTTTCAAAATTACGTGGTACTTTCCCTTCGTATGTTGATCCCAGACCATCACCAATAGCCCGTTGTGTTGCTTCATTGTCACGTGAAGTAGAAATACCTAAAAAATACCGAGGTCTGGGATCCTTCCCCAAAGGAAGTATCCGAGGACACCATAAATTTTGAACAACGCTCAGATGAAGAGGTCCAACCTGAACTGGCATCCCCCTCACCAAACTTCAACACCACGCCAGCGTGAAGACATTTGAAGCCACGACAGATTCAACGTGTACCATTGAGCACGATTGTCTTTGGTTGAATTCGCAACCCTCTAGTTCTAATCTGTTACTTTTTCAACCGGGATAGGTTTATTGCGAAAGTGTCTTACATGGCCAAGCTGAGCGTGATAAACACTAGACACATAATCCAAGTAAAAGATCATAAACACAAGGAAAATTTAATTGACACAGGTGAAAAATACACCCATTAAGGTAATGGTAATTTTAGTTAACGTCGTACTAGAGCAACACAACGGGCTATTGACGACGGTCCGAGATCAATCCCTTAAGGGTGATTGGTAATTTTTTAGTTAACGTCGTACTAGAGCAACACAACGGGCTATTGACGACGGTCCAGGATCAATCCCTTAAGGGTAATTGGTAATTTTTTAGTTAACGTCGTACTAGAGCAACACAACGGGCTATTGACGACGGTCCGGGATCAATCCCTTCAGGGAAAGATCCGAGGACAACACCTCGTAATTTTGAACCACGGTCAGATGACGACCCTTAAGGGTAACGGTAACGGTAATTTTAGCTAACGTCGTACTAGGGCAACACAACGGGCTATTGACGACGGTCCGGGATCAGTCCCTGAAGGGAAAGATCCGAGGACAACACCTCGTAATTTTGAACCACGGTCAGATGACGAAGCAACATCTGAGCTGGCACTCCACTCTCCAAACTTCCACACCAACAAAACGTGAGGACTTTCGGCCACGACAGATTTAAGATACACCATACGCTTACAAACATCCATGCCCGGACCCGGATTCGAACCAGGAACCTTCGATTAACACAAGGAAAATTTAACTGGCACAGGTGAAAAATACACCCATTAAGGAATCGAACCATTTACGCCATAGAAACTACTGATAGCATTTTCAAAGTGCTTACACAAACCAAACAAAATCGCATCAAAATATTGTTTACTGACAAAGAAGGTCAATGGCTGAGCAAAATTCAATCAATACCAGTTCCAGGATATTAAAACAACAATGTTTTCAGAGCTCCCCCCCCCAGTTCAGAATCAATAGACGCCAAAATTCCAACTCCCAGCGCAACACCGTGCTTTGATATTGAACGTCAATTCACCAAATATTGACTCCCAGTTTTGTTTCAAATTATGGGAATGCTTCACGTTAAAAGGGTAATAGCGTAAAGGTGTCCGATGCATATCGCAGCTATTCAGATCGCGTATAGTGCAAACATCGCTGCTTTTCAATTATTGGCGTAGCTTCCAGAATGGATTTTTGATGAGTAAGGAGGAAATACGCCGATGCGAAGACGGGTCCTAAACAATCGGCCCTTTGTTCGCAGGGAATAA
Organism: Metellina segmentata; assembly: GCA_947359465.1. Taxonomy (NCBI): domain Eukaryota; kingdom Metazoa; phylum Arthropoda; class Arachnida; order Araneae; family Tetragnathidae; genus Metellina; species Metellina segmentata. Next base: position 58,377,519 of record OX375882.1, read on the forward strand.
ATGAGGATTGGCTTTCAACGTGTTTGTGTAATTGTGAAAAAGACGTATGAATTCGTTTTGCGATAAGCTTTTAACTGGAAATCAGCGACAGTCGAAGTGGCGTTTCAGACTAGCTGGGAAAACAACGGTCTTGAAAGGTCTGGTCTAGCTATTTTTCTTTGTGTTTTATAAATGATATTGTTGATTTTAAGAATCGTTTTGTGAGGAAGTTTAGAAGCATGTCTAAACCAACATGCGATTTATAAATAATTTCCATTTCAGTTGAATCTTAAGACGGAATTAAAATTGATTTGAAAAGTTTAGATTCGGGGGTTGATCCAGGACCGGTCGCTCGTCATCTGACCGTGGTTTAAAAATACGTGGTATTGTCCTCGGTTATGTCCCTTGGGGAATTGATACCTTACCGTCGTCAATAGCCCGTTGTGTTGATCCAGTGTGACTTTAATTATGTACCTACCTTGTAAAATGTAAAATTGTTAATAAACAAGGCACGCATGAGACTGAATATCTGCAAGATCACTGTGGTTGCTACTACTTCTACAGTGGCAGGTATTTAAATTAACGTCGCACTGGAGCAACACATTTGGCTATTGACCATGGTTCGGGTAATTAGTAATTTGGTAATTTTTTAGTTAACGTCGTACTAGAGCAACACAACGGGCTATTGACGACGGTCCGGGATCAATCCCTTAAGGGAAAGATCCGAGGACAACACCTCGTAATTTTGAACCACGGTCAGATGACAAAGCAACACCTGAGCTGGCACCCCACTCTCCAAACTTCCACGCCAACCCAACGTGAGGCCTTTCGGCCACGACAGATTTAAGGTGCACCAGCCGCCTCTACACCATACGTTTACAAACATCCATGCCCGGACCCGGATTCGAACCAGGAACCTTCCGATCTAAAGGCTAACACCTTAACCACTAAACCGGTTGGTCGGCGCATGTATGAGAGGGAATATCTGTAAAGATAACTGTGGTTGCTACTAATACTGCAGTGGTAGGTATTTAAATTAACGTCGTACTGGAGCAACACATCTGACTATTGGCCATGGTTCGGGATAAAATTTGATAGTTTAGATTCGGGGGTTGATCTAGGACCGGTCGCTCGTCATCTGACCGTGGTTTAAAAATACGTGGTATTGTCCTCGGTTATGTCCCTTGGGGAATTGATACCGGACCGTCGTCAATAGCCGGTTGTGTTGATCAAGTGCGACTTTAATTATATACCTACCTTGTGAAATTCAGAATTGTTGATAAACAAGGCAAGTATGAGAGGGAATATCTGTAAAGATAACTGTGGTTGCTACTAATACTGCAGTGGTAGGTATTTAAATTAACGTCGTACTGGAGCAACACATCTGACTATTGGCCATGGTTCGGGTAATGGTAATGGTAATTTTTAGTTAACGTCGTACTAGAGCAACACAACGGGCTATTGACGACGGTCCGGGATCAGTCCCTTAAGGGAAAGATCCGAGGACAACACCTCGTAATTTTGAACCACGGTCAGATGACGAAGCAACACCTGAGCTGGCACCCCACTCTCCAAACTTCCACGCCAACCCAACATGAGGACTTTCAGCCACGCCAGATTTAAGGTGCACCAGCCGCCTCTACACCATACGCTTACAAATATCCATGCCCGGACCCGGATTCGAACCAGGAACCTTCCGATCTAGAGGCTAACACCTTAACCACTATACCGTTTGGTCGGCGGCCATGGTTCGGGATAAAATTCGAAGGGGAAGATCTAAGCCCAACACCACTTAATTTTGAACCACTGTTAAATGACAGTCACATTTCAGGTAATTCTGCAACGGTGAAAGTTTAATGTGTATATTCCGAAATTCCTCCAGTTGTATTGCGTCATCTGACCATAGTTCAAAATTACGTGTCCTGGAATCTTTCCCTTTGGGATAGATCCTCCAATTGCATTGATATTTAGAAAGAAGGTTGTTAATTAACGTCACCCTGGAGTAACACACTATATGTAAAATTCCGGTATTAATCCCTATGACAATGACAACACCACATCATTTTTAACAGGTCAGATGACGAGGTCAACACCAGATCTAACATCCAACTCCCCAAACTTCAACACCACGCCAACGTGAGGTCATTTGAGACTGCGGTATATTTAACGTACACAAACCCCCGCGTACTCGATGGTCTTTGGTTGGACCTAGTTTCAAACTGGTTACAATCGTAGCTCTGATCCGTTGCTCTACCAACTGAGTTACCACGGCCACATATTCAGAAAGAAGAGAACAAACAATACGCTAAAATTATGTCCTCCTCAGTCTTGAGAATATTTCATTTGTGAATCATTTCTTAACTTATCACGAAAAATGATTAACACTAACATTCACCTTACCGAGAGGCTCATACGAGTTTGTCTACTGTGCAACTTGCAGTCTTTCCTGCATAACTTTTAATTAATTTTGGTTTTTATGACTAGAAAAACCTTTCCACAAAGGATATAATCTAAGTAAATGAGCAAAAGAGTAATTCCAAAAGATTTAATTCTACGGAATGGATCATTAGAATATTTCCAATGGATTTTTTCTAAGGATAGTCTTTCTGAGACGGAGGATTTCTGTCAATAGAGTTCTTTCCAACGAATTCCATTCTACAGCATTAGAGAGAGACCAGGATCGTTCCAAAGGATGCTATTCCAAAGAAAATATGAATATAATCGTTCCAAGGATTCTATTCCAAGAAAATATCAAGATTTTATCAAAATATTTCATTTATGTAATGGGCCAATATAATCTTTCCAAAGAATTCTGTTCGAATTAAATGGGTATAGCAAAATTGGACCTAAATATTCCCTATAACATAATGGGCAAATAGAATTTTTCCAAAGGAGTCTACTCCTAGGAATACTTCACTAGGATCATACAAAGGATTCTATTCTATCGAAAGGACCGATGGAATCTTTTTAAATGATGAAAGAATCAATGAACTTTTACAACCGATAGATGTGGATATTTAGTAACATGAATTTACGTTGCATACTTCGCGTTTCGTGTAAACGGGAAAATAAGGCTCTTGCACTATCAAAACCCAATCAACCAACTAAGATCGGAAGAAAATAACTGAAACTTCACTGTCAGAATGTTTATTAAAACCATATTGCGCCATTTTGTTCGGCGGGGCATGCCTTTTCCGTTTACCAACAAATGCACGCCACACAACAACGCTCCCGAATTTCCACAAAATCCATTCCCTCAATGAATTCAAGCCCCACACCACAAACCCGTCAACACAAAGGCAACGCCAACCACTCCACCTCGCCCAGTGGTCATCTCCGAGCGCCTCCTCGGACTTCCCTTCGGACACTCTCTTAATCTTCCTCAAAGACAATCCCGAAACCCTAGACGACCTGCGCAAACTTCCCCAACAACAAGCACCCTCTCCCGGTGTCGTTTTGAAGTCGCCGCCACCGCTCTTCTGGCCACTCTGCTTCCCCACGACACTTGTTTACGCTTTTGTGGTGAAGTGGCTGACCACTTCAATTCGGTCGGACGCTCTCTCTCAACTAGAGAGAGAGAGAGATGAAGGAGGAGAGGCATCGGTTTCAGTTTTCATTAGAGTGCTGGAGTTTCCGCGTCTTCGGGGCGTGGGTTTCGGTAATGGACCTTTTGTGGATGACTGGTGCACTGGTGATTGGTGAAAGCACGTCTTGTGCAGATTCCGTAACAGGGTCGGACTTCCTATCAGGTACTGGAAACACTCGCAGTTGTTTTGATGACCAAACTGCGCCAAACATAAACCAGATATCTTATAGTAATGAATATACACTGACAAGGAAAGTTTTAATGACGCAGGGAAGAGAAATACGCACAGAAGTAAGCTAAAGGGATCGAACATGCGCTACTTGAAACGTATATACTTGGGCTTTGTAGGTTCTTGCACGTCTTGTGCAGACTCCGTTACAGAGTCGGACTTACTATCAGATACTAGAAATACTCGCGGTTGTTTTGATGACCAAACTGCGCCAAACATAAACGAGATAGTTTATAGTAATGAATATACACAGACAAGAAAAGTTTTAACGACGCAAGTAAATGAAATACACGCAGCAGTAAGCTAAAGGTCGAAATTCCTATCATATACTGGAAATAATCGCGGTTGTTTTACAGACCAAACTTCGCCAAACATAAACCAGATAAGCTTATAGTAATGAATATACACAGACAAGGAAAGTTTTAATGACGCAGGGAAGAGAAATACACACAGCAGTAAGCTGAAGGAATCGAATCTGCGCTACTTGCAGCTTATATACTTGGGCTTTGTAGGTTCTTGCACGGCTTGTGCAGACTCCTTTACAGGGTAGGGCTTCCTATTAGATACTCGCGGTTAATCGATGGCCAAACTGCGCCGCACATAAATCAGATAGCTTACAGTAATGAATATACACAGACAAGGAAAGTTTGAATGACGCAGGGAAGAGAAATACACACAAGAGTAAGCTAAGGGTATTGAACCTGCTCTACTTGCAACTTATATACATGAGATTTGTAGGTTCTTGCAGGGCTTGTGCATATTCCGTTAAAGGGTTGGATTTCCAATCAGGTACTCGAAATATTCGCGGTTGTTTTGATGGCCAAACTGCGCCAAACGTAAACCAGATAGCTTACAGTAATGAATATACACTGGCAAGGAAAGTTTAAATGACGCAGGGAAGAGTCATATCAGATACTCGGAAAACACTCGCTCGAAATTTAAAAACAGAGTGTTTCTTAACCTTTTTTGTGATCGGCACCCCCTTGAATCTCAAAATAAGTTCTCGCACCCCCTTGAAAAAGGTATTTCTATTCCTTTGTTTATTAAATTACATATCTCTATTACAATATTATTTATTTATTGAAAATTAGATACCCCATACATTTACATATGGGTATAAAATATTATCTTAATTTTAATGGCCATGTTGTTGGTGTTTATTAATTATACTCTTCAAGAGAGGATCCTTTATTGATAGCCACGCATCTGTCATCATTTGCATTTAAGTGGTTGCTGTATTTTGTTTCTGCATGCAAAAGGCGGTAAGGTATAGATTCCACCGATTAGCTCAGGTGTTGCCTTGCCATCTGACCGTGGTTCAAAATTATGCGGTGTTGTCGCCGAATCTTTCCATTAGTGGATTGATCCTGGACCGTCGTCAATAGTCAGTGTGTTGCTCTAGTGCGACGTTAATTTAAATTACCTTACCTTGTAGGTTCTTGTCATTATAATAGTTAATTACATTAATTAACGTTGCACTGGAGTATCAAAATTTGCTACCGGTGACGGTTCGGGATCAAAGCCGAAAGAAAAGATACCAGGACAACACCACGCAATTTTGAACCACTGTCTGATGAAGAGGTCACAAATGGACTGTTACCAAGCTCTCCAGACTTCCAAACCATGCCAACGTGAGGACATTTGATCACAGACTTAACGCTCTCCGGCCCCTTTTCCACATAACGATCTTTCCTTGGACTTGAACTCGCAACCTTCCGGTTACTAATCAGTTACTCTTCCAACCGAGCTAACCGGATCCTTCCCACAGGGGATTGATCCTGGACCGTCGTGTTGCACTAGTGTTCCCGTTGTTCTATCCCGTTGTATTACTCTAGTACAACGTTAATTAACTTATACTCTGCGGCGCTCAAATATTTTTCAGTCGTCTCACAGAACGGCCCTCTTGCCTGCATTTCCGACCCTCTTACCCAATTACCTAACTTGAGCGATAGAGCCTTGAGATCTTCTGCCTTTCCACGAAAGCGTTCACAAATCACGGTCGACAAGGTTGGGTACCAAACAAATGGAGGAATCATCCATTAGTTTAGTCGCAGACAGCTCGTAAATGGTGATCGATATCAGCGGTCAATTAAAAGGGGATAACATCCACATTACATAGATTTATACCATACAGCTGGTGTAAACGAAATTGTAGTGGTAACGATTATCTACCTACAGCATCGTAAAGGTTAAATATACCTTACCTTACATTATCAACCGAGCTAACAAGGTGTTTCGTCCATCAAGATCTGGTCCGTTTTCTTCTTCTGACGAGATGTCTCATCCATCAAGATTTGGTCAGTTTTCTTCTTCTGACGAGATATCTAGTCCATCAAGATCTGGTCAGTTTTCTTCTTCTGACGAGATATCTAGTCCATCAAGATCTGGTCAGTTTTCTTCTTCTGACGAGATATCTAGTCCATCAAGATCTGGCCAGTTTTCTTCTTCTGACGAGATGTCTCATCCATCAAGATGTGGCCAGTTTTCTTCTTCTGACGAGATATCTAGTCCATCAAGATCTGGTCAGTTTTCTTCTTCTGACGAGATATCTAGTCCATCAAGATGTGGCCAGTTTTCTTCTTCTGACGAGATGTCTCATCCATCAAGATGTGGCCAGTTTTCTTCTTCTGACGAGATATCTAGTCCATCAAGATCTGGTCAGTTTTCTTATAATGACGAGATGTCTCGTCTATCAAGATCTGGTCAATTTTCTTCTTCTGACGAGATATCTAGTCCATCAAGATCTGGTCAGTTTTCTTATAATGACGAGATGTCTCGTCTATCAAGATCTGGCCAGTTTTCTTCTTCTGACGAGATGTCTCATCCATCAAGATGTGGCCAGTTTTCTTCTTCTGACGAGATATCTAGTCCATCAAGATCTGGTCAGTTTTCTTCTTCTGACGAGATATCTAGTCCATCAAGATCTGGCCAGTTTTCTTCTTCTGACGAGATGTCTCATCCATCAAGATGTGGCCAGTTTTCTTCTTCTGACGAGATATCTAGTCCATCAAGATCTGGTCAGTTTTCTTCTTCTGACGAGATATCTAGTCCATCAAGATCTGGCCAGTTTTCTTCTTCTGACGAGATGTCTCATCCATCAAGATGTGGCCAGTTTTCTTCTTCTGACGAGATATCTAGTCCATCAAGATCTGGTCAGTTTTCTTCTTCTGACGAGATATCTAGTCCATCAAGATCTGGCCAGTTTTCTTCTTCTGACGAGATGTCTCATCCATCAAGATGTGGCCAGTTTTCTTCTTCTGACGAGATATCTAGTCCATCAAGATCTGGTCAGTTTTCTTCTTCTGACGAGATATCTAGTCCATCAAGATCTGGCCAGTTTTCTTCTTCTGACGAGATGTCTCATCCATCAAGATGTGGCCAGTTTTCTTCTTCTGACGAGATATCTAGTCCATCAAGATCTGGTCAGTTTTCTTATAATGACGAGATGTCTCGTCTATCAAGATCTGGTCAATTTTCTTCTTCTGACGAGATGTCTCGTCCATCAAGATGTGGCCAGTTTTCTTCTTCTGACGAGATGTCTCGTCCATCAAGATCTGGTCAGTGGTGGTGCCAATGACAAACCTTCCTGTTGAATCTTGTCGAGACCACCACCAGAAGGGTTCAGCAATCAGCAACACATGCTGGAGGTAGTTATATCAGAGGAAATCTAGGTTTCTTCCGTCATAGGTGAAGTATGCGTCTAAATGATCCAAGAGTATGAAATCAGTAAAAGAATCATTAATATCAATTCTCATATAACATTACGGTGCTTAGGAAACCGGGGTGAACAGACTGAACCACCATATTATTTTCTGAGGTGTCTCGTTACTATCAAGTAGGTGCTTGAAGAAGCTTGAAGGTGTTCTTAAGGGTTTGCTTAATGAAGGGATTTCTTTCATGAAACCAAATGTTTTTTTGGCAAGAGTGGAGACCTCTATAATGTTGAACGTAGTCAACTTTTTCACTATGCACTGCACATAAAAGACTCTTTCAGGATACATTAATTCTCAAATGTTGTTTCGAAGATATGTATCATCCATCAAGATCTGACAAATTTTGCTAATAGGAAGATATATCGTCATCAAGATATTGCCGATATTTCTATGATGACCATAGCAAGATTTGTACATACGTTTTTCTAATGATGAGATATATCGTCCATTAAGATCTGATAAGACTTTTTTTAATGACGAGATATTTCGTCTATCAAGATCTGCTCAGTTTCACTCATGACGGGACGCATTGTCATATTTTTCTGATAACATAAATAATTAAGCAAATTGTTTTGACGCCATTTTCAGCATATATAAAGAGTTTACTTAAGTTTCTTGATACCTTTCCAATGTTATTATTTTTAATTAGTTCTTTCTATTTTTTAATTAACTTCACACTGGACAAACAAATAATAATTAGTTTTCGGAAAATAGATAATAGTGTTTTTCCTCTTCCACATCTCAAACATTATTAGTCGCATATGACATATTGTCATTCACTACGTGTTGGAGGAAACCCACAAATTCAACATCCACTATTCAGAGAAACACCAGTTTCAAAACAAAAAACAATGTCTAAAAATGAGCTGAAGCTTCTCAAATTTAATGTTGCTCTGGTAACTCAAAATTTAAAACCCACTCTTCAAATTTTCAACGCATGATATATGATCCTGTAGGCAACTTTTAACGTCCCACTTTCAAAATCTAGAAAAAATTAAAGTAAATATCCTTCTTTCCACACGTTTTTGAGATTTTTCTTTGTTCCTTAAGTAGCTATTCAATATCGACTAACACGACCGCCTACTCCTGATAACATCTCCGTAAATCTGAAGAATGAGTCCATTTTGCTTGGGTAATTGAGCACATAGAAGAAATTCCAACACCCCTGCTTGTAAATTACAATCAATGTTTAGAGCTTCGTTCTTGGAGTTTTTGAGCGCGTAAAATCTAACCGTGAATTTAATTTGTATTGCCTACGATGCAAATGCAACTAACGTACATGTAAGCGCTAGTGTCTTTATACTAGATTTATTAAGCTCATACATATTAATAAATTTTTTTAATTATATATAAATAAATAAAGAATTAAAAATAATAAAATAATTCAAATAAATAATAAAATAACATAAATAAATCAATAAAATAATATAAATGAATAAATAAATAAAATAATATAAATAAATAAATAATAAATATATATAAAAATATATTAATAAATGTGTTTTTATAAATATGAACTTGAAAACTGTAACCATGTTATTGAATGTGACAAAATATGAATTTGGAATTCGAAAAAATTGGTGGCACATAGGTATTTTAACTGGCATCTCACTGGAGCAACACAACGGGCTATTGATAACGGTACGGAATCAATCCCGAAGGGAAAGATCCCAGGACAACCACTGTCAGATGGCGAGGGATCACTTGAGTCACTTGAAACCCACTTTCCAAACTTCCCCACAACGCCAACGTGAGGCCAAGAGAGATTTAATATGCGCCTGTCCCGTATGTACACATCGGTAATCCGTTGGATTCGCACTTCAAACCCTCCGGTCGCTAATACGTCACTCTTCCAACCGTGGTGCAAATGAAAAATAGAATTGGTCCTTGTACTTTGTAGTTTGGTATCGTCCCTAACTCCATAATGTATCGTCCCTAACTCCATAAGGTATCGTCCCTAACTCCATAAGGTATCGTCCCTAACTCCTAACTTAATAAATGAACAAATTTTTTGCAAGTTTTCCTCTTCATATGTGTATTCAAAGGGGGCTTGTGCATGTTAAATATGCCATGGCTTCAAATATTCTCATGTTGGTGTTGTGTGGAAATTCGGAGAGTGGGGTGCCAGCTCAGGGGTGTTGCTTCGTCAACTGACCGTTGTTGAAAATTAAGTGGTGTTGACCTTGGATCTTTTTTTAGAATTGAAACCGTACCATCACAAATATACCGTTGTATTGCTACTTTAATTTAAAATATCTATACAATATGTGTGACCAAAAAGTTAATATACAACTGTCTAGTTCAACCTTATTGGTACTCTGATCATCCGGAAGGTGACCAGTGTCATCATCTGTAGGTGCATTACTAGCTTACTCGGATCACCAGGGTTTCTACCGACATCAAAAGAGGTACCGGTGAGATACTAATCCCGGACATAAATGGTGGTTGATGTGGGAATCCAATACCAAACGTTGGGCGCTAGTTTGTAGTCTATATTAGAGAATCACCACTTAAAGCAGGTGAACAAATACAGACTAATTGACATCTACAAATCCTTTATTTAACAATTATTTACATTTTGGATACACACGGACTTTGCATGTTTTAAGAAACATCTGAAATATCTGACCTCTCTCGGATCCCACACCTTTGCTAACTCCTAAAAATATTGACGAGTTAAAATCAACAATATCAATGTCATGTTGACGGTGCTGCCCTCTATTGAGTAAGTGGGAAATTAATTACATCATTGCTACAAGTTCTTATTATTCAAATTAGAAAATATACGGTATTTACTTCATCGCGTTAACATAGTTACACCAATACATAAAATTATGTATTGTCTCAGTCCAGCACGGTGAAGCAGCCTCATCCGCTGCTTCTGGCTTTCTCTGTAACAGTCTCTACCCGTCGTCTCCAATGTCTCTGCCTCAGTCTAAAAATAACCCAGCGGTAAAAGTCAAAAATCAATCACAGAACACCACGTGTTCCACTTATCTGGACAATACCACTTGTTCTGCTCAAGTCTTTGTAAAGCGAGTGGCGAAAGAACAGCTATCTCCAAAATAAATAATCAGATTATATTTGAGCCATGGAGTAGGCACCTGCCGTGCAAGTGACCCTTCCTAAGGGTCAAGCACAACGGAGTCTCTCACAATGTCACACCTTCTTACCTACAACAATTTTGAAAAGAGATATTTTATTTTTGCTCTTTTCATCCATCTAAATCAGCTTTCAAAGAAACATTCTTCAACTCCAAACTTACTATCGGAAAGTAAATCCTCTCGCACCTCTAAATCTTCCAACCCCATTCTTTCAAAACTCCCGTCGTTGGTAATATACTCCACTCTATATTTCCCGAAGACCATTATTTAAAAATCCCTGTCCACCGCGTGGGCAAAAACAAAGCTATGACCTCCACACCGTACAGAAGGTCGAAAGGAAATACAGAAACAACTAGGAAGTGAGAGGGGAAAAAATGGTCGACAGAGATTAAACAGAATGTTAGAAGAATACGTAAATAACGTAAACGCTGGACTCTTCCAAGAAGAATGGTCCGCGTCAGTTTTAATGGAGCGGACGCATTAATCTCTCAGTTGGTCGCCAAATCGAAGTGAGCGAAAAAAGTGCCAAAGGCTGGTTTTTTTCACTCTTCCCCATTTCACATTTTTCTTTTTCGGTCCTCCCAAGTCGTTTCTTTTCCTACTTTATTTCTTCCGTCTTTCTTTTCTTCACGGCGTTTGGAACTTTGGGAAGAATTATCTGATGGTCCAGTTTAGAACATAACCCGAAAAAGCTGTCGGTGATGGGATGAAGGGGATGCTAGAGCTGAGTAGGTGGAGGGTTGTTGTCGCTCGGTTGTCTGGGTGTGGCTTAGGTTTGATCCTTAGTCAGTGCTGTATAAAGATGGGTTGGGTACATCATTCGACTACTGGATGAAATAAGTGCAAACAATATATCTTGTCAGACCGATTGGAGTTAGGCCTAGCGGAATACCGAAGTTTAGGTGGACTGAATGTGTAGACAAGGTTGTTTGGAGAGTTTTGTACCAAGGACTGTATTTTGCCAAGCAACTGTGCTCAACAAAAGACAAATATGCGTAACTAGGGGGGCAGCCCCCTGCTCGTTAACGCTCGCCAACCCAACGTGAGGACTTTCGGCCACGACAGATTTAAGGTGCACCAGCCGTCTCTACACCATACGCTTACAAACATCCATGCCCGGACCCGGATTCGAACCAGGAACCTTCCGTTCTAGAGGCTAACACCTTAACCACTATACCGATTGGTCGGCGACGTGAACTATAAGTAGATAAAGAGTTGTTATTGAGAGGAGCTTCAAAACTGGGGAGACCTTACAATAATAGACCGTACGCCAGCGGATTCGCATAAAATTCGACTACTTGTTTGGAGGTGTTTTCGTGGTACGGCCTTTGTATTCTGTTGCTGGTAAATTGAACGCCGACGCTTACATGAATATTTTGGACAGTCAAGTTCTTCCTACGCTCTGGCAATTTTATCGAATGGACGAATGTTACTTCCAGAGGACGACAACGCTCCGTGTCATGTTGCAACCTCTGTCAAGCAGTGATATCGATAGATGGATGTAAAACGTCTTCCATTGCCTGCTCAGAGTCCCGACCTAAATCATAATAGAACATTTGTGGGACGCGTTAGAGCGACGCTTACGGACCAGGGAACCACGTCCGAAATCTACAGCTGAGCTGGCGACATTCTTGCAGCAGAAATAGACACAAATACCCAGAGGTGTGTATTAAAACCTTGTTAAAAGTATGTCCAGAAGGGTTGATAGCGTAATTTCAGCATGTGGGGGACCATCCCTCTATTAAAGCATGTATTATTTCCCTTATACCATCACATCTTGCTGTCCGGTCTATTATTGTAGGGTAGTGTATATCAACTAGTAGTGACGATGATTTGGAAATTGTTAAGATTGGCCGATTTGGCACTATGTTACCTTGTTCATCTATGACATCTTATGACAGGGTAGATATATGAATGCTTATTTTCATACAGTTCAAACATAAATGGTGAAATCCCCCATGGCTGACAAAATGTAGCGATGACCAATCAAATTTGGATCAATTGTCCGGTGCACCAATCAGATGATTAATGATCGTTTTCACCCGGAAAAAAAGAAAAAGTCTAATTCTAAATAAATATCAAATTGGTGTAAAATGGGCAAGTGTCGATTTGCACCATAAACTAGAAATACAAATAGACTGAGAATTGCGATTGAGAGGGGTTTTGAAAAGTACGACCAACAAGTCGACTAGCAGTCATTTGATTCCTCTGAAATATGACTTGGTTTACCGATTTGGCATCTTATCACCTCGTTTAGCGATATACTATTTTATGACAGGGCAAGTGTGAGTTTGTATTTCTATAGAATGGCGACTAAACGTGGTAAAATCGCCAAAATCTAATACTATCATATGACTAATCTATAAACCAATCAAATGATGAATCAATGGATGGGCGTGTTCTCCTGTCCCATGGACCAATTAAATGATGAACGTTGGGTTCTCCATCTGATGAAGACAGTCTCTGATGGTCACGTTACATTTTGGTTTATACCATGCTCCTGGGCACCAAAATAGATTACCATTACACATTCTGCTTTTACATTTATTCTATACTGAAGCACACTTTCAATTTTTTTTTTGTTATTTCTACGACAGTTGCTTTTTGCTGTGTATCATGGAATTTATTTAAATACCATTTTCAAATTCTTTGAAGCAGGATTTAAACTTTGCGATATATTTGATAAACTAAAAGCTGTTAATTATGTTAAAATAATATATTCCAGAACTTTTAATTTTTACCAATGCTAGCTATTAATTTAAAACTGATATCCGGGTAGAGAGCACAGCAGACACAATTTTTTTAATTTTTATAAAAATGTATCCAACCTTTAAATACCTTATGGTAGCTTACCTCATGGTAGTAAAGAGTGTAAATGAATTTTTAATTTTGTGTACTTACACAAAATTAAAAATTCATTTTCCTTCGTTGAAAATTAATATTTAAACAACCACTCAATATGTTCATCTAAAATTCTGTATAAATATTAAATACTTCCATTAAAGAATGAGAAATATAAACAGAGAAAATTATCAGGATTTGCGGTCATTCAAAGTTTGGTTTGATATGCATATTGTACAAATGTATTTCTTTATAGAACATTTTCTTAACACAATGCTTTGGCAACAGGTACCATAACATCCCGAAGCCAGTATTTGAAATGATGTCATGGGTGGTAGTTGAATTGATGTCTTACTGAATTTTTGCAACAGGCAGAAACTGAACATTAAGCAATTAAACAAAGCAGGGAACGGGACAAGAACAGGAAACAGAAGAAACACAACAGCAAAAAGCGTATATATATATATATATATATACGCTTTTTCCTGTTGTGTTTGTTCAGTTTCTGCCTGTTGCAAGAATTCAGTAAGACATCAATTCAACTACCACCCATGACATCATTCCAAAAACTGGCTTCGGGATGTTATGGTACCTGTTGCCAAAGCATTGTGTTACGAAAATGTTATATAAAGAAATACATTTGTACAATATGCATATCAAACCAAACTTTGAATGACCGCAAATCCTGACATATATATATATATATATATATATATGTATATATGTATATATATATATATATATATATATATATATATATATATATATATATATATATATATATATATATATATATATATATCATATTCAAGCGACGCCAGTGGAGCAGAGTTCACAAAAACTGGTCCCCACAGCAGTAGCAACAGGTAATATTATCAGATGAATTGTCATTCACCCTATTTTAGACGACCAGACGCGTTTATGTCTGGAGAACGCCCAGAGAAGCGTTTAATCCTGAATGCCTCTTGCCGACTGTGAAGCATGGGGGTGGCTCCATTATGGTATGGAGAGCGATATCTTGGCGCGGGCCACTTGTTATTCTGCATGGGAGGATCACGTCCAATCACTATCTAAGCATTCTAGGGGATCATGTCCATCCTTTTGTCCAGACTGTATTCCCTGGAGAGCGACCGCTTTTTCAAGACAAGAAAGCCCATATCTACACTGATAGGTGTGTTCAAGAATGGTTCGAAGAGCATGAGAATAAAGTTGAACATCTCGCCTGGCCCCCTCAGTCTCCGGACTTGAATATTATTGAACATTTATGAGAATATTTGGAGTCCAAACTTCGTTCCCGATTTCCACCTCCATCCAGACTTTCGGAATTAGAGACCGTTCTGCAGGAGGAATGGCTTAATATTCCTTAAAATATTGTCCATGACCTTTATGCATCTATCCCACGTCGCATTATATCTGTACTTCAGTCAAAGGGTGATGCAACCCCCTATTAATAAAGATTTTTCATTATTTCACAGGTGATCGTATTATTTTGTCCTCCACCTGTATATATTCATAAATTTTCTGGCTTCTATAAAGTACAGTTGATATACGACATAAGAAATTACGTATTCATATTCCAGGGCTCCAGATAAGTAGTTAATCACCGTCGTACTGGAGCAACATAACGAGTTATAGACAACGGGATCAAAACCCTAAGGGACAAAAAAAAAGACTTCACATCGTGATTTTGAACCACGGTCAGAGAAGAGCACCTGAAGTGGCTCCTCACTCTCCAAACTTTCACACCACGGCAACGTGAGGACATTTGAGGCCACGACAGTTTTAACGAGCCCTAGCCCCTTTTTTAAAGGACGGTCTTTGGTTGGATTCGAACTCGAGCCCGGTCACCCTGGCCCATATTAGCTAGGTTCACGGATGAAAATCTAACCATGGCATTAAAACAATAAAGTCCGTATCAACGGTTTTGGCATGGTGTGGAAGTTTGGAGAGTGGGGTGCCAGCTCAAATGTGACATCATCATTTAAAAATGGTTCACATTTGCTCGATGCTATCCTCGGATATCCAATTTCGAGGGTCGAAACTGGAACATCGTCAATAGTCTATTGTGTTGCTCCAGTGCGACATTAATTAAATACCTACCGTGCCAACTGTCCTAATTTGTATAAATTGTTAATGGTATCCGTACACAAAACTAAAACTGAAGCGTAATGATACGAGCAAGACGCATAGACTTGGTTCAGAACTGCCCCACTTGCATTCTACAATGGAAGTTGATAAAGCATTAAGCTTTAAAATAGAAAGTAGTGTCAAAATCGACGTGGAACACAATAGTCTCATAAGCTTCGGAATGCATGACAAATCTTAACAAGATTGGCATAAGCAACTAATACAATAGGAAATGATGGATTCTCCCACGCACTTTGTCCCATGCATACTATATTGGATCTAGATACAGTTCTTGAATATGTGAATGCGAAATCCATCCAACAATACATACATTTAGCTCCTTCCAACCTTTCCAAGATGTCTTATGGGATTTATTCTTTATTCACACGATGGTGTTATGTGAAGGAAATTATAAATACGCAATGACAGTTGAAAACCATTACTGTACAGTATGGAAATTTAGTAGGATTGTCTCTCTATAACCCGTTTGTGCTAGACGAGAACTATTTAGACCTTTGCGAGAATATATTATGCTACTAAGGTACTGTATCTTTAAAATGGCACATTTAACATTGTAGAAGCATATTAGTTGAAGTTGCTTTTCTTTGGTTAGAACACAAAAATGATTTTAAAGCAGTTTAACGGAGCATATCATACAAAGATGGTGGATGATTGTTATAAAGTATTAGTTTTCAGACAGGCTTAACCCAGGACTCGAAATATAATTTTTAATACAGGTACACCTTGTGCACCTAAGTTTTTAAATTACAGGTTATATTGTAAGTGCACATTTAAAAAAACATAATATAAAAGTATACATAGTAACATAATATATAAATATAATGTAAACTACTTTATTTTAGTTGGGTATGTTTAGATAGGTTTTAGTAGTATATTGTAAATAAAAATATTTAAATATCTAAATTCTCCCTTCTCCGGAGCACGGCTCTCGCGACATTCAATTCAACAGAGCCATCTGGAAAATGTTTCGATCATCGTAAAGTTCTGTTGTCAGTGGCACAAGTAAACCTTCCTCCTGTATAAACCCGTTACGGCCCAGCGATTTTTTTTTCGCATAGTGTGTATCTAGGAATTTTAGTTACGTTCCTTTCGAGCGAGAGAGGTCGATACTAATAGTTTGTTTAAGGATAAAAATAACATAAAACACGTTCCCTCCTCCTTTTTTAACGTTAAGTGCACGACGTGCACCTAGTGGGAAAAAATTAGGTGCACAATTTTGTTTTCATGTGCGCACAGTGCGCCTGTGGGTATTTCGAGCCCTGGCTTAACCAATGCAAAAACTAACTTATGCTTTTATCTTAGTGGTTGCCACGAAATATCTCGTCCATCAAGATCTGAAAAAATTTGTTAATAAAGAGATATCTAGTCATCAGGATCTGACCAATTTTGCTATCAAAGAGATATTTCGTCATCAAGATATTACCGATCTTTTTCATCATGTAGAAAGCAAGATCTGGTCAGTTTTCATCAAATGACGATATATCTCGTCCTTTAAGATCTGGTCAGTTTTGCTAATTAATTAGATATCTCACCGAGGCAACCACTAGGAGGCTTAGTTGCAGTTCATACACTGTACAGTCACATTAATGTGACCACCTGTCAAAAGCCAGAATAACCACCTTTGGCAGAGCGGACCCCTGCGAGACGTGCAGGAAGAGAGTCAATTAGGTTTCTGAAGGTGTTCACTGGGATGTTGAGCCATTCCGACTCCAATGCCGTGGCCAGCTGCGCTAGATTACGCGGTTGAGGATCCATGGGTTGAGGATGCAGTGTGTTTGCTTTCAGACGTTTCACGCCGCATACGCCAAAGCCCATCTGTCCGATGGAGCATAAAACGTGTTTCATCGGAAAAAGCCACCTGTCGCCACTCTGTGGACGTCCAGTTCCGGTACTGGCGTGCAAATTCCAGCCTTCGTCATCGATGAACAGCAGTCAGCATAGGTGCATTAACCAGGCGTCTGCTGCGGAGGCCCATGCGCAGCAACGTTCGCTGAACCGTTGTTGAGGATACACTCTTGGTAGCCCCTTGGTTCATCTGGGCGGTCAGTTGCTCAACAGTTGCACGTCTATTCGCCCGAACGCATCTCCGTAGCCTTCGTTCGCCTCTCATGTATAGACCGTGGTGCACCACATGTGCCACGCCGCTGATTTTGGATAGTGCCATTTTGCCATGTATGGTATACTTTTACCACGGCGGCAAGCGAACAGTTCACAAAATTAGCCGTTTCCGAAATGCTTCCACCTTTGGCCCGAAAGCCAATAATCATGCCCTTTTGGACGTTGGATAAATCGCTACGTTTCTGCATTACGCCAACGATTGAAATGCTTTCCGATGTCCTAGGACATCCTTTATATACACTCCACTGCAATGTGCTGCAACCTGCCTTTTGTGATTGGTTATTTCACATTGACGTCGAAAGTAGGTGGTGGTCCCATTAATGTGACTGGACTGTGTATATACTCTTTAACAAAAAATCGACGCACCAAGAAGATGCAGAATTACAGTGGTACCGCCCTCGATCAACTTGGAACGGCGCTGACTGGGGACGTATAGTCTTTATTGACGAGTCCCGTTTCCAACTGTGTCCTGACGATAACCACAAACGGGTCTGGAGACGTCCAGGGCAGGGTGGGTCATCCTTACCATACTATCGCTCTGCACACATGCCCACAACAGGTCGTTATGGTCGGGGTGCCATCTCATGTGATAGCCGGTGCCTGTCGTATGACTTGGTATAGACGTGGTATTAAATTAAGGTAATACCGTCAGAGATTAATTTTTAAAGAACGTTTGCGTTAATCGTGTTTGGCCTAAGAGGAATGATGTGGTATAAAAAGAGTTGACAATAACCAGGAGTCCTTTTTGTGTAGATAGTTTTTGCAGAAAGAGAATCACCTAGGAATGAAAGAAAATCAACATACCTGGAAAGGTGAAAGAAACACCATTTTCATATTAAATCCTCTTTTTATTTAAATTATTTTTGATCTCCAAGCCCATCTAGCGCGTTGGATGAAGGGCGGAAGGTATTAGAACATAAAAAAAAGAAACAAAAAAAAAGGGGAAACTAAGGGAGAGAATTAGGTTGAAAACACCACGATGGCTCCCGAATCAGGCGCGGTATTCACGCGCATTAGGTTATCGCCTTTTACCGGTGAATCCATAGTCGTTCTCAAGCGGGAGTCGGTATTGGTGCGTGGGGTGAATCAGGAAGGTGCGTAAGTGTCCGTGTCCAAAATTGACGTTCCATCTCTTTATAGGTTCTGTTTTGTAGAGATGAGTTGAGAGAAAGCCTGTCTGCTTAATGTGCTCAGAAACGTTTCTTGTTTCACTCTGTCACGTTGCGGTGCAGATTTTCCTTCTCCCAACCCAAGAAGAAGATCACTCTGGCATCTTAAGGGGTTTGTTTTTCACAGTTCTTCGGCCAGGGAGCTTCTTCTCGCACCCCTACTCTGGGTTCAGCGACTTGTTAACGGCTTTTTGTGGGGGTTGTGCGTCCATTGCAGACCGAGATTGCAGGGGTTGTGTCCACGAGGTAGACGTACACTGACATAGATCAGTTATATATAAAAATAAAATGTGTAATGTCACATATCCTTGTCAACTCTTTTTATACCACTATCGATCATTCCTTTTAGGCCAAACACGATTAACGCAAACGTTCTTTCCAAATTAATCTCTGACGGTATTACCTTAATTTAATACCACGTCTATACCAAGTCATACGACAAAATATGGTGCCGTGACCAGGATTGACGTTCCATTTCTTTATAGGTTCTGTTTTGAGAGATGAGTTGAGAGAAAGCCTGTCTGCTTAATGTGCTCAGAAACGTTTCTTGTTTCACTCTGTCACGTTGCGGTGCAGATTTTCCTTCTCCCAACCCAAGAAGAAGATCACTCTGGCATCTTAAGGGGTTTGTTTTTCACAGTTCTTCGGTCAGGGAGCTTCTTCTCGCACCCCTACCCTGGGTTCAGCGACTTGTTAACGGCTTTTTGTGGGGGTTGTGCGTCCATTGCAGACCGAGATTGCAGGGGTTGTGTCCACGAGGTAGACGTACACTGACATAGATCAGTTATATATAAAAATAAAATGTGTAATGTCACATATCCTAGTCAACTCTTTTTATACCACTATCGATCATTCCTTTTAGGCCAAACACGATTAACGCAAACGTTCTTTCCAAATTAATCTCTGACGGTATTACCTTAATTTAATACCACGTCTATACCAAGTCATACGACAAAATATGGTGCCGTGACCAGGATTGACGTTCCATTTCTTTATAGGTTCTGTTTTGAGAGATGAGTTGAGAGAAAGCCTGTCTGCTTAATGTGCTCAGAAACGTTTCTTGTTTCACTCTGTCACGTTGCGGTGCAGATTTTCCTTCTCCCAACCCAAGAAGAAGATCACTCTGGCATCTTAAGGGGTTTGTTTTTCACAGTTCTTCGGTCAGGGAGCTTCTTCTCGCACCCCTACCCTGGGTTCAGCGACTTGTTAACGGCTTTTTGTGGGGGTTGTGCGTCCATTGCAGACCGAGATTGCAGGAGTTGTGTCCACGAGGTAGACGTACACTGACATAGGTCAGTTATATATAAAAATAAAATGTGCAATGTCACAGTGCCCTTTGGTAGACATTTAGTTCACTTACAGCACAGCGGTACTTAAACGATATTCTTCGACCGGTTGTGTTACCGTTCCTTTTGCGACACCCCGGACTTAATTTTCAACAAGATAATGCTCGGGTCGCACACGGCACGTGTTGCTATGAATTATCTTCAAGCTTTCCCAACACTTCCTTGGGCAGTTAGGTCTTCCGATCTTTCTCCCATAGAGCACATTTAGGTCGTTAGGGGAAGGCGATTACAACCATCCCGGAATGTTGACCATTTAGCCTGACAATTGGAGACAATTTGGAAAGAAATTTCGCAGGACATCATCCGGGAACTTTTTCAGTCCATGCCACGCCGGTGACAGCTTGCATCCAGACCAGAGGTGGACCAACGCCTTATTGACTTCCTCCCTTAGTAACGGTCAAACTCTGAAATAAATCATTAAAGTTTTCTGAAATTTTAATCGTTTGTTTTTCTATGTATGTTCTTCACATCCATCAATTTTTATGCAATTGGACTACAACTTCTTGGTGCGAAGTTTGGAGAGTGGGGTGCCAGGTCACGTGTTGCTTCGTCATCTGACTGTGATTCAAAATTACGAGGTGTTGTCCTCGGATCTTTTCCTTAAGGGTCTGATCCCGGATTGTTGTCAATAGCCCGTTGTGGTGCTCTAGTACGAAGTTAACTAATAATTACCAATTACCTTCTTGGTGCGTCGATATTTCTTTTTTTGTTTTAGAGTGTTTATTGCACCAAACGCCTGTACTTACGCCGTGACTCAAAACATTGAATTTCTAGTTCTACGTGTAGAAAAAGACTCTATAAATGCTTCTGAACTGCTGTAAAACAACCCTCTAATTCAACCTCAATTGTCTTTAATGCAACGATTCGCAATATTTTGTCATCTCACGACACCCAAACGTTTACTAAAATTCTGTGGCATACCAAAAAATATATTATAATTTTTGCCGATCGGACAAAAAATTATTAATTAACGGATTTATTAAAGGATTTAATTAATTTACAGAAAAGGCAATTATCTGATCTTTGTGCTTCAAAGTGTGTTTAAGAAATGTTTTAAATAATTTATTCATGAAGCCGTCTAATACATAAATATAACTCAAAATAAATTTATGTGTCTTAAAAATACGAGTATTGCTCGAAATTATTTGTGAACACACTATACTAAATCGCTGAAATAAAAGAAATCTTCCACAATTTATAACCACAATCATAATAAATCAAAATAAATTTTGAGCACACTAATGCTATTATTACCGTCACACAGTTTAAAAGTCACTGCTACCAGAACTAAAGTAGTGGTAATTTTGGGCTATACTGAATGATGTGTGTGTTAGGACTATACATAAAACAGAAATTCATTGTCTAGCTATTGCATATTGCAGCCGTGGTATAATATTTTAGGTTTGATACCTCAAGGGCAATTAAAGTTTACACATGTTTAAATTCAGTTTGTCTTACTTTCTACGCAAGTACAACTTTTATTTCATACCTACAATATGTCTCTCGGAAAAAACGGAAGAAAAGTTGCAAAAAACACTCAAATATTGTCAATGATAATTTTAGACCTTTTATATCGAGTTAAGTTTCATTTCAGATAAACTTCCCTATATTTTCCTCAGTAGGTAGGTAGTTAATTAACGTCACACAGAAGCAACACAACGGGCTATTGATGACGTTACAGGATGAATCCTCAAGGACAACGTGACATTGCTAACTACTGTCAGATGTAAACACCTGAGTTCGCACTCCGATCTCGGAATAACCACATTGCGCCAACGTGATGACATTTGAGACCACTACAGCCCTCATGTACACGGTGATGTTTGGCTGAACCTAGTATCGAACTCGCAACCCTCCGGCTGCAAATCCGTTCCTCTACCAACTGGGCTACCGCAGTCCAATTTGCTTCAGATGCATGGAGAAAAAATAATGTAAATATTAAGAAACCCCATAGCTTCATCTCATATAATGGTGCAGAGGCGGCTGGTGCACCTTAAATCTGTCGTAGTCGTAAGTCCTCACGTTGGGTGGGTGTAGAAATTTGGAGAGTGGCGTGCTTGCTCAGGTGTTGCTTTGTCATCTGACCGTGGTTCAAAATTACGAGGTGTTGTCCTCGGATATTTCCCTTTTTGGATTGACCCCGGACCGTCGTCAATAGCCCGTTATGTTGCTCTAGTACGACGTTAATTAAAAATTACCAATTCCCAATCATCCCATAAATTTATACTACACAAATTCACACTTTTAAAACGTAATTCAATATATTTTTGTAATAGTTGTAAAGTCATGTTGTTCGTGTAGTAAATCGCAGCGGTATCCCAGTTGGAAAAGCGGGAGCTGATGTACGTTAAATTTGTCGTAGACTCAAATATCCTCACATTGGCGTGGTGTGGCAGTTTGGAGAGTGGAGCTCAGGTGTTGTTATCGTCATCTGACTGGGGTTCAAAACTACACTGTGATGTCTTCGGATATTTCCCTTGAGTATTGATCCCAGACCGGCGACAATAACCCACTGTGTTGCTCTAGTGTGACGTTAGTTAACTATCTATCTAAAATCCTGGAATATAATATTTGATTCCTTATTTCGTTTATCAACTGTAATTGATAGAAGCCAGGAAATTTATGAATATCAGCTTTTTCCTGTTATGTTCTTGTTCATCTGAAGTCTTAAAAACCTGCAAAACAAATCTCTCTCTCCGCAGCTAAATATAAATATTTAATACTTCCTTATGAATGCTGTATAACGTTTAATAATTAAAACTCCAAAACACTTAAGGAAATTAAGTGTTTTGGATTAATTCTGTCATTACAGAGGCTGTTCGCACATTTTTTATACGATTTTTGTTAGCGGTAATAAAAAATCGTTTGCTGCAAAAGAAATAATTACAGTTGTACTATGTTTTTAAAAGTCAAAATTATCGTCTGCGGCTTGAGAGGTTTGTTTTTATTCAAAATGGCGTTTTTAACGAAGCAGTGGTTCGAAGGCTATATTTATGCTCATTCCGAAGAGAAATAGTCATATTCTGTTATCCAAAAACGATGTGAGAGTCAGGGTTTTGTGATATCTAAAGCGTCGATAGGTAATATCGTCAACAAGAAAGGAAAAAAACGTCAAATTGGAGCCTCAAGTGGGACAAAAATTCCAAACAAGTATACAAGGAAGAAACGAACATCTTCGACTATTGCAAAGGTATGTTGTTTAATGTTAAAAGAAAATCCCCCTAGTCGAAGGACAGTTGCAAAATCATTAAATGCTCGGTATCCACTGTAAACAAACTGATAAAAGTTGATTTAAATCTTAAGAAAGCGAAAAAACGCAATGTGCATCGTCTTTCTCCAAAGCATATCGCTGAACGCAGGACACGCTACCGAATTCTATATGAGAACCACTTATCCAAAGAAAAATCGAAAAAAAATTGTCACAATAGATGAATCATGGGTGTATTTAAATGACTGCAGCAAAAAAAGAGCCATTTATTATCATAAAAGAGGAGAAAAAAATTTAAGTACATGGTTCACAGAATCGAAAGAAAGTATTTCTATGGGATTCTTGATTGTTGCTGGTTTTTCATATAATGGCAAGTTAAAAATAAAAAGTGTGGAAAAAAATGTCAAGATTAACTCCAAATACTATCAGGAATATATTTTATCGACAATTTTTCTGAATGAAATACCATCGCTTTACCCACAGTGCTATCAATCTGTGGAACTCCATCAAGACAAAGCTAGTAGTCACACATCAAAATCCACTGTAAATTTACTAAAAGAAATGGAACAAAAAACCGGTATCAAGGCCATACCCTTCACTGATATCCCTACTTAATCTCCCGATGTATCACCTATGGATTTTTGGATTTTTGTGCTTTCGGACTTTTAAAATCTGCATTATCCAAACGTCGTCCCACAACCCTTACAGGACTCTGGAAAGCTGTTCAGGAGGAATGGGATACAATACCTCTTCTGACACTTCAAAAGACATTATTATCCTGGAAATCACGATGTCGAAAGATAGTTCAGAATAAGGGCTATTAAAAAGAACATTTAAGACACAAGAATTTTATGTTATTTAGTTTTGTGAATACAATAAACATTGTCTAAAAAATGTGTAAACAGCCTCTGTATAACGTAACTTAAATAAATTATACACAAATTTTAAGGATAAGAAAATAAAAAGGATTATTTTGTTATTTGATTAATTGATTTCGGAAGCGGGGCATTGTCCAAAAATAAAAAAAAGCCTTCAATATATGAATGTACATTTTGACAAAACCAAATGCGACAGTGAAGATATTGTGGCATTGCTAAATTACTGTTAAGCAATTTTGCCCTGAATAAGTAATGTTTGCCGCAGCACTTCATTACAGTTCGACTAATGAATTTCGAAACTCAGAGCTCTTTCGAATCAATTATGTGGTTGGAAAATGACAACTCTAATTAGCTTAACTATCACGACTTATTTGGGAGTTATTTATTCATTTTGTTTAACCCTCCAAATGGTTTCGACAACATGCATCTTCCATATATATTGCCGGTTGCTTTAGGATGAAGAGATCGAGATCTGGTCATCTATTTAAAAACAACCAGATTTCTGTTCCATTAAAACCTAATCAGTTTTGCTAATAACGATAATATTTGAGTCAACCTGCAGAAGAGTTAAAGGAGACCCGTAAGGAAAAACCCAAAATTCTTATTATTCATTTTGCATAACCAATCTTTTTAGTGATAATTAAACACATATTTTAAATCAATAATCAATAAAAAAATTAATTTTTATTTTCAATTATAATATATTAATTATATAATTATTTAAGTATAATTGTATAGTATAATTAATATATTAATAATTGTATAATATAATTAATATAATTAATAATTGTATAATATAATTAATATAACTAATAATTGTATAATATAATTAATATAATTAATAAATGTATAATGTAATTAATAAAAGTAATAATTGTATAATATAATTAATAATTCTAAAGTATAATTAATAATTGTATAATATAATTAATGTAATTAATAATTGTATAATATAATTAATATAATTGTATAATATAATTAATATAATTACTAATTGTATAATATAATTAATATAATTAATAATTGTATGTAATTCTTATAATTAATAATTGTATAATATAATTAATATAAGTAATAATTGTATAATATAATTAATATAATTAATAATTGTATAATATAATTAATATAATTAATAATTGTATAATATAATTAATATAATTAATAATTGTATAATATAATTAATATAATTAATAATTGTATAATATTAATATAATGAATAATTGTATAATATAATTAATATAACTAATAATTTTATAATATAATTAATATAATTAATAATTTTATAACATAATTAATAGTTGTATAATATAATTAATATAATTAATAATTATATAATTATTAATTATACCATTATTATAACTATTTATATTACGATTTCACTATGTTTTTGAGTCGAAATACACACTTTTTATAAGCCTTACTTCTCTGTTAATTCTCAATATTATTGTATGAAATAAATTTTTACAATATTGTTATAGTATATGTAAAAGACCTAGGGAGAGTTTTTTGAAAATTTATTTACGAGTTGTCATAAAAAAATATTTTATTATATGTTCAATTTCTATAAAAAGTTTCAGCTTTTTGTGTTTATTAATTTTTATAAACTTTTTTTTAACTATTTATAAAAAAACTGTCCCTGTGTCTGTTAAACAGTTATTCAAGACCTCAAAAATGTAAACGGTTTAACTCTAAGTGCATACATCAAAAATCCTTAGTACTTCAAACTTTGGCAAAATTGCAAAAAACTGATTTTGAGGTAATCGCATTTTAAGTACAAAGTGCAACAGAAGTTAATGAAAAGAACTTACTTTTTGCAAGTACTATTTTGTTGAGTAATTTCTATTACATTAAGACTTTTATCAAAACAAGAGTTTTTACCTTAAACTCGTATATATAAATCACCTCCGCAACTTTTACCACTGCCTGTGATGGTGAAAACCGCTTTTCCCGGAGGTGTTCCTTCAAATTCGGGAAAAGAAAAAAATCTCATGGAAATCAGGACTATATGGAGGATGGGGAACACACATGAAATTGATTTTTTAAAGATACTCAACAACAACATTGAAATATGCGGCCTTGCCTTATCATTGTGTAACATCCATCCGGTTGCTTTTAAATGGAGTCTTTTGTGATGGATGCGGACTTTGGGGGTCTTCAGTACATCTCTATAGTATTCTACAGTTACTGTTGTGCGTGGTGGTACAACATGCTGATACACCATTTCTCGATTATTGAAAAATGATAGATACGATCATAACTTTCAAAGCAGAAGCATCCACTCTCGTCTTCTGTGTTGGTGATGAAGGAAACTTCCACTCAGAGCTCTATTGCTTAGACAATCGATTGTTTCACCTCTTTAACCATTTTAAACCATCTTCTAGCTGTGCTATAGGGAAGTAAACTCTACATATAATCTTCCTGTAGCCATCACAGACTTCAGCTGACGTTTTTTTAAGGCGAAAACAAAATTCAAATGCAGCGTATTGCTCTTCGCGTGTCACATCCCTTTTTGCCATAGGCGAAAGTACAACTAGTCGTTCTTGGCCGGTTGCCAAGGCCTCATCATTGACGTCATGACCGTGAAACTTGAGCAATATATTCCCCACTTATCCCGCAACACATTCAATATGAATTTTATTTCTCTTGGTTTTTTAATCACTTTTAAAAAATTACGACAATACTTTATTGAACAGTCCTCTTATATAAAAAACACCAACCCAAATCTCAGGACGCGACACATCTACAGAAACTGTTCGCACATTTTTTGAACAATTTTAAACAGTAACAAAAATCCGCTCAAGACAAAATTTTTGCATGAAACTTTTGTATTTTAAACGTTCTATTTGATAACCCTTTTTTTGTTAACAATGTTTCAACACCTTAATTTCCATGGTAATGATGACTTTTGTAGTATCGACAGAGATATTTTGTCCCTTTTTGCTCCACAGTTTTCTAAAATCATTGAATGGTCTTCGTTTGACATTTCGATACTTCTTTTTAAAAGTCTAAAAGTTCATGGATGGAGACATCTGGAGATGTAGCAGGAATATCAGTAAAGGGTTATTGCCTTGATACCAGTTTCTTTATCCATTTTTTTTCAAGAATTTAATAGTGGATGTAGATGTAAGGCTGCTTGCCTTATGCTGATGCAGCCTAGTTATTGTTGGCACTGTGGGTAAATATATGGTATTTCTTTTTTGAATATTGGGAATAAAATATGGTCTTGATAGTATGTGGGAGTTGATTTTTACGTTCTTTTCCACTCTCTTTTTATTTAATTTTCCATTATATGCAAAACCGGCAACAATCTTAAAACCCTTGAGAAAGTTTTTTTATGCTTTGAACCACGCTGGCAAGCGCGTTTAAGATTATTTCTCTTCTTTTATGATATAGAATTGTTATTTTTTATTGCAACTACGTCTATATACCCACTCCTCGTCTATTGTCATAACATTTTCCCATCTTTCTCCAGCTAAATATTTCTCATATGGAATTCTGCATCGAGTTCTGTGTTCTGCAATACATCGATGAAGATTGTATATATTGGCCCTTTAAAAATTCAAATCACGTATTTGGAAGTATTTTTCCACTTTTAAGTTTTTTCTTTCTTATTAATTATATTACTTATCTTACCTTTAGGAATAGAAAAAACAGGATTTTTACAACGTTTTTTAATAATTTAATAAGCATAACTCTTTTCGGATGGAACGGAAATATAGCCTTCATCCATTTTTTACTTAAAAGCGTCATTTTGGAAGTAAACAAAACTCTGAGTTAGCAGACGATAAGTTAAACTTTAACTACTTAACTGGTTGCAAAAATAAAATTATTTCGAAGCCAATGGTTTTTTTACAGTTCATCAAAATCGTTCAAAAAATGTCCAAAAATGTTACACTCTCTCTCTCTTTTAATCATTAACGAAGATCTCATTTTCAAATGGAACAGAGACAGTAGCTAGATTTTTCAAAAGGGGTTCATACGTAGAGGAGCATGAAAATGCGTCCTTGGAAACAGTTGATTAACAGTGTCTCGTTGCGATTGGGGAAGAGAGAAGAAAAAGTTCTGGCGTTCTGTTAGAACAATGCTATACGTATTTTTGTTTATCTGACAAATCCGCAGGTATAGCTTTTATTTATTTACAAAAAATAATAGTAATTACCTATCTTCTTTCCTCTAAAAGGATTTTTCTTAAATGTGTTGAAATAATTTTTAGTTAGCAAGCTCTACAATGAAAATATATAATATTCAAAATTATTTACACTGATACTTGAGATTATTTGTGCATGCTTTTGGTACGCTGTGTTTGGTATTGATTCCATACCAACACCAATAGCCCGTTGTGTTGCTTCAGTGTCACGTAAATCTAAGTACCGACTTGTAGGTTAGGTCAACCGATCGGATATATTATGCTAGTGTATCAGAGTACCAGTTTTGACCAACTTAGCAGCGACACGTATGGGAGGTCTTTTCAAGGTAAACAAACGAACAACCGGAAGAAGGGGATATTACGAGCAGTAACCAGTACGCAATATACATCGGTCTACAACACGGACATTTGCGGCATCTACACTTAGCTTAACAGAAAAACCTTTAATCGATTATTGCTGTTTACATATCCTTACCACCACGCCAAAGGCACGAATCTGTGTTTTTCGAGTCACAATTTCATGTTTTATACTGAGACAAAGCCACGAATAATCTCGAGTCTTATTGGATAAGCCTATTTTCGTGAAAAACAATAACTTTCGAATCGTAACTCGTTTTATCCCGAAGCATCAAAGCTTTGAACGTGTTTTTGTAGGAACGTCAATTTTGTAGATTCGTGCCTTTGGCGTGGTGGCAACGATATATTAAAAAAAAAGCAAGCACAGTCCTTACTGTACCGTAAAAGGTTTTGTTCAGGAATACTTTTATTCCCCCAAATGGTTTAAACTGTCAACTAGTCAAATGGAATTGTAGAAGTCGTTTTATTCAATTTAAGCACGCTCTTGTAACGTCGTTTACAACTGAAGTTGGAGCTACAAAACAAGCCAGCGTATGCCCGAAATGTGACCCATTTACCCCACCTGGCGGTAGAAAGGTCAGAGGGTGGAGTGGATTAGTGACCGACCTGATCGACGCGACCCACCTTCCTCTACACCAGTTGTGCGCAAACCGTGGGTCGCGACCCTGTGGAGGTTGCTCGAAATTTTCTTTGGGTCGCCAAATTGAAAGAAATTTATTTGACAGTAAAAATATAAGGCTTTTCTTCAACAAGTATCAGGTACCAGTGAAATAGTGTAATGAGATAATATTATTTATAAGAAAACAACTATATTTTTTTTACGAAAACAATTGTCTGTATTAGTATATAATAGTAGAGCCGCGGTAGCTAAGTCAGTAGAGCGTCGGGCTCGCATCAGAAGGGTTGTGGGTTCTGTCCTCGGCGGAGCCTGCAATTCTGACGATTGTGAGATCGGCGCTTCGACCTGGCTAAAGACCGTCGTGTTCACTAATGGTGACTGGGGCACGTTAAATAGGTCGTGGTCACAAAGTCCCCCATGTTCCCATACCAAATCAATACCTCTGGGGGTATCTGATCAGAGGGTTATCGGCCTCTGATTGGTATCTAAATTACGATATGTGTGAGTGAATGGATGTATGAAAGGGACCTTCCTGTAAAACGGATGTGTCATGTATGCCGAGCGAAGTCGGACTTCTCCCAATGGGGCTCAATAACATGGAAGGCGCACCCCCTCGCCTCTTGCCGTCTTCGACGGGCCTGGCACTCCTCTGGTCTGCCAGTGTAGGCATTAGAAACAACAACAACAGTATATAATAGTTATGTTTCGGCAACCGTCAGGCGAACAGATATAGTGTTAAAGATAATTTTCAATTTAAAATGCCCTTTACCTACACTCTGGTTGGATTATTATGCAACTTGGGTCGGTCTGCGGTTTAGCAATGGCCAACTTTATTAGATTTTTAACAATATAGGTGAGCCCTCGTGCCATTTAGTCTAAATGCTGTAATCACAGCGAGAACCGTGTAGTTCTTTCCATCTGTGCCTCAGTAGTTCGGTTTTGCTGTTTCATATGTTCATTCAAAAGCATTCTGTAATTCTGTTTATATACTGATTTTGTTAATTCTGTGTAAAATTAAAAATCGGTTATGAACCTATTATATTTTTAAGTATGGGACAGTTCAGTAGCATACTCCGAGGGCAATAATAAACAATTAAATTTAAAAATATATATATATATACTAAAATGTTTATATAGAAAACTGTTTTTTTTTTAATAATTACGTTGACGATTAAAAAAACGTTTATTGTATATCCTGGGGTCGCGTCAAAATAGGAGGGAGGGGATGAAACTAGTTTGCGCAACCCTGCTCTACACAATGGTAGGTTATTTATCTCCATAGGCTGATTCCCCAGAGGCTTTGAGACATCGGCACTTTTCGTGTCGATCAAGTTCCTTCCGATGAACCCCATGCATGCATCGTAGACACTCGAACCGATTTTAACATCATGCTCACTTCAAAAGTCGCACTGCATTGGTATTTTTTGGTTATTAATGCTCCAAGTGTGTCGACGAGGTATCTCGTTAATGATTCGGTCAGTTTAACAAAGGACGTGTTACCTTGTCAAGACAAAACTCGCCATGGTACTCCAAAGGAATGATGATCCATTTAGGAAAAATAAATGGTCTCAAACCCAGAACTGGTGATAGTTTGGAACAGTATTTTGCACAAGAGACTTGCCACTACAGAACAGTATTCGACGTGGAGATAAACCAACAGGAGGGAACTTTTTGGTCATTAATGCTCCAAGTGTTTCGACGAGGTATCTCGTTAATGATTCGGTCAGTTTAACAAAGGACGTGTTACCTTGTCAAGACAAAACTCGCCATAGTACTCCAAGAGGAATGATGATCCTTTTAGGAAAAATAAATTGTCTCAAACCCAGAACTGGTGATAGTTTGGAGCAGTATTTTGCACAAGAGATTTGCCACTACAGGATATTATTCGACGCGAAGATAAACCAACAGGAAGGTTGCTATTTTTTTTAAATCACTCACAAAATTAATGAATTTTTTCATTTAAAAAACTATTTAACGATTCAAATCATTTTCCCTTTTTAATCTCCGCAAATGGCAATTTTCTAATTGATTATTATTTATCAGATCCCGAAGACGCATCACATAAATAATTTGACTTTAATATCACATCTAATGCGGAATAGTAAAGACCCGGGATTATCGGAGGAAAAAAAGCGCTTCCTATTCTCATTGGCGGACTTAATACGCATCATTGATAACAACCAGCGGACTTGGATAATAGAAAAAAAACGGCAACGATCCCACATCGAGGTTTTCAATTGAAAACCCACAAAAAGTTGTTAAAAAGTTAGTAACGCAGAAAGAGAGAAAAAAGTACCGTGTTTTTGTTTAGTTATTTCTCCACCACGTTAAGAAACCAACGCTGAAATCGAAAAAGAAACCGCTTTTGATTAGATTCTTTATTTTTTTACGCTCCCCTTTTTTTCAAAATTTTTTTATCCACGCTTAATCAATTCCAAAGTAGAAAAATTCTTTAGGGATTTTTAATCAAACTGAATAGGGGAAAAGTTTTTATACTGTCCTCTTTTTCTTCCCTTTAGCTAAATGAGACCGGGCAATTCAAAACAATTTTGAAGCGTGTATAGTTTTTCAGAACTAATTTCCAATGCTGTTTTTTTTAACAATTTTCCGTTACTGGGTCTTCTTTTTTTTTCTCTTTTTCCAGTAATTTTAGCTTTTAAACCCGTGTTATCTTTTTCTCCGCGTTCCCATCATTTCTGTTCGGTATTTTTACATTTGTTTTCCGAAGAACATTGTTACCCGATGATTCTTTTGTAACCCGAAGTCCAATAAGATCTGATATCTTTTAACGCTTTATTGCAGGGGGAATTGATGGAGGGAATAAATGTATAGAAATTGCACAGGGTATAGAATAGTGAACGTCACAAATTGAAATTTCACTCAGACTCTCTTTTTGATATTTGTATTTTTTCTTTTCCTACAACTCCGGGTTTTTTTTTCTTCTTTTTCTGTATCCTATTGGTAATTGGGTACAATTTATCATTTATTCTGCAGAAATGCTATAAGGACGTTTTAACGAGTTTAATAATTGTTTTTAGATAGAGAGTGGGTGTTTTTCTTGTTTATATGTTCTTTGTATATAAATATAAAGTATTTTTCAATATACATATTTGAATTAATAATGTACTACTTTCTAGCATGTATTAAACATTATTATTATATATATATATATATATATTCCAAATGAGTATCTAACATAATATAATGTTACTTTTTTATTTAAGCAGTTATTTAAATATTTAAAGTACACTTATGGATGAGGGTTACAAATATATAAAAATGAGTGCGGTTAGAATAATAAACGTCAAATCGAAATTTCATTCCGACTCTTCAAATATTTGCATTTATTTTATTTTGCTACAACGGTAAAAACGTCTTTTTTTCTGTGTCCTATTGTTAATAAGGTACAATTTGTCATTTATTTGGTAGAATAGCTATAAGTGTATTAAAAAATTGCTTCTAGAGAGACGTGTAGGGTTTTTTCTTTCCTTTTGCGGATATGTGATATTTTTTTGCAAACGTAAAACAAAATACTCATTCAAAATACACATAGATGAAAATGTTGAATACATTTAGCCTTTTAATACTCTGTGGAAGAAAATTAAACACGCTAATTAACGAACAATAAATAAAGCATTTAAAACAAAGAACGACACAGAGAGAGCAGTTAATGTCGATAACCCTATATTTCATGTATTTATACAAAAAATTTAGACATAACAAAAAGATACGAGTGTGTTATTTTTATTGAATTAATGTCATGTTATAAGTTTACTGAAATACTAAAACGGCGTTAATTACACGTAGGCCGGTGTTGTGTGCATAAGGAAGACAAGAATTTTGTATTATTATCAAACGATGCCCAAGTGTGGTTGGTTATGTTTGAAAAATTTCGAAACCTTTTAGCCAAATTAGCATACATATGAGTTCTGATTACCCCTTGCTGTTATTCAAAGTACATAAATGTTGTGGAAATTATTTGAATCTTAGATGGCGTTGGCGTAGCTTACGTCAGGCGCCTTCCCAAATCTCCCGCACCTGCAGCTTTTGTCAGTTGATTTGAATTCGAAAGAACCTAAGCGTTCTTAATTTGATTTATTCGATTTGCATTAATATGTAATCTTTATCTATATCTATAAATAGTGTTAAATAGTAAATAAACTTTCATTTAACTGAAAAATATTTTCAATCGTCATTTTTGTATGCTTCGAAAAATACCACTGAACCAATTTGATATTTGAAATCCCTTCATTCGTCGTCTAATGTTTCGTGTTTTCTGACGAGGTAATGTTTTAGGCCGTATGAATAAAAAATCCACTTTTGAAACATATAGATGTTTTTATGGACACCTTAATTTTTCGTACTTCGTGAAATGAATGAAGCAGACAGAAAACTTGAAAGATCGTTTATTATGTCTGGTAATGTTCAACAGATAATTTACCGTTTGAACTATTAAAATGCAGTTTGATAGTAATTGCTGTCCAAAATTAATTTAAGCGATGTTCGGCACTTATAGTTTCATTCCACGCAATCCAAAGTTACTCAGGTCCAAAACGTGACCACCACCGTAGAGGACCCCTTCTCAGTGTGCCTGCGCACTTGGTCATGTTAGGTACGAACATGCTTTCTCTACCGAAAGCCTTATCTTCTGGATGTTCATTCTAGTTCTGAAATAATAAAAAAGGTATATTAGTTTAAATTCTACTCAAGTTTCATCCAATTATCTTCGCGCACTATTGTTTGTTGACCAACATTAATTGCAGCGTAGTTTGGTAGCTTTTCAATGAAGTAATTTTTGTAGTCCTCACTCTACGCAATCCAAAGTCACACTGTCCCAAAGCTCGCCCAGCACAGTCGAATTTCGACATGTTGCGTATTCCAATAAAAAACATGTAAATTCGATTTAGTCGATTCAGAGCGTTTTGTTATCAGAAGATTGCGATCAAAAGAGCATTACATTTAGTTACAGTACTATATAGCACTGTGGCACAGCTGGAGTCTACGTTTATAGAACTGACAACGGCCTTGGCGATTTTTTTTTCGCACTTCAGCAGAGAGTTATGGTAGGTGAGGGCAACCCATCTGTATTTCGTTATAGCGCTTTTCATGGCAACCTCGGCAAACTGAAAGTATTAATTTTGATTTTGATTATTCCAGAAAGTTCTTTCAAAATCCGTTTTCCAACGTTTCGTTATAAGAAGATTTCGATCAAAAGAACATCCCACTTATCTACCATACTATATAACACTGGGGTACAGCTACAGTCTACGTTTATAGAGGTGGCAACGGCCTTGACGATTCTTTTTCGTTTGATTTCATTGGTTCGTTTCCAATTTTTTCTTTGATTCCATTGGTTATTTTAATTTCAAAACATCATTTGATTGCATTTGTCCTTTAAAATTTTTTCTTTGATATTATATTATTTCTTGCATTCCTTTAAAACTAGTTTCTTTCATTTGTAAAAAATATTTAAGTTTAAGTTTATTACTTTTTGTGAAATTTTTTAAAGAATATATTTTTTAAAACGTACTCAAATGTGTTTAGAAACTTTCATTTTCCGTTTTAAAAAGATAAAAAGTTTTGAAAGAAAAATATTTTTGAAATATTACTAGTCTTGGCAACTTTAGAAGTGCGCCAAAAAAATTGCCAAGGCCGTTGCTTCCGCTATAAAGGTAGACTGTAGCTGTAGCTATACTAGCACTGGTTAGCAGATTAGTAGAAAAACACTATCAAAGAGAGAGAGAGGGAGAAAGTGTGTAATGAATATGCTCTCGTTAACTGAATTGAAACTTTAAACGTGTTTTTCTCGAAGCAAGCTTTTTAGCGATAGGTTTGTATCATACCTATAAATCTTAT
The DNA here is from genome assembly GCA_947359465.1 of Metellina segmentata. Lineage (NCBI taxonomy): Eukaryota > Metazoa > Arthropoda > Arachnida > Araneae > Tetragnathidae > Metellina > Metellina segmentata. The sequence goes on from OX375882.1 coordinate 58,412,817, forward strand.
GGATTAATCTTCTTGAAATTTCTACATGTCGGTCAAATACTCGTTACTCCTCCAAGTGGCTTTGACGAGATATCTCGTCCATCAAAACCTGATAACTCTTGCTAATGACGAGATATCTCGTCATTAGCAAATGATATATTAAAATTATAAATAGTCAAGATATTGCTGATTCGATTAAAATGTGGTCAATATGCCGAGATAATGGTGTCTAACAAGATCAGTTTGGTTTTGATGATGTGGTGATACTTCATTGATACAAACTCCAGGAGAGCTAATTGCTTAATGAACCATAACTGTGAAATGTAACGCTTTCATATTTTTCTAGCAAAAACGTCTGTCAGTGTTTTGACTCAATTGAGTTTTTGAATCCGACACATAACCATTTCCTCTACTATATTTAAAAAGTAATCCTGGTTCTTTAAATGACATCTACATGTGTATGAAGCACAGCGCCGTTCTTTAAGTTCACTCGAAGTTGAGAAATCGGTCTAATCAGCGACCATGGAATTTCGAAAGGTATGGTAAAGGAAGATTAGCACGCAGATGTGATTCGTCAAGAAAATAATTTTTAAAATATGTTGTGAATACTTGAAATTTTAATAAATAAACATACAAAGTTTGAATTATTCGATTGAATGCTTAATTTCGAAAATATAAAATCACCCCAAAGAGGCAATGTTATTAGTGATAAAAAGAACCCCTTTAAAGACTCTGGGACACATTGTAATAAGCTACAGAAATACTAAATATATATACGAGGGAGTATCAATAAGTAACGCACATAATATAAAAAATAATAATAATAAAAGCAATTAATGACAATAGGAAACAGGAATGATAGTATTAACCATTTATTACTTTTCCACATAATTTTCATGCATGTTGAGACATTTTCCCCAACGATGGATCAGTTTGAAAATTCCGATCTCATAGAACTCCTTCGGCTGCGAGAAGAGCCACCTTCGCACGGCCCGTTTGAGTGCTGTCGTCAGTGTCAAACTTCCTACCGTCAAGGAACTTCTTTATGGGTCCAAAGCGCAGTGCGACAAATCAACACATTCAACTGCTGCACGACATCGCTCGTCCGCATGTGCCCCGCCTAGTTCGTGCAAAAGTACATGGTTTCGGTTGGGAAGCTTTGGAGCACCGTCCATACAGCCTGAACCTGGCACCCTCGAATTTCCATCTGTTAGGACCCATAAAGAAGTTCCTTGACGGTAAGAAGTTTGATTCTGACGACGGCACTCAAACGGGCCGTGCGAAGGTAGCTCTTCTCGCATCCGACGGAGTTCTGTGAGACCGGGATTTTCAAACTGATCCATCGTTGGGGAAAATGCCTCAACATGCATGGAAATTATGTGGAAAAGGAATGAATGGTTAATATTATCATTCCTGTGTCATAATGTCATTAATTGCTTTTATTATTTTTTTTTTCATGATGTGCTGTACTTATTTCCCTCGTATTTGAAACATTCAAGAGGACCAAAAGAATTTCTGATTGTTTGAATGAATGCTTTGACATCTTGGTGGTTGTCACGAAGAAATAACTCGTCATTAACTAAACTGAAATGCGTCTTCGTTGACGAGATATCTCGCCATCCAAATAAAACTGATTAGATATTGATCTTGTCATCATCAAATCATCGGATATATCTTGATGACGGGTTACCTCATCACGTATTAAAAATGTTCGTCAGATCTTGATGGACGAGATATCTCGTCCCCATCACTTGGAGAGTTAATATTTGAAAGTTTAAGATGAAATACCAAACGTAATTTCATAAACCTTACAAAATTGTCCTGATAATTTGGTAGAGACTTATCATTATTTTTACCGAAGCCCTTCAATTGGTATAGACGTCGATTTGACTGAGAGTTTGAAGAAATTTAAAATATTCATCATTTAAGATTTAAGATTACCTGTTTCTGAAAATACAAGGCGGTTTTAAGCCAAAATTGGTGTTCCTTTCGTTTTATTCAGCCGACATCTCTCATATCAGTAAAAGTTTCTACAAAATCTTCTCCGAGTCTATGCACCAGTAAAACATGCATGACAACAGTCGGAGAATGATAAATGAATCGGAATATTTTGAGAATGCCAATGTTGAATTCTTCCCCTACTCATATTTTCACATTGCCGTTTATGGTAATCAATAAGCCGTCAAACGTAGTGCATTTGATGGTGATGTGGGGTAATGAAGTGAGTAATAACTCCCAGTCTGGAATAACTCACGAGGTTTCGCCCAAAAAATCAATTCCTACAGCTGCTGAAATAGGAAAAGATAACGAAAGTCCCTGCTTACAATAATTTTGTATCAAACAGTTTAAGGTAAAAGATAGGTAGGTATTTTAATTAACATCGTACTGGAGAAACACAATAGGCTATTGACGACGTTTATGGTAATCATCGACTGGATGACCATCAGTGTCCACCAGAATGCATATTAAAAGTTAGGTTTTTAACCCTCATGGAGATTGTCTCGAAGAGTCATTAGAATATCTCGTCATTAGAAAAATTGACCAGATCTTGATGGAGGATATATCTTGCCCTTGAACAAAGCTGACCTGATCCTATCTCCTTGTCATAATAAAATCAGCATTATCTTTATGACGAGATGTCTCGTCATTATGATGTTTGTAGAGCTATAATGCCTGCTGTGTAGTTAGGGGGGAGGGTCATGGATGCTTCCCGCCTGTATCAGTGGCCGGCCTTGGACCAAGAACCAGACATCGACGAGACCAGGTAGATGAAGCTTTCCCGTTTCTATTTGGTCGGCTCGCCACCAAATGACTCGTCATCCAAGGTTGGGCGTTGGCTAGCAAACAAGCATATCTCGTTATTCGCAAAATTGGTCAGATCTTTATTGACGAGATATGTCGTCATTAGCAAAATTTGTCAGATCTTTATTGACGAGATATCTTGTCATTAGCAAAATTGGTCAGATCTTTATTGATGAAAGATTTCGTCACTAGCGAAATTGGTCAGATCTTAACTGACGTGATACTTAGTCAAAACCACTCGTAAGGTTAACACGTATCACTTTTTTTCATGTAGTAAACGGTTTATATATACAAGGTCTGTGCAAAAAGTAATGAGACCGAATCCATAAAATTCGTTTATTTGAAGATAATTTTACAGACACTTAATATTCTTCAAAATAGCCTTCTCCTGCATTAATACAACGTTGTCAAAGACTCTGCCACCCATTGATGCCCGCCTGGATGTCTTCAACTGGAATGCTGTTCAGAACGCGCGTTAGGTTTTTCTTCAAGTTCTCCAGATTGTCAAAACGATGACCTTTTAAGCTGGATTTTAATCGAGGGAATCGAAAAAAATCCAGCGGTGACAGATTGGGGCTGTACGGAGGTCGGGGTAGTGTTGCGACGTTGTGTTTTGCCAGGAACTGAGTCCCTTTGAAGGCTTTTTCGTCATCGATGTCCTCTTTTCCGTCTTTGTGCCACCTTAACACGAGCCTTGGACAAAGAATCCTTTGCGTATGCTTCTTGTAACATGGCAGGCGTCTCAGAAGCCGATTAACACAAAACTTTAGGGCATATCGCTGCTAGATACTCCGTTGCATTCTTAAAAACCAAACGCCAGTTTAAAACAAGAGCGATCCGTGCGCTGAGAAGGCTAAATCCCAACTGACTTCAGCCAGAATCTGTAACTCTTAACACCCGCCACATGTACCGCCCGCAAACTCAGCCTCTTTGGCATTCTGCTTGGCGAAAAAAATTAAATCTCATTACATTCTGGAAGACCCTGTATATATATTTCATGTGAAAACATTACACTCTATAAATTTTGATACGTAACATTTAGTTGTTCCATCGCTTTTTATGAACTCTAAACTTATTTATCTATATTGTCGAGATAATCAAGTCAGTATAGTAAGTATTCCGTAAGTATTCGTTCCAGACGACTGTTGCTAATCCTGGAGTTACTCTTGTATACATCAACGCCATTTTCTTTTTCAACAGGAGCCGAATAATCTTGTACATTTCAGACAGGTCAAATAAAAGTAAACAATTTGGCTGTTAAAAAATTATACTAAGCAATAGCGTTATTCTGGCGTGCTTCCACAAATTACACCTTGTTGATTCAAGAAAATGCCCTGTTTTCATGAAGAACGGATACCTTGGAACGTTCTTGTTCTTCTGTAACGAAATTTTTTAAATAAGCTTAGGATAGACAATTGACATTAAGGATTAGTGCTGGCAATTTCAAGTTCTGAAACAGAAAAATTAGAGCTCTAAAATAGTATATGCAGGAAAAATATTGTGCAAGTAAAATATATTGTTCAATTTTAATATAAACTAAGATGCTGCTTTAAAGCAATTATATCAGCAGTGTTGAGGCCGGGGATAGCCCAATTCGAAGAGTATCAGATTAGTTACCGGAGGGTTGGGAGTTTGTTTCCAACCAAAGATCGTCGTGTTCATAAAGGGCTGGTGCATGTTGAATCTACCGTGGCCTCGAATGTCTTCATGATGGTGTTGTGTGAAAGTTTCGAGGGTGGGTTGCCAGCTCAGATTTGACATCGTTATATGACAGTGGTTTACAATCAAGTGGTGTTGTCAACGTACCATTCGCTTCTGGAATCATCACGGACCGTAGCACATAGCCCGTTGTGTTGCTCCAGTGTGACGTTAACTAAAATACATACCAACCTACCTCATCACTGTTTGGTGTAGTGGCTTTATGATTTCAATATTAAGTCATTCAATTTCAAGTGGTTACGAAGAGTTCCCTCGTCCATCAAGATCTGAACATTTTGTTTATGACGAGATATCACGTCCATCAAGTATTGCCGATTGTTTGATGTTAACGAGATCATGATCTTGTCAGGTTTCTCCTGGTAACGAGATATATCGGCCATTAATAAATGGTCAGTCTTGTTGATGACGTGAGACCTTATTGAAATGACCATTAGAAGGTTTAATTTCCACTGCGAAATCCGTCATCACCATAGACCAGAGATCACCATAACAATTTCCAATCAAACATATCTTAGCCATTTTAAAACACAAAACAATGCATCAGAAGAATTCACACGAAAATGAAACTTTTGTATACGATACCACGGTATTTTCCCTTCCAAATAATCGATACCCAATACCCTTTTTTATGGCTTATAAATTACGCCAGATTCGAGCACCTCTGAAAAAGAAATATGGGCAACTGAAATCGAATTTTCTGCACTTATAAATTACTTCCGTTTCTGAAATGCCACTCCAATAACCATTCCAACAATCCTCCACCTCTCTGAGGGACTGAATAGAAGCAAAGATTAAAAAAAATGGCAGGGGTGTATTATTTACCCTTGCGATAAAGTCAAAATCAATGGCTCTATATCTGAGTTCCATTCTCACTTTTATTTATTTGCTTATTTTCCTATCCCCCGCCTGGTTCATTAATCAGAATTGCGTCGCCGTATTGATTGGTCAGTCGCTTTTGTTGACGTAACGCCCGACCAGCCTATCAGCTGCCTCCTGTGATAGATAGCGCGGGAATCTATTCATTATCCAATTGAAGAATGCTTTATCAATTACCCTTTAGTAAAATAAAGACTACTCTGATGGTATAATTAGGTGCTGTTAGTTTTGTTTCCGGAGTGGTTTTTTCACCATGGAATTAATCGTTTATTAATTCTTCATCCCGTTTGGAAATATGTTTGTTTAAAAATTGCCATTTAGGAAGAAACACTTGACAGCTGAAGACAATTTTCTGGGACGTCCAAAAGAAACGATTATAATAGGTTAGTATTTATTACTTTGAATGTATTTGATTTCCTATATCTTTCTGACTTTGAAATATATAAATATTTTCAACATATAATTTGTATTGATAATAAGTTATTTTTCCCCTTTCTTAAATAATACTAAAGGTGATACATTCATTACTCTGTAATAAATCTTCCACAGATAAAAGTTTTAAAGTAAAGAATGTAATTATTTTACAAATCAAACATATAATGATAGAAATTAAAGAAAATTTATGTTTCAAAATAAATTTTGAGAATAAATTTTGAGAAATAAATTTTGAAAATAGAGTTGAGGCCACGACAGATTTAACGTGCGACGAACTCTTTTGTACATAGTGGTTTGGGGTTGGATTCGAACTCACAAACCTCCGGTTGCATGTATCCCGAAAGTGACGTAACCTACGGAATACGTAGAGGGATTGCGTTCCGTTATAGAACTACAACTGTCACCTACATTTAGCTTGATAAAATAAAGCCTTCATAGTGACCGCTACAACCCATACTAGATTTGGGGAAATTTGTATGCCGCAATACTTGCAATTGTTTTTCAGTATCAATTGAAAGATTACTGATGCATTTGAAAAATGTTACAAAGTGACAAATTACGCATCAAAGTTTGTGTACCAGTACGTTGTAAACCTAAATTTGAGTTTCCATACCAGCTAATACTTTTTTCCAGTCTTGTAATAAATGATGGTATGTGGACCCCCCACTTAGAAATAAGAAATACTTTATTCTAAAGTTCTACGGAAAAGTATAATTCTGAAAAACGGAAAAGACGATATCTATATTAAAATAAATGAAGGGACGTTTGGAACGAAAAGAAAACAGCAATCACTTCCTCATATAGTCACATCTAATATTCGATTCTTCCAAAAATCAGATCTTTGGAAAATGATTAATAGATCGAATAATCGATTCGGACATCACTTTGGTATGGTATTTTTACCTATAGTGATCGATTCGATGAATTAATAATCGCAGATGACGTTGACCTTTACTTGAAGCATTAATCATCCCCTGTCTCATTAATCTACAAGGCTATTTTGTAAAACGTAATAATGGATGTATAAAATAAAGAATGATTTGCTGTTAATTTGATCTATAACTATTTTTGATCAACGACGACGAAAAATATTCGGAGATGAATGGAGAAAGGGAACCATTAATTTCAGTTTTGGATATTCGCTACACTCACGAAATCTGTCGTTTTAATTTTAATTTCTCCTTTTTAGCTATTTGAGGAATAGCTGTTGCTCCCCGTGGTCAGGGGGTCGTAGTAACAGATTAGCAACCGAAGGGTTGGGATGTCGAATCAAACCAAAGACCGTCCTGAACAAAGGGGTAGGTGCACATTGAATCTGTCGTGGCCTCAAATGTCCTTACATTGCCGTGGTGTTAAAGTTTCGAGAGTGGGGTGCCAACTCAGAGTGACCTTGTCATCTGACCGTACTTCAGAATTACATGATGTTGTACACGAATTATTACCTTCTGGATTAAACCAGGACCATTGCCAATAGCCCGTTGTGTTGCTACATTGCCATGTAAATCAAAATACACTCATGTTCATAAATTAAGGATAATGACAGCTCTGACCCCTCCCAAGTCCTGCTTGCTGCCTGCTCATCGTGGCGGGAGGGTGACCCTGGACGGAATGGGCGAAGTACGTCGGAAGAGTAATCTCCTGGTAGGGCCACCCAAGGCGTAAAGGCCATTCCGTTATGCCCAACTAAAGTAAGCAGGCAAGGTGCAAAGTCAGACTTCTAACATTGTGTGCGCCAGGCTCTTGCCGACAGAAGCTGCATAATTATCTCTTTGCCATGATTCATACACCCTCAAATATTTCGGATACTGCATCATCCGTCGCGCAGGTAAATCAGGGATGCGCTCGAGGTTTAGGTAGAGGGCCTCGTTCGAAAAGCAAGTTACAGTCTCCTTACAAAAAGAAACAACTTAACCCACTGGCTGATTATCCCGGGATTTCCACTGGCAACTCAAATGTAGCAAAATTTGCTCATCCCGCTATTTTCGTGGGCAGGTGTTTTTCTATCTTTATTGAGGAGCGCATCCCGCTTTTTCACCGTTTAACCAATGAAATAAGTTACATACAGTGTTAGACGTTAAATTTGGATTTTGGTCAACAGTTGTCGCTAGTCGTCCACTAAATTGCGGCATTTGAAGGTACTTTGTATTTACCGCTCTAACTTCGTGCCTTTGTTTGGCGCCTTTTTCTAATCAGAAATGGCTGCTAGAAAACGTTTTGCGATTGACAGAGTATATATTCCTGATGATTTATCAGATTCTGAAAGTGATTTTAGTTTTGATAGTGATAGTGATATAGATTTTTCGGACTGCTCCTCAGGTAGCGATGAATCTGATCATGAGTCAATAAACTTGCAAAGCGTTAGGCAGTGGTGCAAAATTGATATGAAGAATATTCCTCCTCCTCCTCCTCCTCCTCCAGTTCCTTTTCGTGGAAATCCGGGAATTACTGTGCATATAGCTAACAATGCAAGTATATTGAGTTATTTTAAACTTTTTTTTGATGATCAAATATTACGAATGATAGTCCAAGAAACAAATAGATACGCTGAACAATATATCCATAAAGCAGTTTGTAAAGAGAATTCCCGTTGGAAAAAATGGAGAGAAACGAATGTTGAAGAACTAAGACTATTTTTTGCAGTTTTGCTACTCCAAGGAGTCATAAAGAAGCCAGAACAAGAGCATTTTTTTTTTCATTTTACTTTTTTATGTTATGTAATAAATAGAAATTAACTGTAATTCAATTGAAATTTTTTTTTTGCGATAACATCTGAAATTAGGTTTTCTGACAGTTTAGTTTCTCATGATAAAAATCTATATAAAAAGTCTTTTCTAGAAAGAAAAAAATTCATATTTCAATTCTCCAATATATATAGGTTTTTAATATGCAAAGAAAAAAAAATACACGATTTTTGTAGCGATTTCGGTCCACAAATTGAGCAGTCAGAGGGTTAATATATTGCAGTGCAATATCAATAGATTCAGCTCTAGTGCCACTCGAGTCAAGCTTGATCAACTCATTGCGTTAGCAACTAAGTATGGCGTCCAAGTGATAGCCATTCAAGAAACAAAATTGAAAGAACTCTCCCGTCTGAAACTCGGAGGCTATAGTATTTATAGAAAGGACAGACAGATAAAGAGTGGCGGAGGATTGGCCCTACTTATTAAGGAAGTCAATTTCAGTAGCATCGAGTTCCCCCAATCGATCCCGATTCGGACTTGGAGATTCAGGGCATTGCGATAAATTGGAACAGAGAAATGCTCCATGTTTTCAATGTGTATCATCCATCAAACACTAAACATCAGATTGAAAACTTGAAGACAATACCAGATACCAACACCATAATTTTAGGTGACCTCAATGCCAAGAACACTCTCTGGGGATGTTCAAATGCCAATAGGAGGAGTACAGAACTTTTGCAGATGGTGGACGACAAAGCGTATTTGATACTGAATGACGGAATCCCCACTCACGCTTCCTTCAGTTACGACTCATGCGAAGCGTTGGACTTATCTATTGTTAGTGCGGACTTGTTACAAGGTAGTACGTGGGCAGTACTCGACAGTATAGGTAACGACCATTTGCCAATCCTAACTGAATTAACTAAAAACCATTGGATTATCGAGAATAGGCGAAAATTCTGGAATTTCAAGAAAGCCGATTGGAATAGATTTAGAACTGATACCGAGGTGAAACTGGGAGAACTTAATGTTGATGTGAACCTCGACAAAAACTGGCAGGGCTTCCAGCAAGCAATCATGAATGCTGCTAAACTATCTATTCCCAGGGGAAATTTAAGCACTACATTCCAGACTATATGCACGACTATGGTAATATTAAAAAAACTCATTGATTAAAAGAAATAGGTTGCAAACTGGTCTAAATCTACATAAGCATTCTAATCCACTGGGTTGGCGAACAGAAATGAACAGAGTTAACGCTGAAATTAAATGTTTGTATGCCTTCTTGAAAAGAAAAAGATGGAACGACATATGCACAAAATTAGATGCCAGGGAATCCAATTCCAGATTGTGGAAATTGGTTAAGGGCATTGGCAAAGAAAAGCCACAATTTGAGGTTACTAACACGATTCTAAACGCAGACGGCACAATCCCAGTGGACAACAACAGGGCAACTGCTGAATTATTGGGAGAATATTACCAGAAAACGAGTCTCCTTAAGTTCAATAGAGAAGACAAAGGAGTGGCCAGGAAGGCTAGGAGGCTCGTACATAATTGCAAGGTAGAGAATGTTGGTAACCATAACTTTGATGCAGACTTTACAATGAGTGAACTAAGTACAGTAATGAGCGAAATTGATACAAAAAAAAGTCCTGAACCTGATGGTCTACATGGTCAGAGGATTGCCAACCTTGGTGACAGTGGCAGGCAATTATGCAAGTCCTGGAACCAGGGTATATATAACCAGTCCTGGAACTTGGGTAAACTTCCTAGAGATTGGAATAGAGCACTGGTTATACCTATTCGTAAACCGAACAAAAACCCAACTCGCCTGAGGGATACAGGCCGATAGCACTTACATCTATACCAAGTAAAATACTCGAGAAGCTTATTCTTACCAGGATCACGTACCATCTAGCATCATTGAACCTGCTGCCGACAGAACAATACGGGTTTAGTAAAGGGGCACTGTACCATCGACCAGATTTTATTCTTCGGCCAGCATGTTAGAGATGCTCAAAATTTAAAACCCACAAACCACACAGTTGCAGTGCTCCTTGATATCCCTAAGTCCTTTGAAAAAGTTTGGAAGAACAGGCTAATCATCAAGCTATATGAGGACTTCAAACTTACCGGGAAGTCTCTTCCTTGGATTCTCGATTTCTTGAGTAATAATAGAACCATTAAAGCTAAATTTAACCAATCCTATTCACAGTGTTTTGGGATGGGACAAGGAGTACCACAGGGCTCAGTTTTGAGTCCTATCCTCTTTTCTCTTTATTTGGCCGGTATTGAATCGAGGATATCTCAGGAATGTAGACTGGGTTTATTCGCAGATGATATAATTATTTGACACTCCTGCACTGACATTTCACATAGTGAGGCCTGCATTAATAAATCTTTAGAAAGCTTAGATCTTTTTGTGAAAAGTCACAAGATCGATTTCAACCCTAACAAATCTGAAGTTAGCTTTTTTACAACTAACAAGCATAAATACAACTATCAACCTATTATCAGGTTTTATAGCCAACAGCTAAGATGTGTCAAACACCCTAAATACCTGGGTTACTATTTTGACCCAGAAATTACCAATAATAAACATATAGAGAACTTGGTGATGACGAGCAGAAGAAGGCTAAATATTCTTAAATACATTTCTGGGTGTGATTGGGGAGCCAAAACACTTAAAACAACAATTTTCTCAATAATCCGACCTATTTTAAAATACGGACAACAGATTTATGCTTCAGCCTCAGTCTCTAACTTAATAAGCTGGAAAAAGTGCAATTAAGCGCAGCACGTATTATTAGTGTACTTAGACACGGTTGTACAAACAATATTGTTCTTTTTGAGGCCAATCTACAACCCCTCAGCTCAAGGCGAATTATTTCAATGTCCAAGTACTATGGAAAACTCTTTAGCTATGGTTCGCAAAACCGTACTGCCAAATTCCTGGCTGACTGGTAGGACAACCAGCGCTGCCCTAGGCCAATACCTGTACGCTAACGAAAGAAGGCTATCTGGCGGACGGCAAGGGTCTGCAAGACTCCATAGATGATGGTATCGGTTGCCCACGGTACCGGATAAACAGGGATGTTGGGGCAGCCTGCTGTTCCGTTGGGCTACTCAGGAAAGCCAATAGGTTCCTAGGAGATGCCTGGGTGTGCGTCTCTGATCACCCCTCGGCACGAATCTATGAAGAAAACTTTTCCGGCTCAAAACGGACCTAAGGTTGACTGATATCAATGAGCCGGACCACATATCTTCAGCGCACACATTCACGGGTCGACCACGTCCACTTCCTATCGTGTTCATCCTGGGCAGATAAGGGTTTTTCGGACGGCGCGTCACTAGGACCACTTCTAATATGTCTCATTAGAGGCTTTCCCTAGCTTCGGCTAATCCGCTGTGGGTTTTCAATAACTCGGTACGGAGGGGTCTGCTTCCATTCGAAGGAAGGAAGGACAACCAGCGCCTAAAGAAAGATAATTCAATGGGATGCGCGCAGAAAATGGGGTTGCTCACCACATGTGTGGAGCCTTGTAGTCTAAAGCCTTGCATGACTCCTTTTAGAGGAATTGTCGAATGTTTCCTTCCATGATCAATTGTCGGCACCAACAAATAAGAAATCTCAACCACCAGACTTACTAAAACAACTGGCACTAGAAGTCATTAATACCTCCCATGAAGGAGTCATTACGGTATATACAGACGGAAGCAAAAGTGAAAGTAGTACCACGGGTAGTGGTGTTCACATCAAATTGCCCACTAGATCGGTCACACTTAAGAAAAGGAATCCAGATTTCTGCTCTGTATTTAGGACAGAGCTCATTGCTATTAATGAAGCTCTGAAGTATCTCCTTACACTCAACCTTCAGCGAGACATTTGGATTTTCTCAGACAGTCGCAGTGCTGTCCAACACTTGAGAGGTTGGAGGAGAATTACCGACCAGACAAGCATTGACATTATACATAAACTTAAGTACCTATCTTTTAAGAATGAGATCCATATCCAGTGGGTACCTGCTCATGTTGACCTACACGGTAACAAAATTGCTGACAGCCTGGCAAAGGAGAGAACAAGTACCAATGGCGACGTCTCGGGCAAAATCACGTACCAATAGCTAGCCACCATAAGAAAAATTGCTCTCAACAACGACTGGAAAGTACCTCCATCACATGACTGGTACCATGCAGACCATCATCCAGGGGCTGCCCTGGAGGTTGTTGAAGATAGAGCAATGTGGACTATCGTTACTAGACTTATTAGTGGCCACATTAAGTCTCTCTACTATGACCAGGGAAGTAAGACTTTTTTACCGTGTAGAAAATGTAGTTTGGCTTCGACCTCCCCCAGTCACCTTCTTGCTTGTATGGAGATGGTCAAGACTGATTTGAAAGTGAATCCTGAAAGTGAATACTTTTTGAGGGTGTACGATCTTCTGGACTTGATCTAGTTGATCTAGACCAGGGGGAATTAGTAACAACAACAACAACAGCTCTGACAAATAAAGGTTCAGAAACAAAACAAACGTGACTTATTCATCAAGCCCATTTATTAAACAAGACTAAGAACAAAAAAAGACGGTGTATGTATGATACTATTCATAAAAACTACGATTTTAGGTCACTAGAGCAATTACAAAAAATATCGTCTTTACAAAAACGTAGCATGTCATGCTTAATACATTATAGTGTTCATACTCCCAGACAATGAAATACATTCAGTACAACGCCTAGGCATGCTAAGGATCAAATTATCGAGCTGATCTTGGGGAAGATGACTCAACAAGCAATGCTCTCCGAAGTTCCGGTACACATGTAGGAGCGGCCAAGCATGTCAAACACATGCTCTATCAGATTCAAGTCAGGTGAGAATGCTGGCCATTCCATACGGTTGATATACTCAGATTCAAGGCATTCGTTTACAACGTTTGCACGATGAGGATGGGTGTTGTCGTCCAGAAACACAAATTCTGCGCCCATGGCACCCCTAAACATACGTACATGTCGTTCCAAAATGATGTCCCGATAAATTTGGCTTCTCATGTTCCGATTTGAACATGTACATATGTTCTAGAGCCCAGTATAATTCTGCCCCAAACGATCAAACCTGCACTACCGTAGCGGTGTAGTTCAATGATGTTGTCTTGGTGGTAGCGTATACCTGGTGTTCTCCATATGAACGTCCGCCGTGAATCAGACTGCAAGCTAAACATGGACTCGTCGGAAAACATCACACAAGCCCACTGTGACGATTTCCACATTGCGTGTTCTCTACTCCAGGCTAACCGCTGGCGACAGTGAGTTGCAATGAGCGGAATACATCTCACAAGCCTGCGAGCATATAGACCAACATGTCCCAAACGTCTGCAAACTCTTTGCCTTGAAACTGTCGTACCCGTGGGTGAAGATAGCTGACGAGAAAAGTCGGATGCTGTGCTCCGTCTGCTTCTTTTTGTAGTTACTGACACATACCGTTCGTCATTCGGCGTTGTAAATCGGAGACGACGTGTACTGTAACGTCTTCTGACATTTCCGTCATTTTGGCATAGTTGCCAAAGCCTATAGATGACACTTTGAGCGATTCCAAGTTCCACTGAAACTTCCATCTGAGTACGCCCACATTCCAGACGGCCGATAATTCTACCACGTAAAAAATCATCGACACGCGACCTCTGTGCCATAACTATTCGGTTGTGAGCGGCTTGCAGAACGCTTGTGAATAGTTTTACTTCTTTGCTACCATTCCTTATATACACCTCTCTTACACTCTCGTCATTGTGACGTACTATCGGCGTCATCTGATGGCTTCCTGTAATTTGGATATTATTCTTGAAGATGTGTGTGATAATTCTACACGTGAAATTTTTACTTTAAAGTTCGATTTCCGTTTGATTCTGAATTATCTTTAATATATGGACATGAGTGTATTTCTCTATATCTCCTTAGTAAGATTTAAACAGCCCGTTCACGAGATACCCGTTCACGAGAATAATATAGTATCGGATGGATTTATCGCAGGCCCTGAAACCAGGAGTGGCCCTGGAAAATTTCACTAAGTCCTTGATACGGCTCTCCGAAATGGTCAAACCTGCCCGCAGTTTAGATATTTTCCTACTGGAAATGCTTTTAAAATACCCGGTCTGATATTGTGTTACAAATCGGTTCACTTGTGCTCAGACCAGATATGATACCAGATATTCCTAGAGGATACTCATTCATGAAAAATAATTATTTAATTAATTAATGAATATATAGCTAATCTGAGTCAAGGGTTATTTTGCAAATAGCTACGTTGAACTTTGCGTAAGCGGATGCAGGAATATATTCTTGTCGTATTTGTTATAGAGACATACATACGATGTAAAGAGTAAATTAAACGTTGTTCCTTATTTATTCATTGTGAAATTATGTATACGATATTCAAATGCTAGATACCATTAATCTACCAAGTGGTTTCTATGAGATATATATCTTGTCCACCAAGATCTGATCAATTTTGGTCATGACGTGTTGTGTCTCCATGATAAATATTCCCGATTTTTCATGATTTATCGCCAATTTTTCCGCTTAATTTGAATATTCTTGATATGTGGTAGGCATTTAATTAGTGTCACACTGGAGAAAAACACGGGTTATTGGGGACTGTCCGGGATCAATCGCGAAGGGAACGAAACGGGGACAGCAGTACGTAATTTTGAACCATGATCATACGAAAAGGTCAGAACCTAAATTGGCATCCCGCTCACCAAACTATTACACCATGCAAATGGATGATTTCAATCTCTTTGACATATTTAACGTGCACCAGCTCCCACATACAGTCACGAGAAGAAAAAAACGAATCACCTCAAGAAACAAAACACCTCATCGCCTCAACAACGAACTTTCTTATGGCAACACCAAGTTTTGATGCAATAGTCCGATTCGGCATCGATAAATTACACTAAATAGGAAATTGCATGGCTTTACTACCTTTATGTCCCGATATATTCAGTTCTAAAATACGTGTCAATTTCAGAGATCATCTCGAAATAGAAGATTGCTATTCGTAGATCTAGATTAATTGTAGATATAGCTCTCTTCCCTAATTTAAATTTTAATACTATTTCAAATGATTCGAAAATAATTGTGTTTATTACATAAATGCAAACGATTTAGGCCCGGTGCACACATCCGATTTTTTAACGTGCGGCGCCGCTGCGGCACCGAAGCCCAACTATGCACATAAACCGTGAAATGACGCAAGTACTCATTTCACGCCATTTGCGATAAATATTCTATCGTGTTACGTAAGTGCAAACGATTTAGGCCCGGTGCACACATCCGATTTTTTTAACGTGCGGTGCCGCTGCGGCACCGAAGTCCAACTATGCACATAAACCGTGAAATGACGCAAGTACTCATTTCGCACCATTTGCGATAGATATTCTATCGAAGAAAACGTGTTTATTTCGCTTACTTGGTGTAAACAAAGTATATTTTGAAACAAAATTGACGTTACTGGATGCAAGCATTTATTAATTATTATTTATATTCCATTTATTTATGAAAAAAAAGTACTTCCATGGGTACTTCCGACCGGAGAAGCGTGTGTGGCGAGCAGCGGCGTAGTAGGGAACTGCAGTACAAATTGCACGCAAATTGGACATGCGTTGCCGCAGCGGTGCCGGAGGCATGTGTGCACTACTCCATTGGATCTAATGTATCTCAGGCCGTACTTGCGTTGCGGCAGCGGAGCCGCACGTTGAAAAACCGGATGTGGGCACCGGGCCTTAAGGTATTTACAATGCAAGTGCAAACTATATATATTCGAGAATTATTATCAGAGGTTTGAAAGATGCGTATGGAACTTTCGGTTACTCCTTCGAAATTCGTAATAATGAGGAAAATTTAATGTACTTCAAAAACTAATTATCGAATTGTGCTTAAATTGTGCATGGCCAAAACCCCCTAGAAGTCCTTCTAAATTGATTCCCATCAAAATATTATAAGGTTCCAGTTCATGATTTTTCAAACATTAATTTAACAATTATTATTGCATTCTAAAAATTATTTTTAAATACAATATTAGGTGAATTTTCTTTGGTTTGTTCAACAGTAACATGGTATAAAATATCAGCGCTATACAAGTATCATAAAGGAAATTATATATAAAATTGTAAGAAAAATTAATTTAATATTACAACCTACAATTTTTCTG
The DNA here is from genome assembly GCA_947359465.1 of Metellina segmentata. Lineage (NCBI taxonomy): Eukaryota > Metazoa > Arthropoda > Arachnida > Araneae > Tetragnathidae > Metellina > Metellina segmentata. Next base: position 58,429,515 of record OX375882.1, read on the forward strand.
TACTCATAATTTCGAAACGGTAAGATATTACGGCAGGAAATATAGTATCTGAATTTAAATTTCGAAATAGATTGGAAATTGTGCCGAAAAAGGGGGTTTCTATTGGAAATTATGTTGGTGCTCAATTTAATATGAAGACCGCCCCTTATGCAAAGTTTGTGCTATTGAATTTGTATACAATGTTAGTGCCTGTCAAATTTCTTTGTATTTTCTCTATTGTTAAGGCCCGGTGCACACATCCAGTTTTTCAATGTGCGGCGCCGCTGCCGCAACGCAAGTGCGGTGCGAGATACAATAGATCGAATGGAGTAGTGCACACATGTCTCCGGTGCCACTGCGATGACGCACGTCCAACTTGCGTTCAATTTGTACCACAGTTCCCCACGGCGCCGCAGCTCACCGCACACGCTTCTCCGATGTGAAGTACCTTGTTTTCATTTATGAATGAAACATAAATTTTTATTAATAAATGGTTGTAATAAAGTAACGTCTATTTTGTTTCAAAATATACTTTTTTTACACCAAGTAAGCGAAATAAACACTTTTCTTCGATAGAATATTTATCACAAATGGCGCGAAATGAGTACTTGCTTCATTTCACGGTTATGTGTGCATATTTGGGCTAGGGTGCCTTAGCGGCGCCGTACGTTGAAAAATCGCATGTGTGCACCTGGCCTAAAATTACTTGAATGAAGAGGGATGGTTCATTTTTTCGGTGACAACATGTTTATGCCATATTTTACATGAATTATCTTGAAAATGCTTGTATCCTCAGATTTGTGTAGGTTTCAGATATCCCCCACATACACTATCTATAGAATTACATCACATAAGTATCGTTTTAATTTTTGGAGTTTCATCATTTCAATTTTAACTTTCTGAGTGTCACAATAATTCTCAGTAGCGTAATATTGATTTTACTCTCAACTCAGATGATGGCGAAATATCCACATCTATTGTATGAAAGAACCTCTGAATTATTTTAATCTTTGGAAAGATTCGATTGATTATTTTTTAAGATTCGAATTCCTTGGAGAGATTCTATATTGGTCCTTTCTGAGAATAGAATCCTTTGGAAGGAAAGAATTTTAGTTATTTGGAAGGATTCTATCCGTCCTTAATAATAATATAATGCTTTGTAAAGACTCAATTTTTCCTTTACTTAGAAAGGAATTGTTTGGAAAGATTTATTTGTTTTTCCTTACAATATTATCCTTTAAAAGGATTTTAGTGTTCCTTTCCCTATAATAGAAACGTTTAGAAATACTTTTAAGGTTCTTTCCTTGGAATATAATAGTTTTAAAATATTATATTAGTTTTTTTTCCTGAAATATAATCTTTTGGAAGGATTCTATTTGTCCTTTTCTTATAATATAAGCGCTTGAAAAGATTATATTGGTGCTTTCCTAAAAGTATAATTATTTGGAAAGATTTTTACTGTTTTTTTTTCTCACAATATAATCCCCTGGAAGAATTCTATATATTTTACTATAATAGAAACCTTTGTAAAGAGAGAGATTCTAATGATCATCTTCGTTCCCAACGATTAGCAAACTGCATGACACGTGCGAACAACTACTCACCATTTGGTAACATTTGTATTTCGCATTTAAAATGTAATGGTTTGTATTTATATTCTAAGAATTTAATGTGAAATCCTATTTAAATCTATTTGTTATTTACTTTTTATTAATAATTGTTTTTCTCAGAATCTAGAAGTATCTAGAGACTCAAACATTTTTAAAAAATAAAGCTCTCAATAAATCATAAATTTGAAAAAAAGGATTGTTTAAAAACTAAATATTCTCATTAGTCTTAAAAAATCATCTAAAGCACATATAGAATAAAAATTTTAATTGTAACTTCGAATAAGAGTTTTGATAATTAACCGGTCGTTCGTTATTTTTTAGATTTTCTTATGAGACCTGTAAAAATATAACTACAAAACCAGCTTTTGTAATTTTATGTTGAAGCATTTGAATTCGTCACATAAAAAAACAATGTGGAAACAATGAAACTTCAATCCCTTTGTGTTGATGGGAAAGCTCATAAAACGTTCAAAGGACTTCGCTTAAATTAATATTAGTTATGGAGTTTTCTCATTATCTAATGAGACTATTGGAAAAATTACTTTTAACTGCAATTCGCTTTGTAATTTTTTTTTCTTTAATTCACTCCGGGAACAGAAAAACAAAGAAATTTTATTACAATGATTCTATAATTCTTTGGTTGATTGTCAACTAAATAAAATATGTTTTACTGTTCATAATAACTGAAGTGAAGCGACTTTAAAAACATTTCGCATACATTTAACGCACGACTTATTCAAAATGTGGATAGTTCCATAAAAATATCTTTTTTTGCTATTAATTTCGCGTTATATGACTTATTGCAAACGATAAATGGCTTTTAGAACAATGCGCACAGATAAAAGACTTTTAGCAAGCTGTGGGGGAGTAAGTGGAATAATATGTTGTTTATCATTTTAAATTGCAATAAGCGGTGGTCTTCGCTTTGAGATATATGGGTTTTATATGCTCGAAAATCTGTTCATGTGTTTACCCCAACCCCCATCCACACTAAGATAAATGGAACGTTTGACCCCGCTTCGAGAAGTTTCTCCAGAACATTCCGTTTTCAAATTAAGATGGCGCCACTTCTCCCCAGATGCTTACGAAAACAAATAAATCTCCCCCGTTGCCAAAATAGGTTAATAGAATAATTAATTATCTGACTATTTAATTGGGGGGCTTTCCGCGCTTCGTTGGTCAGTAATCGGCTCAGTTTGGGGGAGGGGCGGAAGATTCGATCGATGTTCGAAGAAGCAATGTGGAAATCTGAGTCAGCCGGAGAAATAAAGTACGAAAAAAACTCGAATTTAAAGGAATTCGGGAAAGATTTATAGTAGGTGGAATGTGTTTTAGGTTTTCTAATTCACCTTTGTTTTTTTTTGTTTTGTTTTATCTTCTTGCTGTTGTCCTTTTAGTTTTAGAATCGTTAATCAGGGATATTCGAAGGAAGAATAAAATTACGCAGCTAAATTATTAATTGCTTATTGGAGATTTCCCAGCATGCACTATCGCATGTTAGTTTGAAGGCTGTTATGAGAATGGTAAGTATGAGGTAAAATGTATAGAAGGAAGGCTTAAATAATTGGACTGGTTTAAAATAAGTCATCAACAACTTTTCTCTACAAAAATGTAATTAACATCAGTCTTTGTATATGCGACATCAAAATTTGGTTTTACGTTTTGGATACTTGGCGATTCCTACGTAAATACTCACTAACAATTTTTATCTCAACTCATTGGTTTGAACAAAACACATTGTTATCACCATCGGACCAACTGTGCTAATGACGAGATATCTCGACATCAAAAATTTTGCCTATATTTTTAGGATTACGAGGTTAAGACCTAATCAGTTTTCTTCTAACGATGATATATTTCGTACATGAAGATCTTAGTATTTGTCTAATGACGAGACAACCACCAAAATCGTCAAAATCGACATAAAAAATGTTGCTTATATTTTTAGGATGACGAGGTCAAGACCTAATCAGTTTTCTTCTAATGATGATATATTTCGTCCATGAAGATCTTAGTATTTGTCTAATGACGAGACAACCACCAAAATCATCAAAATCGACATCAAAAATTTTGCCGATATTTTTAGGATGACGAGGTCAAGACCTAATCAGTTTTCTTCTAATGATGGTATATTTCGTCCATGAAGATCTTAGTATTTGTCTAATGACGAGACAACCACCAAAATCATCAAAATCGACATTAAAAATTTTGCCGATATTTTTAGGATGACGAGGTCAAGACCTAATCAGTTTTCTTCTAATGATGATATATTTCGTCCATGAAGATCTTAGTAATTGTCTAATGACGAGACAACCACCAAAATTTATTCTATAAAATTCTGAAGAAATTACGAAATTTTGATAAGCAGATGGAAACATTAGTCGAATTGATAGTAAAAAATAAATCTTCCAAACAACTAAAGAAGATTAAAATTGTAATCGGACGTTAAGAAAGGATCGTCAATGGCCAATTTGGTGGATCAAGTAGTCAAGCCTCATCGGAACAGAAATGAGTCTTTAGAAAACACGAGTTGAGTTTAAATATGAGACGATGCGGTTACCAAAGGGCGAACTCGGCAAAAAAAAAGTTAATATCATATTCACTAATGTCTGACGAAACAAAATACTGGAGAAAAAATTTCTTTCGTCCACTGTTTAGTTCGCTCTTTGTATACGCAAGGCTCATATATTGTCAGAGAATTTAGTTGCATAAGAGAACTTGAGTTGTATAAATTATGAAACGTAGATAAACAGTTGAACCGTTGAATTAATGTTACAAAATAAACTTTCACAAAACGAGTAAAGAAGATTAAAAACTTAGAAAAGACCGTCAATGGCCAATTTGGTAAAGCAAGACATCCACTATCGTCGGGACACAAGTAAATCACCAAGAAGCACGTGAGTTTAAATATGCTGTTCTAGAATTGAGTTTCAGCTCACTTTTTAAGTCACTTCTTTCGAGGCCGAGTGTAAACTTGGAGAAGCACTAATGTCGTTCTACAGTGTGTTCGGCAAAATAAAAATGGTTTTGGCAACACTTTTCTAGAACAATAATATTTAAACTCGTTCTTCTTTTTGCGTGACTTTCTTCTGTCTAATGATGGTGAACGTCTTACTCCACCGAAATAGCCATAGAAGACCTTTTCTAAGTTTTTAATCTCCATTAGTCAGTCGCCGTTCTGAAAGGCTTTCACTTTCCTACAACGAAACGTCTTTGACTCTAAACCTTCCAAAAGGTTTTGATGAGATATATCGCTCATCAAGACCTAACCAATCTTATTACTGACAAGATGTCTCATCATTAAGATACCGCTGATTGTTTAAATACAAAGAGAACAAAGATCTGGTCAGTTTTGTTCTAATGACGAGATATTTCATCCATCAAGATCTGGTCGGCTTTACTAATGACATGATACCTCGTAGACAACGAGCAGGAGTGTTAAAATTCTGAATTCCAGCCTTCGCAACTTTTCTCCCTGAACAACAATTCGACGAAAACGAGTGACTCTTCCCCACCAGCCGTTTTTCCATAGCCTTCCAAACAGCGGTTCCGATACAGCAACACCCGTTAATTCGCTTAAATTAAAGCGATCACCTCCCCCAAAGCGCCTACTCCAATTACCAACACTTCCGACGAAACCCCGTCGAAGAGAAGACACTCTCGTTCGACAGAACGTTCCTTTTTTCGCTTCCACCCCATCACGCTCGAATTTCGATGCCGTAATTTGCATCCTTCATTCACAGGGAAAATCAAGAGTTCACAGCCTTTGTACCCACCGCTCACTCCCATAAAAATCATAATATATTTCTCCTCTCTTCCCCACACACGTAACAATAAACGCATGTACACACATCGACTCGTAAGCGAATTACCGGCCGTAAATGGTTGAGAGTTTAGAGGTTTAAGTGCTGCTAAAGTTGTCGCATTTTATCGAGTGTCGCCGTGTAACGGAATTTAGTGGACTGTAAAATTCGGTGTCGGCCGCGCAATTAGCAGGGCCGTTATTACGGAGAAAGTCATATTTTTATGGTCTCAGACCTTCCCTGTTTCGGGTAAATGCAGCATAAAGATCCCGGGGTTCAGAACCCGGGTTTAGCGTTCGTCTTCCGAGGCGGTTTTCGTCGCCATGATAAGGGTTAAATAATTTTATCGAACCCAGAAAGTCGTTAACTGAGGGTTCTTTTATGCCTTATGCAAATAATTTGGCGGCCATTTACATTTTTAAGATGATATGGGGAGAAGTTTCACTTAATTCATGACCGGGCGTTATACCTGGGTTTAAATTTGGTTATACCGAGAAGTGATTTAAAAGGTTTGAGCTCCGTGTAATGGGAGTTATTTTACTTAAGTGTGCGGTTGAAAAGGGTTGCGATTTGCTGCAGACGTAGACTCGGCACTTGTGTAGAGGGAAATATAATTGGACTAGCTTTATACTATCAGCTTCATCCGAGAGATTTGTTGTTTCATACAAACCAAGTCTCTTCTATGTATCCTCAGTAGTTTTCGAGAGTTTTTGCTGCTTCAGACAAACCACGTTGCACTTTTTTTCCTCATTATTTTCCAGAGTTCTTGCTGCTTCAGACAAACTATGTTGTATCTCTGTTTTCTTATTAGTTTTGGAGAGTTTTTGCTACTTCACAGTAAAACCAAGTACCTTCTATGTGCCCTTAGCAGTTTATCAGAGTTTTTGTTGCTTCAGAAAACCAATTCGTGCCTATGTTTCCTCATTATGTCTCGAGTTTTTGCTGCTTTAGATCAACTAAGTCGCGCCTTTATTGCCTCACTTGTTTTCTAGAGTATCCTGCTGCAGACATACCACGAGTCCCACGTGCTTCCTCAGCATGTACCAAGAATTTCCGGTGCTTTAGACAAACCAAGTCACACCCCTGGCTTGCCAGCAGGTTCCCTGCATCAATGAAATTATCTGCTTTTAGAGACCATCGACCTCCTAATAAAATAGAAGGAGCATGTGCGAAGTCCATCTTGACGAAACCGGGAAATTTCAAGCACCAAACCCGATTGAAACTTGCAACTAAGATTTTCAAGCTAGCAGTCTACCACAAGTCAAAAGATGACTTGGGAAAGTTTGTTGAGTCTAACAGTTACCACAATTCCGAATATGACTTGGGGAAGTTTGTATAATCTAGCAGATGCCACAGTTCAGAAGATAACGGGGAACTTAGTTCAGTCTAACAGCTAACACAAGTCAGAAGACGCGATTTAGGAAAGTTTATTCAATGTACATTTTAAGTAATACATTGAAATAACATTGTATAACCTTGTGGTTCGAAGGATAAAAGTCTAGAAGGGGAGGTTTAGAAAAGGCATTCTGATATTATCTACCACCAGCATATATCAGCATGGTTTTATGGTGGACTGACTGACATGTCTTCGGCTTCCTCCAAATGTTATAATATTTTATTCCTTGATAGATAACCTCCTGATTAGTTTTTGGACAAGGTGTGTGAACGATTTGGTCTCGGTGCCAAATCAACCCTCCTCATAATTGTCGCAAGGAGATATCACGTCAGTTGCAAAACTGTTCAGATCTTGATGGATGAGATATCTGGTACTTAAAACTGTTCAGATCTTGACTGCGTCATCATCAAAATATTTGCATAACGGAAGCTGCGAGCTCTTATTATTTCATTAGAATACGCACAAGCTCTTTAAGTTGTATAGTCGGCGCAGGTTAGATTCTTGTCAAGTGCATTCCTCCCTCTGTGTGTTTTCTCTTCTATGCCAGTAAAACGTTCATTGTGTGTACTACTTGGTATTGCATGTCTTGCGACTTTTGTTGCATGGCCAAAAGGGTCCTTGCGCCATAAAACCACTGATAAAACCAAACCACCGCACCAGAATTCTACTGAATATTGTTGTGTTTCTCTAGTACGACGTTAATTAGAAATTACCAATTACTACTGAATATCTTCAATTATACAAATCACCAGAGGCTGTTTAGTTTAATTTTGGGGTTAAAACCCTTTAACGATAATGGTTTACCTCAAGTCACCTCAAAACGGTAGCGTGAAAACAGTATGAATCGTACACAACGAGAAAACAACCACAGCTAAGATACTTACGTTCTTATTATTCCAAGAGCATTAAGAATATATACAGTACTTACATCACCACATTAACTTTATTACACCAATACATAAAATTATGAATCTCACAGTCCAGCGCAGGCAATCAACTACACCAGCTGCTTCTATCTCTCTCTCTAACTATCGTCTCCAAAATCTCTTCGCAGTCTAAAAATAACGCAATGGTAAAAGTCAAAAACCAATCAGAGATCATCTGGACGAACACCACCTGTTCTTCTCAAGCCGTTGTAAAGCGCGTGGAGGAATAACAGCAGCTGGCGCCAAGATAAAACATAAGAATATATTCGGCATTTCGATAACACCATGGAGTAGGCACCTGCCCTACAATTGACCCTTCCTGAAGGTCAAGCACAACGGAGTTTCTTATGATGTCACAACTCCAGAGTATTTTGAAAATGAAATCATCTGAGAGACATTTTCAATCCGTGTATTTTTGCTCTACAGAATGCGATGGTGAGCAAAGATGTACAAAAAATTACACGAAGGAAAATGATTACTTTTGTAATTGTTTGAAACATCGCTTGACTGCACATCACGGGGAATGATACCTTTCCAAAAGTCAATAAAACCCGTGCCCTACCCCACCAAAAGAATAAAACAGAAATATGCCTGGCAATCGCTTCGAGGAATGGCTGAGACCGGAAGCCCAATTTCGCGAGACAAGACAGCGATCTGCGCGATGACTATCCGGGCTAATAAGAATGTGACATTCTGAGGTGTGTGACAGACCCCTGAGGCCGGAAACTCGAGGATTCGCAAACGATGAGGGATTCCTGGCATAATTTAATCATACGTGTAGGAGTGGGGAAATCCAGAAGCAAATGTGACATGCCAGAACTTGCTTCTTGAATGGTATTTGGGGAATTTCTCATTGTTTTTCTCTCTAGTGACAGTTGATGTAATTTGATGTAAGTTGTTTTTTCAATTGCAGTTGAATTCATGTTTTTGAGTAGACGCATGCCAAATATTTTTTGTTCGCGAGTCCGTATCGATATCTCGGCTTCCGGAGAATTGAAGTTGGTTGATTAATATGCTGAGATGGGCAAAATGTTGTAAGTCACTTTTCTTTCAAAATTGAGTAAGTCCCATCCTGGAGTCTGATTTGTTAATGTTTAGAAGGTGGCAAAATGTCGTAAGTATTTTTCTTTCAGTTTATGAGACAACAAAGGTGGGAAAATTGTAATAAATGAAAAACCACCGAACCACATTTTGTATCTTGAATCTTAAAATTGCTGTCACGAAAAATTAAAAAAGTAACTTATAACATTTTGCAATCTGACCACAGATAAGTTTTATTGAATTCTTTAGACATCAATTCGGATCTTTCCTTTTGGAGATTGATCCCGGACCATCGCGTATAGCCCGTTGTGTAGCTCTAGTACGACGTTAATTACAATTATCATCAACATTACCATTTTTAGACATCAGCTGTAGTAAAGTGTAGCTTTTAATTGATGTTTAACTGGAACAACACAACGGGTTATTGGCGACGGTTCGGGATCAAGCCCAAAGGGTAATAACCGAGGACAGCGCCACGTAACTTTGAACCACGGTCAGATGAGAAGGTCACACCTGAGTTGGTATTCCACTCTCCAAACTTCACACCACACCAATGTGAGGGCATTTGAGGCCACGACATATTTCACGTGCACCAGCCTCCTTTCTACACGATATTCTTTGATTAGATTCGAACTCGTAACCCTCCGTTTGCTAATCCGGTACTCTTCCAACCGGGCTACCGCTACCCCGCTTTAAATTAAGATACAGATTTAACGTAAACAAAAATGCTCTTTCATAACTGAGTCCTTAGACCAGATTTTGGTACTAAGATTATCGCTAGGTGCCGGGTAGGTAGGTATTTTAATTAACGTCATACTGGACTAACACAACGGGCTATTGACGATGGTCCGGGTCCAATTGCCAAAAGTGAAAGATCCTAGGATAACACCACGCAATTCTGACTCATGGTTAGATGACGAGGCAACACCTGAGCTGGCGTTCTACTCTCCTAACTTCTACATCATGCCAACGTAAGGACACTTGAGACCCCGGCAGATTTAACGAGCACCAGCCCCTTTGTTCACGAATTTCTGGTTGGATTCAAACTCGCAACCCTCCGGTTGCTAATCCGTTACACTTCAAACCGGCCTATCCCACCCAATAAAAAATGTAAGGAACTTTGGAATTGTATTGGCCCACTAACTTTATGAAGGAGAATAAAGTGGGAGTCACTTGAGAAGGAAGACTTATTGAGTTGGTCTTTACTCAATTGAAACTTAGTCTATGAGGTACCTCCGAAAAAATCGAAATTAAAACTTTGGATAACAGTGAAAGTGGAAAGCAATACCAAAAGTAACATAATATGAAACAGCCGGAAAAAGAAATCTAGTAGTGAATTTTTCTGTTCCTGTGTGGAAGCTTAGCTCAGGTTACCTCCCGAAAACTCAAAATAAAGCCTTTCGAAAGTAACGACAGTGGAAAACAATACAAAACAGTAACATAATATGATATAATCGGAAAAGGAAATATAGTAGTGAATTTGTCTGTGCCTGATTGAAGCTTAGCTCTTTTTACCTCCAAAAACTCAAAATAATATCTTTCTGAAAGTAACGAAATAGGAAAACAATACAAAACAGCAACATAACAGTATGAAATAATCGGAAAAAGATATGTAGTAATGGATTTTTCTGTACTTGTGTGAAGCTTAGTTTGTATCCTTCCGAAATCAAAATCTGGTCCGTATGCTTCTAAAAACGACATATTTTGCACATCAAGATCTCTATGAGATATCTAGTCATTAGAAAAGTCGGTCAGATCTTTATTGACGAGATATCCTTTAGAATCCACCTGGAGGATAAGCTCATTCGTGTGCGTTGTTGGACACTATATGATCGCGACAGTGGACTGTCATGTGTTACCTATAGCAGTCAAGTGTTTGACACCATGTGAAGAAAAGGCTGAGAGGCGACGAAGAGAGAAGCCGTGATAGGAATAGAGCAGTGTCTTTTATCACATGGCCCCAGGCAGTGGTTGGATTGATTGTCATCGAATTGACAGTTCGACTGATCACCGTTTACCATCCATAGAAGATTGTGCTGATTGTTAGCGAGTGCCAACTGGTGGTTTTGTATGTCCACCCGATCATAACCATGTTAACCCATTAACGCCCGAATTATTTCTGCTCAATATATTTTCATGATTATCTCAAATCTATGTAATTATATGACCCCCTGAATACAAAAAACCTAAAACTCAAACAATTTGTGATTTAGTTTTTAAATTACAGCCCGTCCTCATTTGAGGACGTTGGGCGTTTCAGAGAAAAAAAAATCAAGGAACTCAGTGAAGTCAGCAAACTCGAAAATAACATGTAATAGATGTAAAAACGGACTAGTTACAGTATTCTATTAAATTTTGAGATAAAATTAATTTTATTTATTTAATATTTAATGACAATTTATCTCAAACTGAGTAATGTTCAACTCTGAACTTTCAGTTTTGTGCGAAATATGACAGTTGATTAAAAGGACAATTTGTTATTCAGACTAACGGAGAACAAGATGCCCATATAGGATACATGAACAAAATACATACGAATTTACATAAAATATGCATAAATTTTTTGGTTTGGTATCATATATGGGAAAACAAGGAATGGACACTGTTACATTACACTTTTCAGAGAACGTGCGTGGTTTTGACGCACAATTTTTCAGCGGACAACGTCTTTGTTTATCTCGTTTCAAAGTAGTATGCCCTACGAGATCGTAGCAAACACCATTAAAATTTTCAGCCAAAGAGTATGGTGTTAACATTGGGCGACCTCTCACTGAACGAGTTGTTACTCTTTTATCAATCATGTTGGTCAACACCACCCATAAATGTGTTGTGTGAATGGATTATGTTTGCTTGTGGAACAGAAATTATTTCTTTCTGACCTTTACACCAATGCAGTGCTTGTCTAACAGGATTAATCTGTTTAGAATTTGTTGCCAAAGTATTGTCGTTCCATCTTACTAATAAAATTTCATTTTCCTTACCAAATTTATGCTCATAAAACCCTCTTGTTTCTTTTTCTATTTCTTTCCTAGATTTCAGAGGACATCCTGCCATTTTGTTGTCTCTTATCGTGCCACAATTTCAGTTTTTAAAATCAATTCTTGTCACAGAGTTCAGTTTCAGAGGAATTTCGATCTTCAGAAATTTCGATTTCATCTGTTCCTTCAATGTCACGTACTTCAGCTAAAGATGTACATTCATCATCAAGATCCTCTTCATCAGTAAGCTCATCTACTTTAGGTGAACTTGCGATGTTGTCAGTTTCAATTTGTTCCGAAAATAAATATTCATGAGCTTCTGCAATCGTTAAGAATCTCTCTACGAGCCATTACAATTACTTATACTTTGTTTTGTTTTAGGAAAGTAATGACTTTTTAACGTATAAAAGTCGAATGAACTTTTAATTCAATTATTACACCAAAAAATACAAAAGTTATAATGACTCTTGAAATTTGTATAAGATAATTGAAATTTGTAAATTTGTTTGTCCTCAATTGAGGACAGGAAAATTGGATGTCCTTTTTGAAAACAAAATTTTTGCAAAAGAAATTAATTTTCTATTCTAAGTTTATATAGTACTCTAATTTGAAATGCTAGAAAAATAAAATTTCTTACCTAGAATTTAGCCGATGTAGTTAAACAGAAAGCAAATGTAAGCGTGAGACATGAAAAAACATGAAATGGCGATCCATATCACGGAGTTCTAAACAACCATATATATTTGGTAATTTGTGGGATTCTTTCTGGTAGTACCATCTACGTCGGGCAGAACAAGCAATCGTTTCCCGAAAATATAAAGATTCTACATGCTCTTTTATACACTGTCCTCAAATGAGGACGCTGGTCGTTATTGGGTTAAGAAGTCACCAATTTAACAAGTCATGGGAAAGAAAAAACACACAACTTTGTCCTCTAATAATTACTTCACGTTGGAGACTAAAGGGATGTTGTTTCAACCAGCAGTGAAATAAACTCATTATGTGACGGGTGTGTCGAAATCTCATCTCATGGGGACCATGCTATATTTTCCAAAAACATGAACTGTTGTAGTTACCGGAGACTCATTAAGAGATCAGCTGAATGATTGCAGGGTATTAAAATACATGGATGTGTTATACTTCTGGAGGAAAATAACCGAACACACGTAAAAGTAACAGTGGGTTTAACCATGCTCTCAAGAACAGACAAAACGAACCGTTTCAGTTATCGAAGATATAATCAGGGATGAACGGAGTTAGGGAGATAGCGAGATACTCCAATAGATTGAAATGTTGTTCAATAGTGGGAGAAAAGTTGCAAAGACAGAAATAAACTATTGCAGTCACTAAGGGGAATATAGAGATAAACCATATGATTGCAGGATATAAAAATAGGTACTTAGTGGTGACTATGGGTTAGACTAACCTCTGTGTAAAAAGACTAATATCTGACTAAACTATCTCTCTCTAAAAATAGTGGTTTAATGTATCACTCATTCATCGGAAACTTTGGAGCTGAACCCAGCGTGTTTATAAAGCAGATTATTTTAATGTTTACTGTGTGGTGTTGACCTATAAACTCTATCATAAAACAATTTGAAATGAATTATTTGGAATTTTTCTGGCGATGTGGTGGAACCTTATTCAAAAAACGATCCAAGTGACACGATGTTTAAAGTACGTACATGAAGCCCGTTTTGTCGCCAAAATACTATCATCACCTATATTAACATTCTCACAGAAAACGCCGCTCAAACCTTGTTTTGGAAGGGGTCTTAACACCATAATATTTGCATTATAACGTATGTATTACCAGCTATAAAACTGCATACCAGTAGCAACTGTACTGTCTGTGGAGCTATAAACCTCCATTACCCGATATGTTTTGTATAGTGCCCGTAATGTGTACTTTAGTTATTTCAATTTTAGAAACTCATGTAATAGTCCTCCAATATGCGCCGACTGTGGAGCTATAAACATCCATTATCTGTAGAAATTTGAAATTAAGAACACCAGTTTTAGTGGCAGCTGCGAATCTTGAAACATCAAACAGCAAATCCCACAGATGCGATTTGTTTTGTTTAGTGCCCGTAATGTGTACTTTAGTTACTTCAATTTTAATAAACTCATGTAACAGGACAGAGAGCCTCGCAGTTTCTTTTATTCTAACATTATTCGTTTAAAATATTTAACCTAACGAGTTAAGCCCAAATTAGAAAGCGAATTCCACCTGAAGTATAAGAAATCAATTTGTGTAATTGAAGCCCTCAAGGAAAGAGAAGAAATCTGACGCATTTAAAGACAGTTATATAGCTAATTCCTCTCTTCCTCCAAGACCTCTTATTTGAACAGGACATACACTTCCGCTCTTCGTTAGCCGAGGAATCACAGTGAAGAATCAATTTTAATAACACATCAAAACTCACTTTTTACGGACACACGCACAAATTACATCTCGGATCCGGGTACCGATTTTTCCGCCCTTCTTTAATTACCAAATTTCATGAAATTAATTCATTTTTGAATTAAGCAAACACCGGCTTTGGTTTTTACATGCGACTTTCCACAGAACACGCATTAATAAATACTCAGTTAGAATCATTGTTATCTTCTTCAGAAGGCTTCGACATAAATTTTAATTCCACCCGTGGGGATTTTTCCGAACACACGTGCCTCAATTCTTTCGATTTCATGAAAAGAAGAATTAATTAGATGGCAACCCGAAATATTTCGTCTGCGTTTTGATTATTGGTTCGTAGCATCGGAATGTATAATTTAGGTGGTCATTATTTCCCTTGTTAATGTTAGTTTTTAACTTTTAATACAGATTCTTTTCTGTTGGAAATTTCCGACGGTATGTAAAAGCTTTGTTTTCGTTTTAATTAATACTGTTCTGCATTTGTGCTTGCCGCAGTGGAAAAGCTAATTTATTTCTAAATATTTAAAAACAAAGGCTGTTTCTGTGCGTCTTTATTTGGACACACAAAAAAAGATCCGTACCAAATTTCTATCTAATTTGGAGAAAGAATATTATTTCTTCGAATGCATCATTTTTGTTTGCTTTTTAATTCTATTGGGGGTTTTAATGAAGGCTTTTTGCATTCTAAAATGTTCATTATAAATTAGTTACATATTTAGAAAGTACTGTGAAATAATATCCTCATAAATTTTATACTTCAAGTCGGGCCTCTTTCGTATGTCTTCTATAAATTTCGATAGGTTAGCACTGAGTAAATTGCTGCTGTTGTCAAATATAAAAAGTAAAGAAGGTAAGCTAGAAATAAATGTTACTGATTAAGTACTACATATTTCTTTTAAAGTTTTAAGTATCAAACAATCCCAAATCTCGCTTTAAAAGATAACCCTATATACTTTTATTTTTAAATTTTGAGGAAATGTGCAGATCATTATTTTATTTCCGTTGCAAAATATTGTACAACCATTTGAGTTTTGCAGCTAGTGAACTCAAAACAGTGAGATCAACTATTGAAAAACGGGCTGTATATTTTTGTTTTGTTGATAGTGAACTCAAAAAAGTGAGATCACCTATGGTGAAACGTGCTGAAAAATTATTTGTATTTTGCTGCTAGTGAACTCAAAAAAGTGATGTCAACTGTGGTGAAACTCGCTGTATAACTATTTGTATTTTGCCGCTGGTGAATTTAAAATGTTGAGGTTGACTATGGTGAAACACGATGCATATCTATTTGTATTTTGCCTCAAATGAACTCAAAAAAGTGATGTCAACTGTGGTGAAACTCGATGTATGACTATTTGTATTCATCTATTAGGAAACTCAATAAAGTAAGACTAACTATGGTGAAACGCGCTGTATATCTACTTATATTTTGCCTATAGTGAACTAGAAAAAGTGAGGTGGGCTGCGGTGAAACGCGCTGAATAACTGTCTTCGGGATTTATAAAAAAGATAGGTAAAATCTAGTGAAGCGAGCTGGCATAAATGTACTTTGCCACTAATGAACTCAAAAAAGTGAGGTCAACTGTGTTGGATCGTGCTGAAGAACTAATTGTATTATTCCCATAAGAAACTCAACATCTCACACCAAATCTCATTTTACTGTAAGGCGGCAGTGTTAAACCAACTCTTAAACTAAAATGAAGTGCCTCTTACATTCGTGTCCTATATTTTACGGCAAGCAACCTAAATAACAGTGTAATCCGATTCGTTTGAGAGACCTGAAAGTGCTCAAACCCTCTCCTCTTCAAAAAGCTTTTCCTCCTTTAATAACCTTTCTTATAACAGCGTTAGCTTTCCACCGTATTTGCTCTTTCATGGCACTCTTTTTTTTACCTATCGCTGCAGTGTATTTGGAGTTACCCTTTTTTCTATCTTGTTTCTCCGCGAAGTACATTTTTTCTCTGCTGGCGTTGAAAGTGCGTGCGTGTTATGGTCAGTGAAGCACGCACCGTATCCATCAGCACGTTGGGATTGCCATAAACCTCAATAAATCCATCTCGCATGCATCGAATCTCGTAATCTCAAAGTATACCCTCGACAAATACTTAATTATTCATGGATAGTGCTGTTTAGGCGTCCGTCGCACACCAACTGGACGTGTTCTGTAACACTCCGCCGTTTTCGACCATCTTGGTTCAAAAAGTATCGGGACTAGTAGCTTTTTACGACGACACAAAACACTTTGGAACTGTGAATTTTCAACAAGATCACGGATGCATATCGATCGGAAGATCTTACTGGAAGTTTAGACCTTCAAGTGATTTAGACGAGATGTCTTGTCCGTGGTCAATTTTGCTGATGAAGTGAAGTCTCGTCATCGAAATATTGTCGACTTTATTTACAACGACATGATCATGATTTGATTGTTCGTTTTTCCTGATGAAGAGATAACACGCCCATCGATATCTGGTCAATGCTGCTTCCTCGATGGTTGCTCTTACGCGATACTGCGTCGAAGCAATTGTCAACAATTCACGTACTCATTGGTACAGTTCGCTTTAAAATTGAAGAGGGAGGGTAGGTATTTTAATCAACATCGCAACAGTACTGGAGACTGTCCAGGATCAAACCCGAAGTGAAAGGTCCGAGGACAACACCACGTAATTTTAAACCACGGTTAGATGACGAGGTCACACCGGAGTCAGCATTCCACTTTTCAAACTTTCACACCACATCCCCAAGTGCAGAATTACATTCAGTGTTCTGGAATACAACTTCAAGCAATTGCAATTGTTTTGTCGGTATTTTGTCATAATTTTGAAAACTGCAGTAAAATCAAAAACAGACGTAAAACACAATTATCGGCTAAATATGTATTACATATTTATAATAAAACATCAAAATTAATTAACTTACTTTATTTAAAACCAAGGCATACTTTCAGAATTTGCGATTTTGTCGGTAACTTTTGAAGTTAAATATTTCGTAATTGACATAGAAGATGTGTTTTTTCTAAAGTGTTTGTGGTAATTTGGGCGGTGTAGTGAGGTTGTTCCGTAGCTAGAAAAGAAAAAAAGGTATGGCAAGACGCGAGATTCGCACTGCAAATCATCGTAATTTTTGATTTAAAAAAAATAGGCACAATTTTGATAAAATAAAGGAAAAATTGTTCTGCACAGACTGTTCTGCGACATACGTCGAAGGTTTAGGAACTTTCTGCTCCGGGACCACGCCTAGGTGAGGAGATTTGAGACCATGACAGATTTAACGGGCCCCAGCAACCTTTGGTTGGAATCTAACTCGCAACCTTGCAGTTGCTAATCCGTTACTCTCCAAATTGGGTTACAGCGACCCCTTAAAATTGCAGAATATCTATTCGAAACTAAAATGTGCCAATGTGACATTGATGTTGGGTCAAAGAGTTTATTGTTTTGTAAGATGTTGTCAATTTTTTTTAATGTCTGGATTAAGATCTGGTCAGTTATTATTATAACGATGAGGCATCTCGTAGATTTAGATCTGGTCAATTTTTCTAATTACACGATCCCTTGTTGAGACAACCACCAGGAGGGTTGAAATTCTGACATAGATCCAGTTTGGTTCTTAACTCACTGTAATTTTTCCTTACACGATGACTAATTAGACCGGGACATAGGACTTGAAACCTTGTTGGCATCCAAATATTTTGAACGGAAAAATAGACAAGATATCTTGTCCATTAAAAAGAGGACAGTTTTGGTAATGACGAGTTACCTAGTCGATACAACCAACAGGAGGTTTAGACGTTTGATATAGATAGAAATGCAGGACATCCCACAGTCAGGAAAGGAGCAATCACTCAGATTTTATTCACGTAAATGGCTCAATCAAAATGCAAATTATGAGTACTGACGATATATATATATATATATATATATATATATATATATATATGTAAGATTCGTGTTGTTCTGTTTGGTAAGGTCTATATTAAAGACTTCGAATCTTACAGCACATTGACATTTAATGAATTAATATCCACAGTTATTATGTACAGTTCAGTTATATTTTAAAACAGTTCCGTCATTATCTGCAGCAGTCGTCTCTGCTCGGAAAAAATACGTCAGCTCTCAATGGCGTCCAGGGGAAAAAGAAAGTGTATGTTCTATTAATTTTCTCGTAACTGAATACCGGAATGTGACTGGCTCCTGACAGTCTTGCCTTGCATTCCTACTACAATGCAACTGACTCCTACCAGTCTTGTTGCTCTTATAATGAGTTCTTTCCAGACTAGTAGACAACTACCGTTGTCTAGTATTCCTACAACCGGCCATCCTGATGATCTTTCGTCCTCGAAAGGAACACGACAAACCTAAAAAAAAAAACACACAAAACAGTATCTGGGAATACATTGATTCAGTATTAGTTATTGAACCACGACTTCATATGGTCAGTTGCTGTCGACTTCAAGTTCGGTCCTTCATGGTTTCCAACTTTCTCAACGTCATAGCGATCATGGAGTTTCACTTTCTTCACTCGATATGGTCCTAAGAATTTCGGTCGTAATTTCATTCCGACACCAAATTGAGTCCGCTGAATAGCAATAAGATCGCCCTCTTTGTATTGATGAGGTTTCTTCCTCTTCTTATCATACGTTCTTTTATTCTCTTCCTGAATTTTTAGGATATTCTCTTTGGCATCGTCTCTCAATTTCTTCCTCTTCTCTAGAAAAACTTCAGTATATTCTTCTTCTAAAAGCTGGACTATCTTGAGATCTTCTTTGTTTCGCATTTTCACACCTGTCAAAAGTTCGAAGGGTGTCCATCTTGTGCTTCTGGAGGTTGTACTATTGAGTATTCTTTGTACGGCGTCAACGTGTTTGAACCATTTGATCGGCTCTTCAATTGAAAGTTTGGATAACACTGGAATCAGGGTTTTGTGCATTCTTTCTACTTGTCCATTGTCTCTTGGAATTCCTGTTGTGATTTTTAGGTGTTCAATCCCGTTTTCGCAACAAAAATCTGTAAATTCTTTAGATGTAAAAGCGGATCCTCTATCCGAGATTATCCTCGCAGGATTTCCAAAACTATTTTGTTGTTGTTTGAGTTTATTTATTGCGTCACCTGATGTCGTAGATTTGGTAGGATATAACCAAGTGAATTTTGTGAATGCGTCTACTACCGTGAAGATATGCTGATAGTTCTTAGATGTTGAAGGTAACGGACCTATGAAGTCAATGTGATAAGTGTATAATGGAACGTCCTCTTTAGGAATTGGATTTAGAAATCCTTCAGCCTTTCCTAGTTTCTTATTACTGAGTATGCATGGTACACAATTACTTATAAAATCTTCAACATGTTTCCTCAATTTAGGAATAAAAAATTCACGCTTAACTACATCTTCAGTTTTATTTACAGCGAAATGTCCTTTCTCGTGTGCATGTCGTATTATTTCGTCTTGCATAGCTCTGGGGACAACTAAAAGTTCACGATCATTATCGTATTTATACACGACACCGTTTTTTGTAAAATAATCTGAATTACTTCTCCATCTTCTATCAGTTTTTTAATTGCGGTAATGTGGTCGTCATTGGATTGGGAAGCAATTATTTTATGAGTTATTCCGTCATCTGCAATGACTTGCATCACTTGCATTACAGGGTATCTACTGAGTGCATCCACGTGGGCCATTTGTTTACCAGGTTTGTGGACTATTTCATAGTCAAATTCTTCTAAGAAAAGAGACCATCTTGCAATTTTAGGGGTTAAATCCTTTTTTTCCATAGTTTTCTGAAATGCTAAGCAGTCGGTGAATATTTTAAATTTCGAGCCTAAAAGGTAGTTCCTGAAGTGTTTAAGAGCCTCAATTACGGCAAGTACCTCTAGTTCGTAACTACTATACTTCTCTTGTTGAGGTGTAGTTTTTTTGCTCTTATAGTATATTGGGTAAAACTTCCCGTCGTCTGACTGTTGGAGGAGCACCGCCCCAAATACATGGCTACTTGCATCAGTATGCAGTTCTAGAGTCGCTCCCTGGCGAAAAATGTGTAGTACTAGGCTTTGTGACAACATTTCCTTTAAAATATGAAATGCTTCTTTTTGTTCTGGTCCAAACCTAAATTCTGTATTGTTTCTGAGTAAATCACTCAAAGGTATGGCCACTTTGGCATATTGAGGAATAAACTTCCTAAAGTATCCTAAAAGACCAAGGAAACTTTGCAATTGTTTAGTTGTTTGTGGTTGTGGAAATTTCTGTACAGCCAACGTCTTAGCTGGGGAGGGTCGAATTGTCCCGTCTTCTATTACATAACCAAGAAACTCTATTTTTCGTTTAAGAAATTGACATTTCTGAAAATTCAATTCTAATCCATATTCCGATGATATTTTTAAAACACGTTTAAGTTTCTCGATTCCTTCTTTCTCATCTCGTGAGGGAATTATCATGTCGTCCATGTAGATAACGAGAGTGTTATCCCTTAAAAGATCTCTAAATACCGTGTATATGTACCGCTGGAAAACACTGGGACTAACCGATAAACCAAAAGGGACCTTCAGAAATTCATATTGCCCTTCATGTGTAACGAAAGATGTATACTTGGTACTTTTCTCATTTACATCTACATGAAAAAATCCGTTTTTTAAATCAAGGGAAGTGAAAACTTTAGCTTCTTCCAAATGATCTAAAACGTCTTCTATTAGGGGTAAGGGAAATCTATCTTTAATAATTTTCTTATTCAATTTCCTATAGTCAATACAGAGTCTAGAAGAACCGTCTTTCTTCTTACACAACACGATAGGGGCTGAGAAATCAGAGCAGCTAGGCTTAATGAGGCCATCTTTCAACCACTGTTGTGTTTGAGTTTCAACTATTTTTTGCTCAGCGAACGGCATTCTGCGTGAACGCTGGCTTATGGGGACCTCGTCAGTCAAAATAATGTTCATTTCCAAGTTCGTGCTTCTCGTCTTACACGGTTTATATTGGCTGATAAGTTTTGTCAGTTCATCCTTCAGCTTAACGCAAGAAACATGATTTAGATCTAATTCGTCAAATGTCACAGCGTTAAACATTGTAGTTAGGAAACTTTCCGCTAAATTAACAATTTCTGATTTGTGGTGACAAGAAAAGTAAAACACGTTATCCTCTGCTATGGTTCGTTTTGTCTCCAACTTAGTGTTTGGTTCCAGACGATTAGTTACTTCGAGATGAGTTTCGGTTTGAATTTTAGTTGAATCTGAAGTGTTCGCTAAAATAACAATTCTTGCGTAATTCACTCGAAAATTATCGCGTCTGCTCAAAACATGAATTCCGCTCTCTGATAAAGTAAGATTTAACTTATTTATGCAATCGAACCCAAGAACAATATGATCAGGTAAATTTTTTAAAACATAAACATCAGTAACAATAATGCATTCATCAATAATAATTTCAGTAGAAAAGAAACCTAGAGGAGAAATGTGTTCTCCTCCCTATACCCATTAAAGTCACATTATCAAAACTCAATTTTGGGGATCCAATTTCAACATAAAATTCATATTTTATCATTGACACATCACTTCCTGTGTCGATTAGCGCATTAGATCTTTTCCCGCACATTTCAACATATTTTCTTAGCTTAGTACGAGAATTAAAAGGGCTATTAATTAAAGTTATATTTACATCTCTTTTGGGACACACGTCGGCCTTGTGCCCATAATATTTACATTTAAAGCATCTCACACCCTCAGTTTTCTTTTCACAATTTATCGACCTATGTCCATATTCATTGCAGTTGTAACATTTTATATGATTGGTGTTAGTTTGTTCAGGGCGCACGAAAGATCGAGGCTTTAATTTGTCAAAATCCCTATTGAAACGCTTCTTATATTTATCGTCTGATGTTTTCGAATCTCTATTGGTTTTTAAATGACATCGAGCCGCTTCATATTCGTCTAATTTATTGACGAGTTGGTCTATTTTCGTTATTTTCGGTAGCTCGTCTATAAAATGGTCTCGAACGTCATTGGGTATTTTTCGTTTTAGTTGATCGGTAATCATGAGTTCTTTAAGGTCTTGGTAATTTGATACTTCCAACCCACTCGTCCATTCTTCAAAGAAATTTTTCAGATCATGAGCAAAGTCATTCCAAGTAGAAGACGCTTCTTTTCTATGCGAAAGGAAATTTTGCCTAAATTGTTCCGGATTTAATTTAAAACGTTTCAACAATAATCTCTTGACATTTTCATAGTCATTAGCCTTTTCGTCAGGCTCACGCGTGATAAGATTAGCCAAATCCAATGGGAGTAAACCCAACAAATGTGTAACCCATTCCGTTTTTGGTATTTCGATACGACTAATCTGTCTTTCAAATAAAGTTAAATAACAGCTAATATCCTTATTCGTCTCGTAACGGTTAATCAATTTCAATAAATCGTTATTGTATAGACTGGTAGTTTTACCATAACTGTTGCCTTGTCCGTTAGCAGTTTCGATTTCGAGTTTCCTTAATTCGAATTCGCGTTTTTCGGCTTCAATTTTCTCTGCGCGTTTTTCGGCTTCAATTTTCTCTTCGCGTTCAGTTATAATAACGCTCAACAGATTTTTTGTTATCTCCTCGTCATAATTTTCAGAATCTATTATAAGTTTCGAGCACTGCGCTACTTTGGGATTCGCTGGCACTATCAGGCCTAATTCGTCAATCAATGTTAGCAAATCTGCTTTTCGGGCCTTAGTTAAATATGCCATGTCATCAAGTAAAACAAAATTCTGTACTCACAGTTTCGAAAGTTCCTTCTATCCGTCTTTTCCGTCAACTCGTCTTTTGCGTCTACGCGTTTTTTCGTCTACGTGTTTTCTTTTTTGTCGTTTCAGTCTATCATCAGCACCACGTCAGGAGAAGTCATGAAACTGTTCTTGCAGATGATTAAAACACAAGTCCAGGTTTGCATAGGGAGTCAAAACATTCCGCCGGCCGGTTCAATCGTCACTGCTTTCGGGGTCTGCTAATCCGTCGTCGCTACCCTTAGTTGGAGCGGAAGGGGGTTCACGCCCTCGTACGAAGGAGGAGAATCGTCGCGGTCGTCAACGGTTTTTCACATCGCGGCCGAACCCTCATTTTTTGTAAGATTCGTGTTGTTCTGTTTGGTAAGGTCTATATTAAAGACTTCGAATCTTACAGCACATTGACATTTAATGAATTAATATCCACAGTTATTATGTACAGTTGAGTTATATTTTAAAACAGTTCCGTCATTATCTGCAGCAGTCGTCTCTGCTCGGAAAAAATACGTCAGCTCTCAATGGCGTCCAGGGGAAAAAGAAAGTGTCTGTTCTATTAATTTTCTCGTAACTGAATACCGGAATGTGACTGGCTCCTGACAGTCTTGCCTTGCATTCCAACTACAATGCAACTGACTCCTACTAGTCTCGTTGCTCTTATAATGAGTTCTTTCCAGACTAGTAGACAACTACCGTTGTCTAGTATTCCTATATATATATATATATATATATATATATATATATATATATATATATATATATATATATATATATATATATATATATATATATATATATATATGTAAGATTCGTGTTGTTCTGTTTGGTAAGGTCTATATTAAAGACTTCGAATCTTACAGCACATTGACATTTAATGAATAAATATATACAATTATTATGTACAGTTGAGTTATATTTCAAAAAAGTTCCGTCATTATCGGCAGCAGTCGTCTCTGCTCGGAAAAAATACGTCAGCTCTCAATGGCGTCCAGGGGAAAAAGTGTCTGTTCTATTAATTTTCTCGTAACTGAATACCAGAATGTGAATGGCTCGTGACAGTCTTGCCTTGCATTCCTACTACAATGCAACTGACTCCTACCAGTCTCGTTGCTCTTATAATGAGTTCTTTCCAGACTAGTAGACAACTACCGTTGTTTAGTATTCCTACATATATATATATATATATATATATATATATATATATATATATATATATATATATATATATATATATATATATATATATATATATATATATATGTTTTACTATTATTTTGGATCTGAGTAAAAATGTATATACGTATGTATTGTATATACGTAATGTAGTACGTATGTATGTACGTACGTATGTATATACCAGTGATGTATATACGTAAAATGCAAGTTATGGATTCTCAACACTGATTTTAAACACCTAAATTAATTTTAGAAAACAAGAATTTGACCAAAATTTAAAATACGATTAATAAGGATTAATCGGTTTATTTCAGTTACTGATTATATTCTATTTGTGCTTTCTAGGTTTTCTTAAAATGTAGCATATCATCGTTTTGGCGGCATGTAGCATTTAATTTGACTGTCGTTGAGAAATAATTCGGAATTAATTGCTTAGAATCTTTATTTTCGACCTACTAAAATCGTTTTCGAAAAAAAATCAAAGAACATTACGTTTGGCATTCCGCTGCAGAAACATTACCACCATCTACATTTAGTTTGACAGAAAACTTTTACAATATACTCAAGAAATTTTGACAAAAACTCTATTTAATTACGTGTTTTTCCAAATAGATTTGCTGTCTTAAAAGTCTTATGAGTTTGGAAATTGGGTCTACGTATTCACTATTTTATATCCAAGAAAGAAAAAAAACATTCAGTTTTGGTTAGCTTTCATTTAAATGTTTACTAGGAAAGTGTGTATTCATCTGTATTCCTAGCAACGAGCGGTGTTGATCAGTCAAAATAAGAAAAAGCATATTTATCAGCACGCATTTTAGGTTTTGTTTAAAGAAAAATCAGTCATATTGGAGTAGACCAAAGCTTTTTTTATCGATTAAGCAAATCGAGTTAATGATACGTTTAAAAGAATTTTTTTGGTCTGGCTGGCGTGCATGTAAGTTTTACCTCAACTCACTTCTCTACCCAAATCTACCTCCATTCAGAGCTTCAGGGTGACGTTGTAAACGGCAAATTGGTCTATGGTTTCGGCTGATATCCTACATCAAAATTCTGCAATATATATGAAACACTTGAATGTCAATCACGAATCTATACTATGGCACCACAAAGCACTACAGTAGCTCTGCAATGGATTTCAGAACACTGGATTCTAAGGTAGTGAGAAAGCAGATAACTTAATAAAAATAGGCGCTGCAGTTTTCCAGATTTCGTGTATATTTCCAGAAAGATGTACATCAAGAATAAAACACAGAACCTTTTCTACCTCAAACTTCTCACTAGAAACTCAGAAACCCTTGACTTGATTTATCTCAGATGTCCCAAGAGCTGTTGCAATGACCCGACTTCTGACTGACCACGATTGCTTAGCTAAACATCTCTAGTGTTGAAATGTTCTGCAGAGTCCCATCTATCACTTTGTCTTAACTCTCCTAGTGGTTATTAGGACGAGGTATCTCATCAGTAGCAAAATTGACCAGATCTTGATGAGCGAGATATCTCAAGATTAGAAGAAAGTTAACCAGGTCTTGACCTAGTTACCATACAAAAATCGATAGTACCAGGGTCACGAGGTATCGCTTCATTAGCAAAACTGACCAGATCTTGATGGGCGAGATATCTCAAATTTAGAAGAAAATTAACCAGATCTTGACCTAGTTACCATCCAAAAATCGATAGTACCAGGATCACGAGGTATCGCTTCATTAGCAAAACTGACCAGATCTTGATGGGCGATATATCTCATAAATAGAAAAAAGTTAACCAGGTCTTGACCTAGTTACCATTCAAAAATCGATAGTACCAGGATCACGAGGTATTGCTTTATTAGCAAATCTGACCAGATATTGATGGACGAGGTATCTTTAGAAGACTTTTTGCATCATTGGAAGAAAACTGGCCAGATCATCTTGATCTTATAACCAAACATTCTACAGTACCTTGATGAGGAGATACCACGACATAAGAAAAATTAGTTAGATCTTGATGGACATTTGGTCGAGGCCACTTGGAGGGTTAAATCCCAAGAAACGGACATCCACCAACTGCAAATTTGTAATGAGATCGTCTGGACTTCTACGGCGGATTCTGTGAAGCTATAGGACGAATGGATAGGTATCTATTTATTTTTATTGTCTTAATTTTTCTTATCATTAATATCATATATTGTCTGTGGGTACTTTTACTACTCATCTTTGTATAGTGTATTTTGCTTTTCGCATACAAGCTTTAAAAATACGTATAATCCCGTCTCACTCTTGGATTACGAAACGCAGCACTTCACTCTTGCGAAACGTGAAACCACACAACCTTATAAGATTCTCAGCGTATTAATCTGTAGTTTAGGAACTTAAAAGATCCCAAACTCTCTTACGGTGATACGGCCGTATCTGCTTTCACTAAAACTTTCCATCCCACACACTTAAAATAAGCTTTTTTCCCTCCACGTAAGAGGCAAAGAAAAAAGAAAGTCTACCAGGAAAAAGCTTTAAGTTAAAAGCCAAAAATCCTGCTCTGTTTAAATTTCGTGCCCACCGTCTGGATTTTGCTCCTCCCTCCCTTGTAGAGAGGTCTGAGTAGAGGGCAAGGATGTGGAAGAGCCCTTACTTATTTTACTTATTTCTCCTCGGAGGGAGTTAGTGTTGACAGACTGATTTGGTCAGGGGGACATACGATAGGCCACTTACTGGGATTCTCGTTTTACTGGGATGTCATGTGAGTCATCCTCTTGACTCTTTTCTCCGGCCAAGTACTTGAGGTGGTTGCTATGGTTACGCGATGGATATGGGGTGCCGTTTGCGTGGAGAACTAAATTAACTTGTGGGTGTGTTTAAAATTTGGAAGCACCAACTGATATTTTTCTTAATTCGTCATATTTTTGGGGACGTAGAAATTGAAATATAGCGTTTAAAGGAATGGTGGTTCTTATTTCTAATATTTTAGAAATTTTTACTACTCGGACGCATTTTGTAGTAATGTAAAATACGTAAAGACATCATATAAACGTTACTGCCATTTTGACTAAGATAGGTTTGCATTTGCTTGGGATTCGTAAACTAAATTTTCGTGAATATTTAAATGGTGGGAAGATTACTTAGTGTGATAACCTATTGGGGTAAAATTAACCTCACACCGGAGAAATACGATGGGCTACTGACGACGGTCCGGGATCAGTACTGAAGAGAAATTTTCAAGTACATCTTGCCATTTTGAACCACAGTCAATTGACGCGTAAACCTATTTGAAAGTGGCTCTATGGGGTATTCATCTGTTCTAACTACCACCGAATTGTAAGCGTCGCAGGTTACCCTGGATGCATTTCTTTCTTCGTGTCAGTACAATTTTCTCAACGGTCCACTTCTTGACGTTGTCTGTCTTGTGTTTGGCTTAATATGGCCAAATATCGCCTTTACGCCATAAAGCCAAACTAACCTATTGAAAAGAGTAAATGGCTATACCCGCTGTGTATATATTTTAAACTTGGGTTAAAGTTTATTTAATTTAATTGAACTTATTCAGATAATTTCGCATAGGTTAATATTTTTCAATGAACACATGAGAGTCATTATTTTTGACCCATACATTAAAATATAAACAGAAAGTTAATTTTGGAATACGTCTAGCTGCAGCATATTAACCTCTCGAAAAAAAACTTGTTAAGATTTTAAGAAATTTCAGGTTAGTCAGATTTTTTGACAACCCTGAACATAACACGAATTGGTAATTATTATTATAAGCGACCCTCGAAACATAATGTGGGTTGGTAGTTAGTATTTTTTGATAACCCTTGAAGCAAGAATACAAGTTGGTTGTTAAAATCTTTCAACAAGGCCCGAAACAACGTGAGTCAAAATTTTGAAATACCTTACCCCATTTCAAATCTCAATGACAACCCTCAAAACATAACGCTTTGTTGGTAGTAGTTGGCATTTTTGACAACCATCGAAACATGTCACGAAATACTAGTTAGCGTTTTTTTACAATCTTCACAACATTCCACGAATTGCTAGCTAGAGTTTTTTGCTAACCTTAGAAACATTCCACGAATGTCTACCTTGCGCTTTTGGACAACCTTCGACACATTTCACCAAATACTAGGAAGCGTTTTTTACAACCTTCAAAACATTCCACGAGTTGCTAGCAAGCGTTTTCTGGCAACCTTCGATACATAATAACACGGGTTGATAGTTATAGTTTTTTGACAACACTCGAAACATAACAATAGACGTTAACTTGAATGTTTACGTTCGAAACAAAAGCGAAAAGGCTTTGAAACGAGGCACACCATTTTCAAATACTGTCTACAGTTCCAAATTGCGTTTCCAGACAGAAGAGAGGCGGGTCAGAAAGAACGTGTAAAGCACGACAACTAATCCATCGCCATCCCCGTCAAAGTCACTCCAGACGAGTCCGAGGGACAACATCATCCATTGCCACCAACATCAAACTAAATGCTGCGAAAGCAGTCACGAAAAACCACGATCACTCAGCGCGAAGGAAACGATTACCAAAAATGCACAACTCCAGAAACCGAACACCCTCGTCTGCTTTTTCCCTCCCCCAGTGATGTGTTAGCTCATTAAGCCACCAGCAGAGCTTTTCAGCAACGAAATAAATCTGAAATTGCTTCAGTTTTCCCCTAATGAACATCGCGTGATATTTAAGTCCCGCTAATTCGATCCGCAAGGATGCCGTAACAACAATCTCTCCAAGACGAGAATTCCTCGGGCCCGTGATATATAAAGTTTTAGCAGCTCGCGTGACTGACTTTGAGACTTGTAAAACTGTATAATCCCGTCGTTAGCGTCTGGGCTCCAGGCTGCGGTCATTCCGCTAGGCCTTGCGCTACGCCTTTATGGCCGCCTTGGACAGTAAATCGGCGTGTGCTCGGCCATATTGTGCGAATTCATTAACTAGTATCTTCGAGGGAAAAATGCTTTACACAGTAGTACCATAACATTTACATAATGATTTTGGGAGTATAATAGACTAGGGAGAGTGGAAAGGAAGCGTTGATCATTTTTTGAATGACTGCTTTGTTTTGCGTAGAATTCTCTTAAGATCTGTGTGCATGAGGTTAACAGTGAATGTGGGCAATTTGTTTAGTTGCGTGAACTAGTGTGTCTATGCTTAATATGTATCCTTGAGCGTGGAATTTATGACAGGCATTTCCTGTCGAGTTAAAGGGAGGTTGTGAAAGTGTTTCTGAGGTGGAACGTGTTTCATGCGGGAATTCCAAACGAGCAGTCACTTGATTTGTATTATTTCGAATGAGATTTTAACTCGGCGAAGATTAAAATTCCAAAGAATGTTTTCCGAACTATGACAGTTGATTGATCTTAAAGGAATTCATCAGGAAATTCTGATAAGAGTACACTCTAAATGCCACCCAAACGACGATTGGTACATTTTAACCCTCCAAGTGGCTTTGATGAGGTGTTTGGAACCATCAAGATTTTATCAATTATGCTAGTGACAAAATATCTCGTCAGTATGATTTTACCATTTTTTATGATATCTGATCAGGTTTGCTAACTACTAAATACCACCGAAAGGGTTTAGGTAACCTACAGAACACATGTTCGAATAGAATCATTGATTTAAATAAATCAATTAACTAATCGCGTTATAAATTTTAAGATGAAATTATTGTTTTCCTGTCAGATTTAGACGATTATAATCAGGGCTTACAATTGAGGATAAATAAAATTGCATTGGACATAATTAAATTACTGCATATGATAATCTATAATTTTCCCTGCAGATAATAATAGTAAAATATTTATGCTTGAAAGGATGAACATTGTTGAAAAAACGAATTTATGTGTTTTGCTGACACTGAAATCGCATTCCAAATTTAAGGCTTTACTGTAAAAATAATCCAGCACAGTGCTTTCACACTTTTAGTATTGTTGACCGAGAATTTACAATATTTTTTTCACTACACATGTTATGAGACATGTTATCTGTGAAGCTAAATACAGGTAGCTGCAGTGTTTCTACTGCGGAACGTTTCTTTTCCGTATTCCGATCGTGACGTCACTTGATTTGTTTTTTGATACAAATTGGGCACTTCGCCAATAGAAATTCCAAAATATTAATTTTGAAAGGTAGTTTATTACTCGATACCGATTATATTAAGCTCTAAGCCGATGATAGAATATATTTTAGATAACCCCGATATGTATCATGAAATAGCATTAGGACAGCTAAAGCAAAATCTTCGCAGAACACCTCTTTATTTACACAGACATTCCCTCTCAAAGTTTCTCAAGTGTTTAAACGATTTATTTATGTAACAAAAATAGTATATTTGTGCACGTATTCCGAACGTCATTTGGCTCTCTTTTCGAATGTTTTTCGAATATGATTGTAGCATTTCGCCAACAGAAATTCCAAAGAATGAATTCCAAATTGATATATGGCAGTTGATTGGTCGACATATTAGCACCAAAAGTCACTAAACAGTGAAGAGCTACATTTTAAGGTAACTCATATATGTACCATGCAAGAACATTTGTGTAGAGGAAGCAAAATCCTTGTTGATCCATTTCGTAAGTTTTTTTAAACTTAAAATCCCTCATAAGCAATTTTTTCCCTCAAATACGTTAGCCGCATTGATTTATGACATTTTTAAACCAGGAATTCGAACAAGTTTTAACATGCGTTCTTCGATAAATAATGCAAATTTTCACAAAGAACATGGTATCAATCATTACGTATGCGGATATTCAAAGTTTACACGCAATCTTTGGAACAGAGTTAAAAGCGACAATGCAACGAGAGAACAGCATAAATAGTTATGCAAATTACTCACGCAAGTACGAACCGATATCAGTACCATTTCAAATACCTTTAGCTATGTAAGCATGTGAAGCTTATATACACTACACGAAATAAACACAACTCTGACATGTTTTTATTTCCTTGCAAGTGAAGCGACTATTTTAGTCGTGCGGGAAACCAAAGCCACACAACATAATTTTAGTTTTTGAATTACATTCCGAGGTACATCTGTGTGAACGTCTCATTTTCATCTCTCCAAATGAGCTCATTCGATTTGAACTATTTTTTTAAGTTGTCGTAATTCACGTTTTCTGCCTTTTGAACTTGTACTAGTCTATTTTGTGGGCATTATGCATCCCGATGACACACAAAATTGTCCGTGCGTGTTTGCAATGTTAAAAATATTTTTTTAATTTACTATTTTTCCAGCAGGTGCATTTCAAAAAGTTCTTTTTTTGATATTTTAAAGATTAAATTAATCAGATAATTAAAAAGCAAACACACAAAACAGTTAAATTTGTACTGCTTTGCGTGTTTCCATTCTATTGGTGGTTTGGGGGATATTATAACCAATTTTTTATCGTATTGTTGCTCTTACGTAGAAAGCACTATTTAGTGTTATCTGGGTCAGAATCCTCCATGATGACGCACTAATCCACAAACACTTCTTCATTTTCGGAAATACTTTGAAATTTTCTTACTAATTTATTAAATTTTCTCTTTGGTTTTGTAACTAATATAAATTTTACTTTGATCTTGAAATGTATTGATTGACATGCGATGTTTGTGGCTACAGCGCATATGCATTTAAAGTTTTGACTTTTGTTTTCTAAATGATTACACCCATTAATTTACGGAATTAATAAAATTTTCCGTAAAACGTTTTGTATATAAACCAAAACTGCGCCTCCGTTTCAAATTAAAAAAAAAATCATTTTCGTAACAAGGTTGTCTTTTCTATGACAAGTTATCTCTTGAAATGTTAAAGCAGGATAACGCAGTTTCGACGTCTTTATTCCCTTAAAAATCAATTTTGTATTCTCAGAAAGGTTCTTTCTTTCGCAGAAACACCTATTTTTGTTTCGGAAAACAATTTGGGATCAAGATACGAAAACTCGACCAGGTATCAATAAATTCGTTTGAAATGAATGCAAATTAAATCTAAACTCATAAAACCTTTGATCATTTACAAAAAAATGCAAAAATGCTTTCCGATTTCCAGAACATGTTTTGAAATCAGAACATTCCTTTCTTTTCATATCTGATCAGGTATATTATGCATAACAACTTTGTCTCTGCTTCGGCACTTACAATTACATTTTCGAAATCGACTTAACATTTAAATGAAGACAACACTTGCAATTGCAACACAGCAGCCTAGGATTGATTATAAATCTCTCTTAAATTCGAACAAAAAGTGGTAGGTAGGTTTATAGTTAATTAACGTAGGCAACTCTAGGGGCTATTTCATATATATATATATATATATATATATATATATATATATATATATATAATATATAATATAATATAATATAAACAGGGGTTGGACAAAATAATACGAACACTTGTGAAAATTATCACTCGAAAGAGACCTCTCGTATACTCCTGCCCTCTAGCGGTGAAGGGTGTCACCTAGGGGATGAGAAAGTACACACATCAGTCTGCTACTACCAGTGATAGAAGTTGGATGCGAAATATATTTCTGTGTTAAAATTGAGTTATGGATGACCTCTCTGATTTCGAAAGAGGCATGATTGTTGGGGCCCGTCTTGATGGAGCCTCAGTAACGACAACGGCCACCCTTCTAGGTGTTGGGAGAAGTATAGTGTCGACTGTAATGTCAGTACATTTGAAACAGGGAAAACATCATCTAAAAAGCACAACAGTGGTCGAAAATCGAAGCTGAATGACAGAGACAGAAGGGTTTTGAAACGGATTGTGGCAAAAAAACACAAGACAACAGCATCCCAGATAACATCTGAGATGAACACACATTTACAGGAAGCAGTTTCATCAAAAACTATCCGGCATGAACTGCATATGGCAAATATTCTAGGCAGATCGGCTATATCAAAACCATTGATGACACCATGCAATGCCTTGAAGCGACGAATATGGTGTCACGAGCATAAAAATTGTACACAATAACAATGGGAGAATGTAATATGGTCAGACGAATCGTCGATCACATTATTCCCGACAAATGGACGCGTTTACGTTTGGAGAACGCCACCAGAAGCCTATCAAGTTGACTGTATTTGGCCTACGGTTAAGCATGGCGGTGGTTCAGTGATGATGTTTGGTGCGATATCACATCGTGGTCTTGGCATCTTGTTGTTCTGAATGGTCGTGTTACAGGAGAGGATTATGTCAGTCTTCTGGCCGACCATCTTCACCCAATGGTGCAAACTGGGTTTCCTGATAAACGACCAGTCTTCTAAGATGGTAATGACCCCATTCACACCTGTGAAATTGCCCGAGACTGGTTTTATGAACACGACGATGAAATAGAGCACCCCATCTGGCCCCATCAGTCCCCTGATCTCAATATAATTGAACCTTTGTGGGGTATTTTGGAAAACAAGCAACGCAGTCTATTCCTCTTTCCAAGGACACTTTTTGAATTAGGGACTTTTTTTTGCAATTTGAGTGGGAACGTATCCCTTTGAATGTTGTATGTGACTTGTATTTGTAAATTCCACGTCGGATACAAGCTGTAATTCATGTAAAAGGACGACCACCTACCTATTAATTATATATATATATATATATATATATATATATATATATATATATATATATATATATATATATATATATATATATACATACTGAAGAGCCAAAACATTATGACCACCTACTCAATAACGCATTGCGTCTCTTTTGGCCTGCAAAACAACTGCAACTCGCCTGGGCATAGATGCCACAAGTTCTTGGTGGTAAACGACTGGAGACAGGTTGTTCCAAATGTCTAAGCAGCGGTCACGCAAAGTCGAGATGTACGGGCATGGTGGTGTTTGAGCTCGGAGCTGCAACTCCGTGACACCCCAAATGTGCTCTATCTGACTAAGATCCGGCGAGTTAGGTGGCAAAGAAATTAAGTGGAATTTATCAGTATGCTCCTCTAACCACTCCAACACAATCCGAGCCTTGTGACATAGAGCGTTGTCCTGCTGGAAGATTCCATTTCCAGTTGATAAGACAGACGCCATGTAAGGGCGCAACTGATCGGCAATGATGTTCAGATAGTTCGTAGTGTTCATGGTCTGTTCTATCACAACTACGGGTCCCAGAGTCGCCCATGGGAACGTCCCCCAAAGCATAATACCGCCCCCACCAGCCTGTGTATGACCTGCTGTAGAAGAGGGGAGCAACTGTTTGCCTGGCAGACGGCGTACCCTGACACGACCATCGACGTGATGAATGAGAAATCGGGATTCATCTGGCCAGGCTTAATCTTCAGGACTCTTCCACTCATCCATGGTCCAGTCTCGATGTTTCCGGGCCCACTGTAGGTGTAGTTGACGTTGATGCTTGCTCAACAAAGGCACACGAGTAAGATGTCTGTTGCACAGTCCCATATCCAACAGTGTCCGCTGAACTGTGTGTTCCGAAAGACTTGCGCTTGGACCTGCATTGTATTGGGCTGTCAGCTGAGCCACTGTCTCGCGCCGATTTTGCTTTACCAAGCAGGGACAGTCTCCATTTTTTTTCTTTGATGACGCGTTGACGACCAACACCTTGGCTTCTACTGCTGCTATCACCGTCATTTATCCACTTTGCATGATTACTAACAACGGCAGATCGTTAACAACACACTAGTCATGCAGTTTCGGTGATACTCGTTCCGAGTATTCGGACTGTTACGATCTGTCCTCTATCAAATTCGCTTAGATCAGCAGCGTTTCCCATCATTCGTTTAAGTAAGTCCATTGGCGTGGAATGTAGTGCTGGTTCCATAAAGAGATATATAAATTCTCTAACCCAAATCTTTATTTCTTTAATAGCATATTAGTAGCATTATCAGGCATGGAGGTTGTTACGGGGACTGAGCCCTGTACGGTTCTGGAGGTACCTATTCTGAGGGGCTCATGGGAAAAAAGTGTATAGTTCACAATGAATTCGCCAGAGGGATGAGAACTGAAAGAAATATTATTGGACAGGGAATCTAGCAAGAAATTTCATTGGTAGAGATCGGGAGCTAAGCGAAGAGGTAATTTTATCTTACAGGCGATTTGAGAGGAAAATTGGTCGTGGGAGGTCAGTCATACTGGGAGGTCCGGAGGTCAAAGATTGAAATGGGATGGCAAGATATATGACCTATTGGACAAAAAAGACGAAAGACTGAAAGGAAAGTATTAGGGGTTATTTTTAGGTATCGTTTCATATATATATATATATATATATAGAGAGAGAGAGAGAGAGAGTTAGAAGATAGATAGATATGTATACGCACACTACCCTACAATATTGGAGCGGGCACCAACGGAATTTAAAAAAATCCGACTACTTGTTTGAGGGTGTTTTTCGTGATATGGTATTATGGGACCTTTGCATGTTTTTCCTGGTAAATTGAACGCCGACGCCTACATGAACACTTTGGACAATCAGGTTCTCCCTAGGCTCTGCCATTTTTATGGAATGAACGAATGTTATTTTCAGGATGACAGCGCTCCGTGTCAAGCCTCTGTCAAGCAGTAGTATCAAGATATAGATGAAAAGCGGCTTCCCTGACCTTCGCAGAACCACAACCTAAACCCCATAGAACATTTGTGTGACGCATTAGAGCGACGCTTATGGACCAGGAAACCACATACGAAATCTACAGCTGAGCTGGTGACATTCTTGCAACAGGAATGGACACAAATACTCGTAGTTGTGTATCAAAACCTTCTCAAATTATGCCCAGAAGGGTTACTAGTTTAACAGCACGTGGAAGACCATCCTCCTATTAAAGCATGATTATTTCCCTTATACGATCATATCTTGTTGTTCGGTCCATTATTGTAGGGTAGTGTATATATAGTATACTGTCAAAAAATTCATCTTTTATTTGAACCTTATTTTAAGAAATATAATTTTTGGGAACGTGATTGATTTCTTGCGTTACTTTCTTACAAGAGCTGATCTAACATCGTACTAATGAGTACCTTTCCAACAGCAGGCGCGATGCAAGTCAGCCGGTAAGTTGGAACATTCTAGAAATGAAAGACTTATTACGCGAGTTTTAAAAACAAATCACAATCGCACCAAGCAGCGATACCCTCTAACTCCTATACGTAACAGTTGCGGACATATTTTCTATGGCAAAAATGCTCATTTTGATCCACCCTATAAAGTCTTGAAAGGAAATTCTGAGCCATCCTGTATATATCTAGCTTTAATCATTTCAAAGAGACTTGACAACCGATATCCAACCGTCATTCAAAGTATTAACTGTCCAAGAGGTTTCGCGAGATATATCATCCAAGACCTGGTCATTCTCGCTAATAACGAGATATCACGTCAACACACAACAGCCATGTTACTCCAATGAAAAATGAAGATACAAGTGGGGAAAAAATAAATTTCCCTTGCCATGAACAGGTTTTTGTGGCAAGGGTTGGCCCCTACAGGAAGGTTATGGATCCTATCAACCACCCAAGGAGGATTAAACAGTAATGACTCTGTCAACACCATGGGAGAGTGGTAAATCTTGTTTTCTACCAAAAGCTTTCATCTCGTGGTAAGTTATTATATCATGTTTTCAGCTCAGTGTTTTTGCGCGTGTGCCTGGTGTGTATGAATTCCATTCAACCTGTAATACAGACATGATTCCAATATTATTTTTGGTATTGAATTGAGAGAAATAGAGCTAAATGCCTACATTTCCCTTTTGTATATTTTATTGAAATAAATTGTGAGCAATGAAATGGATTGTCTGTCACCAATGTGTCTGAAGCTCTGCATGACATGGGACCATACAAGGAAATGCAAGCATATGATAACAGGTATCGAGTTTCTAGACATTAATAAACGAAAAAAAGAAGTAGTACACAAGCAAGCACTCTATTTATTTCCTTGTTACTATAGGTTTTAAATCAATATTTAACTTAAAAAGTTACTTTCAAGTAATTTTGCACTGGTGGCAAAATCACCGAAATATATGATTGACAGCTGGCACGCTATAAAGCATAACCATAAAAACCAGCAAAACGTGTCAACAGATCGACCACAAGTGTTTTTTTTTTCAATTTCGGTGTGAAATTCAAAGCATTAAGCCGAGCCCCCCCCCCCCCCTCCTGTGTTACACCCTCTCTGATCTTACTCTACTCTGCTTTATGACCAAAGTACCCTACCGCTGGGTCATAGAATCTCAATAACCGTGGTGATTTCGCTCTAACGCTCTTGGTGGTTGTCTCCACAAGGCGTATTTAGAAGAAAAAAAACTAACCAGATCTTGATTTCGTCGTTATCAAGAATTGGCAAAATCCATATTGTCAAGAAATCTCGTCGTTAGTAAATTGGTCAGATCTTGATGGATGAGGTGTCCCGTCAAAACAACCTGGAGTGTTAATCGCAAAACCCACAGTATAAAACTGTCCGCGTATTACTCTCCCTCGTCACCTTTTGCTCTGTTTTATGATCGAGTACTCTACACCATAGAATCTCAATGCCTGTTGTCATTTCGTCTCACTCAAAGCGCAAGTTTAATGTGTTAAACTGTCCCCGCTTTATTTCTTCCCTCATCTTTCTGTACTTCGTTTTGCGATCGTCTGCTTTATCATCAAAATAATCTCAATGTCCACGGTAATTTCGTCTTAATCAGCACGATACTCAAAATGTTAAAATGTCCCCTCTGGAAATCCCTTCCTCATCTTCTGATTCTCTGTCATATGACCCAGTATTCTATCACAGAATCTCAAAATGCCCGCTTTGACTTCGTCTTAATCAGAGCTATTTTCAAAATGTTAAACTGTCCCCTCGTGATATTCTCTTCCTCGTCTTCTTATACTCTGTTATAAGACCTAATATTCTATCACAGAATCTCAATGCCCACGATGATTTCGTCTTAATCAGAGCGAAATTCAGAATATTAAACTGTCACCTCGTGCTATTCCCTCCCGATTCTCTGTTATTTGGCCTAGTACTTTATCACAAAATCTCTATGTCCACATTGATTTCGTCTTAATCAGAGCGAAATTCAGAATGTTATACTGTCCCATCGTGCTATTCCATTTTCATCTTCCAATTCTCTGTTATAGGGCAAAATACTCTATAACAGAATCTCAAAATGCCCACGTTAATTTCGTCTTAATCAAAGCGATATTCAAAATGTTAAACTGTCCCCTCGTGTTATTCTTTTCCTCGTCTTCCTGTACTCTGTTATAGGATCCAATACTCTATCACAGAATATCAATGCCCACGGTGATTTCGTCTTTATCAGAGCGACATTCAGAATATTAAACTGTCACCTTGTGCTATTCCCTTCCGATTATCTGTTATATGACCCAGTTTTCTATCACAGAATCTCAATGCCCATATTGATTTCGTCTTAATCAGAGCGAAATTCAGAATGTTAAACTGTTCCCTTCCGATTCTGTGTTAGATGTCCCAGCACTCTATCACATAATCTCAATGCCCACGGTGATTTCGTCTTAATCACATCGAAACTCAAAATGTTAAACTGTCCCCTCGTGTTATTCCCTCCCACATATTCCTATACTCTGTTATATGACCCAGTACTCCATGACAGAATTCCAATGCCCGCAGTGATTTCGTCTTAATCAGAGCGAAAATTCAGAATATTAAACTGTCACCTTGCTATTCCCTTCCTCGTCTTCCTATTCTCTGTTAATTGGCCCAGTACTCTATCACAGAATCTCAATGCCCACGGTGATTTCGTCTCAATCACATCGAAATTCAAAATGTTAAACTGTCCCCTAGTGTTATTCCCTCCCACATCTTCCGATGCTCTGTTTCAAGACCCAGTACTCTACTACTGTGTCACAGAATCTCAATTCCCACAGCAATTTGAGATGCGTACTCTCCTTAACGCTTCACAAGAGGAGGCCAATAATTTGTTATCTACTATCTTTGAAGGCAACTGGAAGGTGGAAATCTAAAATTAAACTAAAAGAGACGTCTCCATAAGGCAATAAACAGTCCTCAGATATAGGAAAGTCAAGCTACTAGAGGAATTCTAATGCAAAACCATTCACAGCCAACAACCACTCCTTGGGAAGAGATCGAAGACATTCGTACTCCGAGCTGAAAATTTAATTAAATCCCATTGAGGGAGAAGAATAGAAGGAAGAAACTAATTCCGCGGAAAACCAGCTTCCAATATTTTAGGCCTGGCAAATGAAGTTTTAGCCGCTCTAGGAATCGGGGTCATAAAAATAGTCCTATCTCAGCTTCTGTTCGACCAGAACCAGATAAAGGGGAGCCTAGCTTATACCGACCTTAGTGGCTGTGTGCGGCCTTTGTTTTTAATCGAGGCTATTTTTCTGACGCCCTGGAATCTTTTTTTCGAGGCTTTTTTCTTCTTTTTAAGCAGAGGGAGGTCGATAGTAATGTCGTCCATTTTTTTTAGTATATTTTTGGAGGGGAATGATGTTTTTTTTAGATGTTGATTGATTTACAATGACGTTTTTTTATTTGTTTTATTTACACTAAGGTTCATACAAATACAGAATGTACGATATGCATATGTTACCTCTTTATAAACTGGTTGCGCTTAAAATGTATGGTATAGATGTGAGCTGTCCAATTAGTTGTAGCGCATTATGTAGCAATTATGTGAAAGCGTTCAATTTATTCAATCTTAAACAATAATAAAACGGGTACACCGAGCAAACACCATGCTGTAACAGAGTCTAATACTGGCAAAGGCAACAAAAGCGCTTCTAAGAAAATAAACGAATAAAGAAGCATCAAGCAATAGCAAAGCCTGATAAGTGCCACAAAATTATGCTCTTTAATGCATGCAGAACCACCGCCTACTTTCCCCCACCCAACTCTGTAAAGTTCTCTTTCAAACAATTCCCTCCAAATAATTTGTGTGAAAGTGTTACAATCGTTCAATTTATTCAATCTTAAACATTAATAAAATGGGAACATCGGATGAACACCACGATATAACAAGTTCTAATACATGCAAAGGCAACAAAATCGTCTCAATGAAAAGTAACGAACGACTGAAGGAAAATAATTACCAATCTTGAAGTCATCACAGAAATAAAAGAGCTTCAACTCGCTCTTCCATGTGCAAGTGTTACAAGCATTCGATTTACCCATTCGTAAACCTAACCCAAACGTTACACTGAAAACAAAACGTCACGCTACACCAAGGTCTCATACGTGCAAAGACAACAAACTCCTCCCTAGAAAACAGACGCAAAACTACCCTTCCCAGTGCACATGAAACAAAAAGCAATC
Source organism: Metellina segmentata (assembly GCA_947359465.1). Taxonomy (NCBI): domain Eukaryota; kingdom Metazoa; phylum Arthropoda; class Arachnida; order Araneae; family Tetragnathidae; genus Metellina; species Metellina segmentata. The sequence continues at coordinate 58,469,782 of OX375882.1, forward strand.
TTTCCACAGATCCCTTCCAATCTCTTGCCTTCCTAATGAACTTAAAAGAACCGAAAATACCAGAGCCACGGAATCCCCACAACTCAATGGATGCAAAATGACATCCTGTCGGTGACTCCTTCTGCCCAAGGCATCGCATTCTGACTTTAACATCCAATCGACCTCGTGTCAAGCTTTTCTTCCATCCTCCACGCCACCGGCATACATTAGCCTCCACCCTCTGCGCCACCCTTGCCTGACTTTCAGCATTTTTGCCACCATATTTTCTTCCTCCCGCGAAGATTGAAGAGCTTCTCGAAAAGCGAACTGTTATACTCAACGTGACGTTGGTACGACAGACTGTCAAGGGTTATTTGATTCCCAGATCCAAATTCAATCCATCTCTTAAGACAGCTTGAAATATTCGATTTCCACTGGTGTGTGTGGTACAAAGGGGAAGGCTATGTAGAAACGAAGGGGCATCCCCATCTTCTTATTATTTTCTTCCAAGACGCGCGTGCTTTTAAAAAAGATCCTCAGATCCCGGGGTAACCTTAGAGGGATACTTCGGCTGCGGAGGTTTTGTGCCGTCGGATGCTGGATGGTATCACATTTTCGTTTTCTCGTTTTGTCAATATAAAGATCTGGATTCACCCTCAAATAAAATTTTCTTTTTGACAAGAGATTTTCTGCAGGGCTAGCAGAAATATCATTTGCCCTCCTCGTTGTTGTCTTGACATGGCATCTCGTCATTTGTAAAACCGAATAGATCTTTACTTGAGACTGCATACTCGACCCGTAGGTCAGGTCGAGTATGTACATCCTTTGTCTGTTGTAACACTACTCTAAAGATATCTTCGGGATGTTTCTAACAGTTCTGAAATCATAAGACAAAAAAGTTGAAACGCTATTCTGTAATGCTGAAATTTTTATGCATGCACCTCCCATCCAATTACCACACCGATTTTAAACAGATTCGCGTTAAGCATTATTCTTTTGGATAAGTTACTCATTGGATATTTGGAATACAAATCATCTTTTGTAGGACGTAAGATTTCGCGTCAAAAATTCTACAATTGGGCATTGAATATTTGGAATACGATTCATTTTCTGTTAGACACAAGACTTCGCGTCAAAAATTATAGAATTGTAGAAGTTACACATTGAATATTTGGAATACAATTCAGTTTTGTATGGCGTAAAACTTCGCGCTAAAAAATTTAAATTGGACAAATTATAGTTGAATATTTGGAATACATATAATTTTTTACCGGACGTAGATTTCACGTCTAAAGTTAAACGATTGTACAAGTTACACATTGAATAGTTCGAAAACGATTTATTTTCTGTTAGACGTAAGATTTCACGACAAGAATTATAGAATTGTAGAAGTTACATATTGAATATTTGGAATGCAATTCAGTTTTGTATGGCGTAAAATTTCGCGCTAAAAATTATAAATTGGACAAATTATAGTTGAATATTTGGAATACAAATAATTTTTTGCCGGACATAGATTTCACGTCTAAAGTTAAACGATTGTACAAGTTACACATTGAATAGTTCGAAAACTATTTATTTTCTGTTAGACGTAAGATTTCACGACAAGAATTACATAATTGTAGAAGTTACACATTGAATACTTGGAATACAATCATTTTTGTATGAGATCCGTAAGCAATACTGATAGGATCCCGGATGAAGAAGCTACATAGTGTACCTTGGTGGAGAAAGAAACATTATTCAGAATGTTTCTTTATTATTTTTTTCAACACTTTTGGTTTAAGAATTATTTTAAAGTACAATGCATAGCGTATGTGTGTATGATATTATGGAAAACAGGTAAGAAAGGTCAATGTTAATGGAAAAATAATTGGAAAACTAATATCATCTGAACACAACATTCATTCTTATGCAATTACTCAAGAGAAAATATGTATCTAATATATTTTTTTAATATTTTAATGAATTTTATTTAATATTCTACTTTGAAATTATTACTTTTTACTAGACTTAAAAGTCTAGTAAAAGTACGTGGTATTAAGAAAACAATAATATTTTCCCCTTAGCGACAAAATATGAAACGGTAGTAGAATTTCCACAAATTATTCCATACTAATGTGAAAAACTACATGAATACTTTTTAATAAATTGGACTCCATTGTGACACTACGTGCAATTATAGCCATGTCAGAGCAAAAAAGACAAACAAAATTGATTACAAAATCAGTAAAGATAAGAATATTCTCTTATAACCTTTTAAACGATTGTGAAAATGACGCTAAAGTTACGAAACATTTTTAAATGATTGAAGTCTAACTTGTAATGAGAGCAGGACTTGGTAATAAACTCCTATCAGCAAAGAAAATAAAACTACGTATTCCATATTTATACCCTTTCTTCATAAAATAAACTTTCCCTTAAATACAGTAACCATAAATTTCCTCGCAATGTTTAGAGCAGAGAATCTTTCACACGCTAATCTAATTTTGATTAATTTCAGTTAGGACAAGTTTTTACTAGCAAAACGTTTTGATCAAAATAATTTACTCAAACAAATTGCTTGCTGTTTTCGTTCTGGATGATCGTACTTGAACTAATTCGGCGCCTGGCTCTTTTGAAGGACTAACAATTACTAAGATTTTATTTATCCTTATAAAAGGCGTTACATAAATAAATTAATATTTTTGTTAGACTGGTTGCTATGTAGCATGAGGAGTAATGTAATAGAAGTAAATGTAAGTCAACACCTTCGTATATGTATAAACTATTTTATTTCCCACTCTCATATTTACGCGATAAACGGCTTTAGTTACTTCAGTGTTTGGATGTTACTTTTAGGTTTTCAAGCTATTTCAACGTTATTTTAACTTTTCTCTTAAAGGATAGCATTTTCAAAGAAATGAGGTACTGTGTCATGAGGACAAGACAGATTATTTTGAGGTATTCAAAGATAATTACGTAAAAACTATTTTTTCAGCTGTTTCTATACTATTTTACAGTACCCTTCGTAGCTTTTTTACTGTCAATAATTATTCGGATAATCTTAATTCGGATTTTCGTTATTTTCCTTCTGAAGTATTTCGCTTTTTTCTTCCTATAACTTCCAAACCAAAGTCACATACGTTAATTCTTACTTTATTTGCATTTAGCCATTGTTTTACTGTGACATTAAAAGAAATCCACCATACTCATTGGAACCATGTCCCAAAAAAGAGCAATCGAGTGTTAGCTTTCACTTACCATCCAAAGAACACGGTTACCAACTCCTCTGAATTTAACACAGTATTCAGAAATATAATCCTGTGATAGAAGATAAATTGGAAGAAACAGCAAAAATATATCTGAACTGAAAAGTAAATTTAAAAGTTGCAATACGAGAGTTTGGAGGGTTTTCCGTTTTTTCCTTACTGAAATATTGCGCCATTTTGTACCTGAAACTTCATTACTGCATGTTAATTATTATCTTATTTTTTATTTAGCCTCATTTTACTATCGCATTAAACACACCGATGCTTGTAACCTCCATGTAAAAAATATCCAGTACTCCAAAAGAGGAGCAATTGCGTTGTTGATATCTTCCCTCTTTTGCTTTCAAAGAACACGGATATCAGCTTATGTAAAGAACACAAGATACAGAAGTATTTTACAGCACAAGAAATAGACGAACAAATGGAAGAAACAAAAAACTATTTTATAATCCCAAAAAATAATTTAAAATTTTCAGCGCAAGACAGTTCGATTTTTGTTTTTTTTCCATACGGTATTGCACTTTTTTGTTCCTGTAACTTTCAAACCAAACGGAAATCGGTTAATGCTTACCGTATTTTCATTTAGCCTTATTTTAATGTGACATTAAATCCATCATAATCTTAAGGACCATATCGTAAATCTCTACTATATTCCAAGAAAGGAGCAATCGAGTGATAGATTTCATTTGCAGTTTAAAGAACACGGACACCAACTTCTCTTTGAAGGATGAAGTTTCCAGAAATATCATGTAGTGCCAGAACAGACGCGAGATGAGAAAATGGAAGAAACAACAAAAAGATATTTAAACAAAAAACTAAATTTAAAAGTTACATCACGATAGTTCGACTTTCCGTATATTATTTACTGAAGTATTGCGCCATTTTCTTCTAAAACTTTCAAACCAAATGGACTTGGGTTAATTCTTATTTGTATTTAGCCTTATTCCATTATGATACTAACCCAACCATACTCATCCGCAACATATCCCAAATCTCCACCATGATCCAAAAAGGAGCAATCGAGTGGTAGCCTTCACTTGTCGATGAAAGGAACACAGATACCAACCTCTCTGAAGGACGTTGTATCCAGGAATATCATGTAGCGCGAGAAGAGAAAATGGAAAAGACACAGCAAAAATATATTTAAACAATAAAACTGAATTTAAAAGTTACACCACGATAGTTCGATTTTCCGTATATTACTTACTGAAGTATTGTGCCATTTTTTTTCTAAAACTTTCAAACCAAATGGGCTTTGGTTAATTCTTATCTTATTTGTATTTAGCCTTATTGCATTAGGATATTAACCCAACCATACTAATCCACAACGTATCGCAAATCTCCACTATAATCCAAAAAGGAACAATCGAGTCTTCACTTCTCGATGTAAGAACACAGATACCAACCTCTCTGAAGGACGTTGTATCCAGGAATATCATGTACCACGAGAACAGACTAGAGAAGAGAAAACCGAAGAAACAACAAAAATATATTTAAACAAAAAACTGAATTTAAAAGTTACATCACAATAGTTCGATTTTCCGTACATTACTTACTGAAGTATTTCGCCATTTTTTTATGAAGCTTCTGAACCAAATGGGCTTTGGTTAATTCTTATCTTATTCGTATTTAGCCTTATTTCATCATGATATTAACCCAACCATACTCATCCACAACATATCCCGAATCTATAACATGATCCAAAAAGGAGCAATCGAGTGGTGGCCTTCACTTGTCGATGAAAGAATACAGATATCAACCTTTCTGAAGGACGTAGTATCCAGGAATATCATGTAGCGCGAGAAGGGAAAATGGAAGAAAGAGCAAAAATATATCTCAACTGAAAAAAAGAGCAAATTTAAAAGTAGCAGCACGAGGGTTCGATTTTCCGTCATGTCCTCGTGGAGCAAAAAGCCTCCTGGGCTTGCAGAAAAAAGGTCCACGGGGATTCAGATCTTTCTTTTTAGTTTTGTGTCGGAGAGCCCAATTTGTCTTTCAGATGCGCTTGAGCCAATGAGGCTGAACTGCAGTTTAAAGATCCTTATCCGTTGGCACTCTTTATTCTCTGCAGTTTCTCCCTTTTTGTGCTGCTCAGACTCCACTTAAACTCAGATGCTCGGAATGGGACGGTTCTGCAGCTCATTTTCCACTTCGTGGACCTCAGTGGACTCGGATGGACTGAAATCAAACCCCATAACAGACCTATGAGACGCTTTATCCTTGTCTAGTTAAATGTTGGCGGAGGCAGTGTTTTTGTGCTTCTTGTACACATTCCGGGACCACGGTTGCCTTGTTCAAAGTTCAACGGATTAGCAACAGTAGGGTGGCGAGTTCGAAAGTAGGTCCAACCGAAAGAACGATGTGGGGAGGGGGACAAGTGCACGTTAAATATATGGAGGCCTCAAATACCTTCCCGTCGGTGTGGTGTTCACACCTCACGGTGCTTCTTGCACGTATTCCGGGTCCACGGTTTAAAGAGCAACGGATTAGGTTGCGAGTTCAAAACTAGGTCCAGCCAAAAGAAAGCTGTGTGCGTAGGGCTGGTACATGTTAAATCTGTGGTGGCCTCAAATGCCCTCGCGTCGGCATGGAGTGGAAGCTTGGAGGGTGGGGTGCCAGATTAACCTTTACGCTGCGGAGCTTAGATTTTATCAGTTATTATACCACTGACTCTCTGAGCCCTCAAACCTAATTTCCAAACTTGAGCGATAGGGCCGTGAGTGGCATTTACGACTGACGCTTTCCTTTGATAGTGTTGTGCGGCGTGAGAAGAGATATCACCGGAGCGACCTTCTGCCTTTCCCTCAAAGCGTTCACACCTCACGGTCGACAGGGTAGGGTAGCAAACAAATGGAGGAATCCTCTTGAAGGCCAGTCGCTGACAGCTCGTAAATGGTGATCAGCGATCACTTTAAAGGCGATAACATCCACAGTACTCAGATGTATACCATGCTGCTAGTGTGAAAGAAATTGCAGTGGTAATAATTGTCTATCTGCCGCATCGTAAAGGTTGACATTCTTTTTTTTTGCATAGGAAGAGATAATTTGAAAAATGAATGCCTAATATACAGTTAAATTGTAACACAAATTTCAGAAGAAAAAAAACTATTTTTCCCTCAGATTCGACAAATTGCAACTTTAATAAAAGGAAACACTCAACACATGTATACCTTCTGACTTTCCTCACACCACAGAGTAGGGGGCACCGAACAAAAGGAAGGGACCCACTAGAAGGTCGATCCATGACAGCTCGTAAATGGTGATCGATGCCAGCGGTCACTTAAAAGCGGGATAACATCCACAGTACACAGATCTATCTGTGAACGAAATTTTAGTGGTAACAATTGTATATCTGCCGTAGGCGTAAAGGTTAAAATACGAGAATAGAGAGGAATCAAAAATGCCTAATATGAGAAACGAATTCAAATTTATTTAATTTAGTATTAAATACAAAACAGACGAAAAAAAAATCAAACTAATGGCAGTATAAAAAGACATTGAACAAAATTTGTTCTCACAACCCGCTGCAATACCGTCATATATTTAAACATGAATTTGTAAACTATGTTTAGAAAGACTGTAAATACGTGTATCTGTAACCGTGACACCTGCATGCCACAGGAATCTGCAGATTTTAAGATGGTATTTGCAGTATTTCTATGCATAAAACTCTGCAAAAAAAATTTCATGAGTGTTAACATAAAATATCTTTAAATGGAGTTCAAGCATAAAGAGTCCATTCCGCTGTTACAAAAGTGTTGCTACGAGTACATAGAATATATAATTTTTAGCCCCAAATTACGTTCAAACGCCCAATGCAGATCTTCGTCACCCAACAAGGTAAAAAGCAGTCCAAAAGGTACAATTATACCCAATTCGGGTACTTGTTTCGGTTTGGGAACATACAGAAAAACACAATAATTGACTAAAAAGCAATCTGGATGCACAGAATATACTTGAAAAAATGTATGACCGAACATCACAAATACAAATTTTTTGTCGAATAATTTGAACCATACTGACGTAAAACAAAATGAACCACTTCCAAAAACTTTTCCACCTTGTAAAAGCTATCCCCATTTAGAAGGCACTATGCCACTCAACAAATGGAAGGTGAATATATTTTTTGCTTCCAATATAAATTCCATTTAATAAGCAACAAAAAGGATCGACAAAAAAGACCATCTCATTAAAAAGGAATCCTCTCTCAGCTATGAGGATCCCGTGAACAAGTTCGTAAGTACAAGCAATGCACTTTTAAGGATTACACGAAAAATTAATCAATCTACCAAATATTTCAGAGCGGAATAATTATCTGAAGTATCTGTATCTCATCGTAGTTGGGAAAGGTATTGGCGTTTATGATTGGGATTCACAATCATCAACAGGACTCGTTTTAATGGAGAAGCAGTTTTCCGACACTGCGTAAAAAGCAATTAATGCACTCTTCAAAGTTTCCATTTGGTGTGGCATTGGTGAGAGAAATCAACGGAATGGACACATGTCGGAATGAATTACTCAACTATTCCGAAGGCGAAAGTTCCATTTCTAATCGTTATCCCTTTTTTTATACTTAACAGTTCTAGTGGTTTCAACGAAATATCTCATCCATTATATGTCTCACAAATTTCGCAAATAACTAGATATCTCATCATTAATATACTGCCGATTGTTTTATGATGAGACGAAATCAAGATCAGGTCAGGTTTGCTAATGACAATAAATCTCTATAAGACAATCATCAGGAGGGTTTTCAAACGCGATTTTAAAAATTTAGAACGTGAACCTCACTTTTTCGTCTCGGGAGCAGAAAGTGCTTAAAACTGTGATGTACGTCGCAGAACAAAGTATAACAATGCAGAATAATATTTCCTTAATTTTATCCAAATTTGGCCGATTTTTTTTCAATCATAAGTTACGATGTTCTGTAGTGCAAAGCGCACTCCTTGCCACACCTTTCTTTCTTTTCCAGCTACGCAAAAACAAAATTGACATGGTTTGTTCAAAATTATGCTGGGAACTTAGAAGAATAAAATTTTTTTCCGATGCGGCTGTTAGTTTATGGATTATTAAGTGTCAAAGTTGAAAAAGCGAAATATCTAACGCGAGTGAGCAAGAGGCGGACACATTTTCAATCTTCAGCCGTGATTTTTTTAGAGTACCTCTAAATGTAAATTTCTGTACGATGACGCGATTTTTTTTTAGAAATTTCAATTTAGTTCCTGATAATATTTTTTTAATTCGGGAAAAATCGTGATATTTTCGTCTTTTTTTTTTGTGAAAACTGCTATTAGTTTTTTAATTTGAAAACATCACAGAAAACCTTAGAATGTATCTTTTCTTGCGGTACGATTTTTTTAAAAATTGGTTCATAAATAAATTCGATGCAATCAAAAGTTAGTCATACGAATTTCGGAATATTGGGATATTTTCGTTACTTTCTGTTAAAACTGTCATATCTACAGCTTAATAAAAATATTTTTTAAATTTGAAAACATCCCTGAATACCTAAGATTATACTCTTCTTATGGTACAATTATTGTTGGCGAGCGTAAGATAGCAGGGGGCGGAGCCTCTTAGTAACTTCAAAAGTTAACGACATAATTGAAAATTTTGAAAGTATGCCTTGGTTTTAAATAAAATAAGTAAGCAAACTCTATTAAAACTAAGCAAACTCTATTAAATAAGCAAAGCTTTTTCCAGTATGTCATTAATTACTTCTAATGAGCAGTTAGTTAATTTTGATGTGTTTTATTATAAATATGTAATACATATTTAGCAGATAATTGTGCTTTTCGTCTGTTTTTGATTTTACTGCAGTTTTGAGAATTCGGACAAAATGCCTGCAGAACAATTGCAATTGCTTGGAGTTGTGTTGCAGAACACTGGATATAATTTTGCAATCTTTGTTAGGTCATCGTATGAGCTATCAAAGCTTTTTAAAATATAACAGGTGTTTCACTCCTCTCACATAGATAGCAGCACAAGCATCGTAGAGTTGACTTAGTTTACTTTTAAAAACAAGAACCAAAACTAGCAAGGGTCACTAGCGTGCGGGTGCATGGTAACGTAACGTCCAGCATGTTGGTAAACAAATAATTTTGTAAACCTGTAAACAGTGTGTTGTGTCCACATTGTTTAGTAAAATTGTCTAATGAAGTGTTTCTGAGGGTCTGTCGCCTATTCATCAATTACAAGAACACATTCTCCATACTTTCACAACAAGACATTAAATATCCAAGTAATGGAGAGTATATCATTCGAAGTAAATGTTTATGATGTGCAATGTAAAAACATGATCATTAGAAATAATTAATGATATAATGGAAATAGCTTTGCTTAGTTTTAATGGAGGAGTTTGCTTAGTTATTAATGGTTATTAAGCTCTACTAAAATTATCCAATAATTCATTATTTTAATCTGATTGCTTATTATGTGATAATTGCTAAACTTCTCCATAATGATAAAATAAGAAAACCACACTTGTATGTCTTCTTAAATCATAAGTTGGAAAACAAGTTAGTAAATCGCGAATAAAATTAATCTGTAAGAATGGCCGAGTTCTAAACGATAAGACCTAAATTTTCCTGCGGAAAATTGAAATATAATGGGTTAAGAGATTTTTAAAAAAACATTTATTATCTAAATAATTGGAAAATTATCGAACAGAATAAAAAAATTTACAGACGCAAAAGATTTTTCAAAAATAAATGTAGTTGTTTAAATTTAGGAATAAGCTTCGTACTTCGAGCACTCATTTATATTTCATTTCCTTATAGGATTAGGTGAAATAAAAAGATAAAAACTTATCTAGACTGGGGGAAAAAAATGTCTGCTGCAAATATTTCCACTAAAAACTTAGAAGTTAGTTTCGCATTTTTTTCTTCTTTTAGTTAGCCGAAAGAGCTAAAAGTAGTTTATGAGATTCGGAACTTCAAAAAACTAGCTTTGGCTGTCACACAGCTCAATCTGAGATCATGTAGTTAGTAAATGTCTGTTTTTTCTTTCTCAGATATTAGTATTTTGATACGGGGGTAAAATCAGATGAATTATTCATCCGATCATATTTAAAACCATAATTAATTTTTTTTTCGGTAACCAGACTCATTGAATTATATGTTGCTTATAAACCTGCTTTAGAGATTAGTTTTTTTAAAGGTACGAATGTTCTTTCTTGATTTATTCACTTTCGAATTTTTCTATAAATAAGATAATCAAGAAAAGTTTAATCCAAAAAAAGTTCAATTATGACAGAAATTAGAATCAGTGTCGGATTTTTCTTTTCAGTATTGTTCCTGAATCGTCTCTAATAGCCCGTTGAGCTGATTCAGAGCGAACGATTTAAGGTCATAGTGTCCCGATCGCTCCCTGGGGCCTCTGAATAAAACAGGAAATCAATGCTGGCCACAAACGAAATGGGTAAGGGAGCGTTGAGGATCAAAATTGGGAACAACCCAAACAAACTTGACATCTAAACATTTTTAAGCGAACCCTTTTCCATTTAACCATACAGACACACTCGCAATAGTGATGCATTGTTGCAAAAATTATAAGTTCAAAAAATGAAGTTTTTTTTTTTTTTTTTTTTAATGGCGGGCACATTTGACCTAAGTCATTAGCCACTACAAGGCTTGAAGTGATGGCCACTTGTGAAGGAGCACCCAGTGGGAGGACCATCATTGCCCCTAACAATTTATACTTCGTAATTTTGAACCATGTTCAGATGACGAAGCAACACCTGAGTCGGTATACGCTTACAAACATCCATGCCCGAACCCGGATTCGAACCGGGGACCTTCCGATCTAGAGGCTAACACCTTAACTACTATACCGGTTGGTCGGCTCTAAAAAGGAAGTTACAACAGATAGTTTTAAATACAAATTAACAGGTTGTAACAAGAAAGCGTTAACGTATATGTATTTGCGCATGATCCAATTACAAAAATGTCGGTAGGTATTTTAATTAATATCGTACTGGAGCAACACAACGGGCTATTCCCATTGGTCTGGGATAAAACCGAAAGGGAAAGATCCGAGACAAACCCCACGTAATTTTGAACCACGGTCAGATGATGAGGTCACACCTCAGACGGTACGCCACTCTTCGAACTTCCACACCACGCCAATGTGAGGATATTTGAAGCTACGACAGTAATAACTTGCACCAACCTCTTTGAACACGGCGGTCTTTGGTTGGATTCAAACTACCAACCCACCTGTTGCTAATCTGTTATTCTTCCGACTGGGCTACCGCAGTCCCAAGCAAAAAGAAAGAAAGTGTAGAAATCAAATATCGATATTTAGAGTATGGTGTTATTAAGATGGCCACATCAGAGCTTTATGTATTTTTAGCTTTATAATTTCTTTTCGGAATTGTGTGTATTGTTTCCAAGCAAGTTTTGAACTCTAAAATTACACACACGCACACACAGATACATCCGTCAAAAAAAAACGACTTAACGGATCTCAATTGCACAATTTACATCGCAGAACAAAACGGAAGGTAACAATCGATGAGGTTGAATGTTTTCTACAAAAATTAATACTTTAATTTTGTCTAAGGGACCGTCTTCATATTAAATTGGGTGCTTGCTCCGATAATTTCAATACGAACCCCATCTTTTATCACAAATTTGGAATATATACATAATTTGAGGCGAAATAAAAAAAAAGATCATCAATTTTATTCAATTTTTCACCGATTTGTAAATGTTTGAAAATTAGATCTCCTAATGTTAAATTGGTGGTTCACGTTTTTTGTTATATTTGCTAAAAATATTAATTTTTCTAGGAAACTGTTTTATCATCCTTTGCTACCCAAAAACACATACACAATCTATAAACATTTTAACTATCAAACTTAATTGATTATTTTTTTATCAATTATGAAATTAGTATTCATAAAAATTGTGAATAGATACATGGGCAAATTTTGACACCATGTGTTTCAACTGTTACTGAAACATCGGAATACCAAATTGTGCAGTTCATTACGTGCATAATTAGTAGAGCAGTGAGGCATTTTACAAAATTCGATGATTATTATCGTTAGTGGGGATTGTTCACAAAGTGAGAACAGAAATTTCTGCCAACAGATCCTGGGATTCAATCAGAATGTATTCTGACTTTGTCACCATCTTAATGGACTCCATACCAAGGCACTTGCAGCAGCTCATTGACTGCGACGGGTCTTTATTAATATTCATATTGTGATTGAAATCCGAACATTTACATGCTCCCTCAATGGTTTTTATGGATTTTCTCGGTCAATTTTACGCGTCGTTTTTCATTATTATATCATCAAATCCTCTGAAATTGTGTGTAGAATCCAAATTTGTGATAAAAGATGGGAGTTCGTATTGAAAATATCGTTACAAGATCCCAATTTAATTTAAAGACGACCCCTTAGTCAAATTTAAAAAAAAAAATTCAAAATTTTCTACAAATATTGATATTTGTAGAAAACATTCATCCCTATCGATTGCTACTGTTTTGCGATGTAAATAGTGTTTTACTGGTGTACATAAATATATATATATATATATATATATACTTTGGTGAAATTAAAATTCTCTAAGCTCAGCCACACTTGGAATTTATTATTTGTTGTGACAGTTTTCATAGGGAAAGATGCCGAAAAAATATTATTAGAAAAGGGGATGTTAAGGCAAAAACGTTAAGGAAACATTGTAGTTAGTAGTTAGGGGGTTATTAACTTAGTTAGGTTTTATGAGTTTTCAAGAGTGAATAAGTAGTAGATATATATATATATATATATATATATATATATATATACACGGCTACGGTGGCTGTGTTGAATGTGAACGAGCGGGTGTATGAAACTCCGTTGACAAGTTTGCTGGATCTGCGGAAGCGTACTATCGACAGCTGCGCTACTGTGACCACTGATGATAAGTAATATGCATGCCAGCGTGCTTGATCGAATACAAATGTGTATTCTAACCGATGGTGACCTTTTTGAACACACTCGCCATGGTTTTTATAGCAATAAATCTCTTGCTGTTGATCATCTGTGTCGTTTACTTACCAATGTGCCACACTGAATAACGCGCATTTGTTTCTGGCATATTCGCATCTCACTCAAAGTTTATCAGGATAAAATGATTAAATAGTAAATCTTCGTTCGTGGTTGTATAGCAGGGAGGTTTTTAATCGTGTATTTTAGTTGTTGCACAAAAATTATGATTTCGGATCGGCAGTTTTTTTTTTTTTTCCGGAGTACGTTTTTCAAATTTTTTTTTTTTTTTTACTTCTCTTTTTTTTTTCAAACTTTCTTTGTTGTTTGAATTTAAATTTGTCGTTGTGTAACTCAGAAAAACTGAATGATAACACCGTAGAACACGTTTTTCAATTTCAGGACGGCCCCTTTTTCAATGCATGGAAAAGTTCAAATTTCAATCGCGAATATCTCCACCAATTTTACAGATAACTCCGTGAAATTTTTTTCTGGGCCTTTATTATTGAATTGCGTACATTTTACTAACTGATTTTTTTTGGCCAATCTCCTTTAGTTTTCGAGTTTTTTTTTATTTCCTTATCTCGCCGCAAGGGGCGCTGTAAGCTATCTCAAAAAAATTCAGCAAGGTCCCATTACTGTAGGTAAACGTTACTACCTTGACTCTACAAGACGCGGTCTAAAAATTAAAAGGCTAAAAGGACTTTACAGGTCACCCTGTATATATATATATATATATATATATATATATATATATACGCTTAAATTTTAACTCGACAGAAAAATGCCTCTCATAAGATTGACAAAATTACACTCTATAACAATAAAATCGAAGCACCTGAAAGAATCATCCGACTGCTTTGAAATTTCGTATGCAAAAATGTTTTGACCAAATATGCAAATGATTAAAATTTGGTGTCCAATGAATGCATAGTGTGATCTCCAGCCCATCGGAACTGCGCATCCAGCAGATGTATATAAGGAGTTGTTTTTTATCTGTTGTTAAAAATTTCTGATGCATTGCGTTTTAGGATACCTTTTAACGACTGCAAAAATTCCTCGCCGCAGGATTCGAGCTCATTACAAACAACTTTAAGTTTGAAAGAGGTCGTATCATTGGATTGAAAGAGGCAGGTTGGGCAAATCGGAGAATCGCTCGTCATGTGAGTCGATGCGATGCGGCGATTAGAAGATGCTGGAAAGAGTGGGTGGACAATGGCAGATTTCAGCGTCATGATGGTAGCGGTCGACGTAGGGCCACAACAGATCGCGAGGACAGAGTGATTGTCAGATCAGCTGTCACAGCGCTTGATTCATCGCTATCAACCATCAGTCGTGCGACCCACACACTAGAGTCCACCATGACCATTCACAGACGTCTGAGAGAGCGAAATCTACGCTCGTACCGACCATTACGCCATCTGCCACTCACGCCTGCACACTGTCGAGCCAGATTACAGTGGTGCTTGGCTCGATCAGACTGGAATGATGCTGACTGGGGACTTCTAGTCTTTAGCGACGAATCCCGCTTCCAACTGTGTCCTGACGATCATCGAATACGAGTCTGGAGACGCCTAGGGCAGCGTGCCGTATCCTGCTTTCATTATTGCACGCCACACGGGCCCTCAACAAGGAGTTATGGTCTGGCCTTTCGCAGTACCCTGGGCTTATTTTTCAGCAAGACAATGCCAGACGACAAACGGCACGTGTTTCTATGAACTGTCTTCAAGCTTGTCAAACACTTGCTTGGCCAGCCAGATCACCAGATCTCTCTCCCATCGAGCATGTCTGGGATATGACGGGAAGGCGACTGCATCCGGTAGGGAATGTTGATGACGTAATCCGACAATTGGAGCAAATTTGGCAAGTACCACAGGAGACCATCCGGGAGCTTTATCGGTCTATGCCACGCCGTGTGGCAGCTTGCATCCAGGCTAGAGGTGGGTCAACACCTTATTGAGCTCGTTAATGTAACTCTGAAATAAATTATTCAATTGTTCTGAAGTTTTAATCATTTTCTATTCTGTACATAATTTTTCTATCCACCAATTTTTGTCCCCATCGGACAACTCCTTCTTGGTGCGTCGATTTTTTTTCTTATAGAGTGTATATATATGTTACTTTCATCTGAATAATAAACACGATTATAAAAACAATAAGAATTACTTTTATAATCATACATTCCTGGCCTGCACCACTTCACGTGATGACAGGCATATTGTGCGTATGGCAGTGACGGATCGCTCAGCCACATCACGAACCATAGTACAGCACATTCAGTCTGTAACGCATCATCCATTGTCTGTACGTACCATTCGACGCCGTTTACAGCAGAGTGGTCTGCCGCAAGACGTCCATTGCTTCGTCTACCCTTGACGTAGAACCACAGACGTCTCCGCCGCCAATGGTGCGATGAAAGAAGGATGTGGACGGCAGAATGGAATGAAATTGTCTTTACTGACTAGTCACGCTTCTGTCTGCAACACTACGATGGTCGGATTCGAGTCTGGAGACACCGTAGAGAGAGGATGCTGAACAGCTGCGTTATACACCGCCACACTGGTGCTATGGTATGGCGGGTATTATGGTATGGGGCGGTATTGGGTATCACTCTAGCACTCCTCTAGTACGTATTGCCGGTACTTTAAACAGTCAGCGCTACATCGAGGTGTTGGAGCCAGTTGTCCTTCCTTACCTCCAGGGCTTGCCCACAGCCATATTTCAACAGGATAATGCGCTACCACACGTGACACACATTGTCCAAGGCTTCTTCGTCAATCGCCAGATTGAATTGCTTCCCTGGTCAGCTCGCTCTCCGGATATTTCGCCGATAGAAAACATGTGGTCCATGGTTGCTCAACGATTGACCCAGATTACATCCCCAGCTGCCACACCAGATCAACTTTGGCAACGTGTGGAAGCTGCTTGGTCTGCTGTACCCCAAGAACACATCCAAAGTCTCTTTGAATCAATGCCGAGGCGTGTGGCAGCGGTGATCTCCAACAATGGCGGCTACTCTGGCTACTGATTTTGGCAGGAACCACACTTCACAGAAGTCTATAAATTTAATCATTTGATACTTGGTCAACATGTTATCTACAAAATAAATTTTGTTGTGATATCTCTTGTCTTTCTTGATGTTGCAATTTGGGTGGCCAACAGTGTATTTTAAACAATTTTACCTTGGCTGGACTGAACTAGTAAATTTTGTTTTTAAGGCTTCACATTCAATTTAAGAGTTTGGTTTCAGTATTATTTAAGTAAGAAAAACCTATATAAAAATGAATCCTATATTGTTTTTTTTTATGTTTATTAGAAATTATATAATACCATAGCAAGATATAGCATACTGTATCTCGCCGTAAAAATAATTTGGCTTACAAATGGTTAATCAAATCACTTCCAAAACAATATTTCCCATTTACATTTTTGATACTTCATTTGAAATCCAAGTATTGTTACATTGACGCTTTTCATTAAAGCATACCCTGTGATAAAGAGCAGTAAAATGGGGTTTAAAGTAATTATCCATCATCTAAGTATGTAAAAATTGTAGAGACATCATGTGAAAATTAATCCTTTTACTGTTATTTATTGCAAGATTTTTAATATTTTAAATATTGGCTCTCTTATTAAGAGTTAGCGAACTAAAACAATGAATTTAAACAAGTGAGTTTCAACTAGTAACTTCATACTTAAAACCATATTGTTCATCATTGATCCAAACTAAATACATTTAAGTATAATTGGCCAAATAGTTACTCGTATAAAAATGAACTCGCAGCTCATGAATGAACAAATTCAGGCAATTGTTGCATTCATAATTAATTTTAATACGATATAAATCGTTCATTCATCCTTTGTTTAGTATAGAATAATAATGAGGGATAGTATGAGGCATTTTTCATGTAGATTAATAAATTAGGCATTGCTTCAAAAAATTTTAGACATTGATTATAATAGAAGATAAACGAAATTATCTTTCCTTTGTCAGATTTTCTGTTTTCATTCCAGAAAATAAAATTCTAGTTAAATAATGAGATTAATATAATGTTAATAATAAAATCTGCTTTAATAAAGAGATTAGTTTAAGACTTATAATATGGTGTGTTTTGATAATGAGATCAGTGTAAGGCTAATAAGGTCTATTTTATTAAGACTAATTTGAAGTTTTAAAAAATAGCATCTATGTTGATGATAAGATTATATGGAGCTAATAAAGAGGCTTTTATAGGTTGATGTAAGGTTAACACTAGATTCTGATTTGATGGTGAGACTGGCTTAAGAATATGCTTTTAATATTGAGATTGGTACAGGTTTAAAATGTAGTTAGTTTCAGTAAAATTGTGGTAAGGCATAAATGAGAGATAGTGTAATATCTTCTAATTTCTTCTTCGTTAGTATTTGGACTATTCCAAGTTTTCCATTCATTGAATATTTTCTGGGTTCTGTAAGTCGCATATTAATCGAACATGTGACTTAAAACTGGACATACAGTTGCGCATTTCGTTTCTGCACAAAAACTATGTAGGAACGCATATGCATATCATCTAACATTGAGTGCCACCGGACTGATGTTGGATGATTGTGTGTCTTGCCTAAATGTTCCATGTACCGTAGTACTTTGCTCTCGTTTTAGAAATTTCGTTTTTCTTCCGTTAAATCAGTCCAAAACACTCTTTCTTGATATGAATCAATTCTTTGGATGATAGTAAACAAATTCACGACCTGAAAAACTTAAAAAACGTGTGTTATATGTATTTTTTATTCTGTTAACTTTGGAGCAATGTCTCTCTGGGATTTGAGAGACTGCACCACTTTATTCTTTACTCTGCGGCGCTTGGATTTTTTCAATCGTCTCACAGAACGGTTCTTTGGCCTGCATGTCCGATCCCCCTTACCTAATTACCTATCTTAGCGATAGAGCCTTGAGTGGCATTCACGACTGACGATTTCCTTTCATAGTATGGTGTGGCGTATCGTTTGACGTGAGATAGATATCCCCGGAGCGACCTTCTACCTTTCCCTCAAAGCGTTCACACCTCACGGTCGACAGGGTAGGGTAGCAAACAAAGGGAGGAACCCTCTTGAATGTCAGTCGCTGACAGCTCGTAAATGGTGATCAGCGATTACTTTAAATGGGTTAACATCCACAGTACTCAGATCTATACCATGCCGCTGGTGTAAAAGAAATTGCAGTGGTAACAATTGTCTATCTGCCGCATTGTAAAGGTTAAGACATTCTTATTTTTTTTGCATAGGAAGAGATAATTTGAGAAATGAATGCCTAATATACAGTTAAATTGTAACACAGATTTCAGGAAAAAAAAGCTGTTTTTTCCCTCAGATTATACAAATTGCAGCTTTAATAAAAGGAAACACTCAACGCGTGTATAATTTATTTGAAAATTATGAAAAAAAAGAAAGAACAATCGAGTTTTTACATTGGTCAGCTGACACAGAGAAAAAAAGTATAAAATAAAACAAGTAAGTAGTAACCTAGGCAAATAAAGAAATTAGGCGCGTTTCATAGGTTCTACGACATCAAGGCAAACTCCATCAGTTTTTTGAATTTCAAGGAGCATAAAATAACCTCTCTTAGAGATGAGCTTCAGAGGATTGATGGATCCAAGAACAGCGTTTCAGTTGTAGGGAAATGGTTTATGGTTTGGTAGGCCACTTCCAGCTCCTTCACTGGCATGTTTCCTTTTACAATTCGTTCAGTTATCTCATCTGAGCTTTCATCCTCTTGCTGTTGAGCAGCATACATTTCGATATCATCATCCGACACATCTGCTATGACAACATCATAACTATCTGATTAAACAGCATCATATTTAACCCCTTCGTTTTTTAAAACTTCTTAGTCGTCGTATCGCTTTGCTCCAACATTTGTTGTGGTGCAAAGACACCCCGTTTTTCGATGAAATGTTACTCCAAGGTAAATAAACTGTAATAGACACAACACTAACAGAGGAAAATCCAAATCTATTCAGGCATTTTACTCTCAGATAGTTTTTTAATACAACTTTATGACACCTACTTGGATTAGTTGCTCTAAATTGTGTAAAGGTCACAATTTTTCAACGATTGTTGAGTTCCAATGGAGATGGTAGGGCCCCTATCAGTTGAGATGACGGATCTCACTAGCAGTTGTGATAACGACCCTCAGTACCAGTTGAGATGACTATACTCAGTACCAGTTGAGATGAAGTATCTCACTACCAGTTGAGATAACGACGCTCACTACCAGTTGATATGACTATCCTCAGTACCATTTTAGATGACGACCCTCACTACCAGTTGAGATGACTATACTCAGTACCAGTTGAGATGAAGAATCTCACTACCAGTTGAGATAACGACGCTCACTACCAGTTGATATGACTATCCTCAGTACCATTTTAGATGACGACCCTCACTACCAGTTGAGATGACTATACTCAGTACCAGTTGAGATGAAGAATCTCACTACCAGTTGAGATAACGACGCTCACTACCAGTTGATATGACTATCCTCAGTACCATTTTAGATGACGACCCTCACTACCAGTTGAGATGACTATACTCAGTACCAGTTGAGATGAAGAATCTCACTACCAGTTGAGATAACGACGCTCACTACCAGTTGATATGACTATCCTCATTACTATTTTAGATGACGAACCTCACTACCAGTTGAGATGACTATACTCAGTACCAGTTGAGATGAAGAATCTCACTACCAGTTGAGATAACGACGCTCACTACCAGTTGATATGACTATCCTCAGTACCATTTTAGATGACGACCTCACTACCAGTTGAGATGACTATACTCAGTACCAGTTGAGATGAAGAATCTCACTACCAGTTGAGATAACGACGCTCACTACCAGTTGATATGACTATCCTCAGTACCATTTTAGATGACGACCCTCACTACCAGTTGAGATGACTATACTCAGTACCAGTTGAGATGAAGAATCTCACTACCAGTTGAGATAACGACGCTCACTACCAGTTGATATGACTATCCTCAGTACCATTTTAGATGACGAACCTCACTACCAGTTGAGATGACTATACTCAGTACCAGTTGAGATGAAGAATCTCACTACCAGTTGAGATAACGACGCTCACTACCAGTTGATATGACTATCCTCAGTACCATTTTAGATGACGAACCTCACTTCCAGTTGAGATGACTATACTCAGTACCAGTTGAGATGAAGGATCTCACTACCAGTTGAGATAACGACGCTCACTACCAGTTGATATGACTATCCTAAGTACCATTTTAGATGACGACCCTCACTACCAGTTGAGATGACTATACTCAGTACCAGTTGAGATGAAGGATCTCACTACCAGTTGAGATAACGACGCTCACTATCAGTTGATATGACTATCCTCAGTACCATTTTAGATGACGACCCTCACTACCAGTTGAGATGACTATACTCAGTACCAGTTGAGATGAAGGATATCACTACCAGTTGAGATAACGACGCTCACTATCAATTGATATGACTATCCTCAGTACCATTTTAGATGACGACCCTCACTACCAGTTGAGATGACGATTCTCAGTACAAGTTCAGATGACCGACATACGTCCAGTTGAGACAAAGGGTCTCAGTACCAGATAAAATGACTGATCCTATTACTAATTCAGATAACGGACATCAGTACCAGTTTAAACAACTGATCCCATTAGTAATTCAGATAACGGACATCAGTACCAGTTGAGATAACGGACATCAGTACCAGTTCAGATGACGGACCCAAATACCACTTTGAATGATGGATTTCAGTTGCTGTTCAGATTAAGATCCTCTGAATCAGTTGAGATGACGTGCTCCAGTAACATTTTAGATGACGACCCTCACTACCAGTTGAGATGACGATTCTCAGTACAAGTTCAGATGACCGGCATCCGTCCAGTTGAGACAAAGGGTCTCAGTACCAGATAAAATGACTGATCCTATTACTAATTCAGATAACGGACATCAGTACCAGTTTAAACGACTGATCCCGTTACTAATTCAGATAACGGACATCAGTACCAGTTGAGATGACGGACCCAAATACCACTTTGAATGATGGATTTCAGTTGCTGTTCAGATTAAGATCCTCTGAACCAGTTGAGATGACGTGCTCCAGTACCATTTTAGATGACGGTCCCTAGTACATATTCAGATAACGACCACACGTACCAAGTTTAGATTGCGGGCCCTAGTACCTATTCATGTAAAAGCCCTACATACCAGTATAGATGGAGGTCCCTAGTACCAGATTAGATGGAGGTCCTTGTCTCACTTTAGATGACAATCTCCAGTACCATTTTAGATTGACGTGACAGTCAGCCTAGTAAAAGTAAATTTAAACTTAGGGAATAATCTCATCTTAGCATTCAGTCATAAGCAAGACGGTACCGTATTCTTATCTAAACAGAGTTACGCATTACTTCTAATACGGGATCATCAGTACCAGTTCAGATGACGGGCGACGTACCTTTTTAGATAGCGGTCCCTAGTACCTATTCATATGACGGCCCTACATACCAGTATAGATGGAGGTCCCTAGTATCAGTTTAGATGGCGGTTCCTTGTCCCACTTTAGATGGCGGTCCTTTGTCTCACTTTAGATGACAATACCCAATACCATTTTATATGAAGTGACAGTCAGCCTAGTAAAAATAAATTTAAACTTAGGGAAGGACCTTATCTTAGCATTCAGTCATAAGCAAGACGGTACCGTATTCTTATCTAAACAGTTACGCACTACTACTAATACGGGATTCAGTAATAGCGTGATAAAGATAGCGGGGTATGATAAACAAAATCAAATTTTGAGTCTCATCGATTTCAAAGCAATACATTCTCACATTAAAAGTTTTGTGCTTGGAGTTATAAATCACACATTTTATCATATTCCTGTCATGCATCATAGAGAAGGAAGTGTGTGTGGCATTAACTCGGTCAACGGAGATAGCATTCAGCGATTACGATTGTGATTTGCATTGCGATTTCCCGTCCTCGCTTGTAATGAATTATCGGCAATCAATACCACGTCTCCCAGCAATTTGATAACGCGTGGTGCGATATTTATACAGTTACGAAGATGCGTTATTGAGAGGCTGGGTTGGAGCCATTTATTTTTCATTTATTTAAAATATATTTGAAGCCTTTATGATTTTCCATCCTCATATATTTCATGCATATAATCTCCGTACTTAAAACCTCCAGTTGTTTTCTAGCTGTCGCGCCTTCGAAAAGAACACACTAGCCTAAATCATTCGACATCATTTGTTGGGAGATAGTCCTTCATATCTCAATCATGCTCTACTCTTCTTCAGTGTTCATCATATTTAAATTAGCTATCCGTCTTTTAATTGTTATAGCTAATTATTTTGACTGATAGATAAATTTATGTCATTCAACAATCACTGGAACATCAGAACGGCTATCGACTACAGTCCGAAACCAATCTCAAAGGGTAAATATCCAAAACAATATCACCTGAGCTGGCACACCATTCTCTAACTTCCACACCACGCCAACATGAGTACATTTGAGGCCACGACAGCTTTCACGCGCACCAGCTCTCCCGTACACGACAGTTATCGAGTTTTGAACTCGCATCAGCGTTTGCTGAACCTCGACTTTCTTTAGAATATTTCCTCGCACATAAGGTGAGGTAATTTTAATTAACGTCGTACTCGATTAACACAAAGGGCTAATAACGACGGTCCGGGATCAATCCCCCTATGGGAAGGATTCGAGGACAACACCACGTAATTTTGAACCACGGTCAGATGTAGAGGCAACACCTGAGTTGTCACCCAATCTCCAAACTTTCACATCAACCCAGCATGAGGACCTTCGGCCATGACATATTTAAGGTGCAACAGCCGCTTCTACACTATACGCTTACAAATATCCATGCACTGCCCCGGATCCGAAACAGGAACCTTCCAACCTAGAGGCTATCGACCAAGCCGGTTGATCGGCACCTCGGACATGAGGTAATTGATAATTTTTGTTAACGTCGTACTAGAACAACACAACGGGCTATTCACGATGGTCCGGGATCAATCCCTTAAGGGAAAGATTCGAGGACAACACCTCGTAATGTTGAACCACCGTCAGATGACGAACAACACCTGAGCTGGCACCCCACCCTCCAAACTTTCACACCAACCCAACATGAGGACTTTCGGCCACGACAGATTTAAAGTGCACCAGCCGCCTCAACACCATACGCTTACAAACATCCATACCCGGATAAGGATTCGAACCAGGAACATTCCGATCTAGAAGCTAACACCTTAACCACTATATCGGTTGGTCAGCAAAACTTGAGAGGAAAGTGCATCTAATGTAATATGAATCGAACTTCTGTCACCTACGAGTTTCACGTTTCTGAAAGTTGTTGAAATTAGTACAACCCAGCCACCAACTATTCTCTCGAAAGAAACCAATCATTCAAGCATTACTAACACGACACACAGAAATACTTCCCATCTTCTGTATAAGAGATTTTATCAACCTTTCCCACTATCCAACTTCACACGAGATATCTCACACCTTGCCACCCGAGATGTTTAGGTACCTGGAAATTAACACCCAACTTTTTGTTTCCACATCCACGTTGATCTGTTGTGTGAGTTTGGAGAGTCGGATGACAGTTCAGGTGGTATCCCGTTGTGTTGCTCTAGTACAGAGATGGCCAACCCGTGGCAAGCGTGCCACGGGTTGACTTAACACTGATAACTGCACTAACTTCACTACATCCACAATGTGGCACGGCGGAGTTTTAACAGTGGCACTCGAAGACTTATTAGAAATTTAATAATTATTTAGTATAAATGTTTCAAGTTATATTCATTTTTATTTTATACAGAACCTAACCGACTGAACCTTTAAAAATGTTTATAAACAATGAAATCTAAGTTTGTAATTGTGTTTTATTTATTATATTATTTTTTAAATCAACACTACTCAGACTTACATAAAAAAAATGTGCTATTTGCATAAAAAAAAAACACAATCGGCCTATAAATAAAATTTATTTTTAATTTTGGATAAGAGTTGGAAGTGGCACGCATAACTTTTTTACCCCAGATAGCGGCACTCTTCCCAAAAAGGTTGGCCACCCCTGCTCTAGTACGACGTTAATTAAAAATTATCAATTGCCAGTTCAGATGAGACCTCGTCAACTGACCGTTGTTCAGTTACGTAGTGTTGTTCTCTTCTTCGGAGTGGGTCCTGGACAGTCGCCAATATCCAGCAGTGTTGCTCCAGCATCAACGCTAGTTAAAAGACCTACCTTCACTACATCCAAAGTTAAATATGTTATAACATTGCCTTCACGTGTCCAAACACTCTTCCCAATTGGTCCCGCGTCTGGCTGAGACGCCATCTTCCGTGTCATCAATGAGTTCTTTTCTCACAGTTTGAATGAGTTTATCGTCGCTGAGAATTTTGGAATCCGAGGGTACGAAGAATCACACACCAACAACTCGGCTACGTCCTCTGCACTGCACTCGGAACATCCTGGAATATTCACTATGATGTTTCTTATGTCCTAAACTGACACTTCATCCTCTTCGTTTCTATCATTCACTGGTAAGAAACTTTAAAAATGCGGATTTTGTTGATTTCAATTTTTCTCAAAGCGATCCGGATGAGTGGCGAAACGAATAACTGGAGTTCGGATAGTTACAGTTTTACTGTACATTTAATTCAATAGGAATTGAACCTGCTCGGTCCAGAACTTCCACGTGTATGAAAGTTGTTGAAATAAGTAGTAGACAACTAGGAAATTTTCACTTCCAAGAAAACCGTCATTTTAGCTTTAGTGGTGTGTTTTAATACAGAGGCTATAGTTGACCAAGCTGCGCCTAAATACGTTCATTAATTTACATAAACACACAAGAAAATTTAAACTGACACAAGCAAGAAAATTTAAACTGACACACGCAAGAAAATTTAAACTGACACACGGAAAAATATACCCAGTGTACAGGACCAGGAATTGAACCTGCGCCGGCCGGCTGCAATTTTCACGTATTAAAAAGGTGTCGGAATTATCCGTTACGCATCTCCAATGCGACGTTAATTCAACTAACCACCTTCGTGAAAGTTCTTGAAATAAGTAATTGACAACTAGTAACTTTTCACTTCCAAGACAACCGTCATTCCAGCACTGGTCGCGTGTTTAAATGTAAAGGCCATAGTTGACCAAGCTGCGCCAAAAGACGTTAATTAATTTACTTAAACACGCAAGAAAATTTAAACTGACTCGGGAAAATACACCAGTAAACGGAATTGAACCTGCGACGTCTACAATTTTCACGTATATGTAAGGTGTTGGAATTATCCGTTACGTAGCTTCAATGCGTCGTTAATTTAAGTAACCACCTACTTGAATGTTCTTAAAATAATTAATTGACAGCTAGTAATTTTGCATCAATAAGAAAACGCCATTAAAGCATTGGTTGGTTTGATTTCATGGTGTAAGTATCCTCTTTGGCCAGCTCAGGTGTTGCTTCGTCATCTGACCGTGGTTCAAAATTACGAGGTGTTGTCCTCGGATCTTTCCCTTAAGGGACTGATCCCGGACCGCCGTCAATAGTTGCTCTAGTACGACGTTAACTAAAATTACCAATTACCTCTTTGGCCAAACTGTGCCAAACAACCAATAAATGTACATATACGCACAATGAAGATTTTACTGGCCCACCACAGATATACACTCAGCGTAAGGTGAAAGAAACGAAACCGCTCAGCCTAAAACTTTCACGTGTCTAAAAGCTGTTGAAATAAGTAACAGACCGACAGCAACTTTTCTCTAGCAACAAAACGGCCATCGAAGCATTATTAACACGAAACAAAGAAACACTTTTCATCTTCTGTATGAGCGATTTTATCACCCTCTCCCATTAACCAATTCCGTCCTTGCCACCCGCGCCATTTCGGTACCTGAAAATTACCACCCACCTATCCTTGACTACATCCGAAGTTAATTACGTTATAAAGGTGCCTCCAGGGTGTCCAAATATTCTTCAGTTTGGAAAGAATATGTCGTAGCCATATCCATTCTCCACCCGACGTCCCAACTTTTTCCATAAAATAACGGATTTTTATCATCCAGCAACAACCACCAGAAGCCATTATTCCTCAGACTATTTAGCTTGAACCCTTATTCTGCTCTTTTAATGTAGCCCGGAACGAGTTTAATCAAGGATTACATCTTGAACGAATTTGCACGCCCCAGTGATCCCGAGCAGGTCGGCTTAATAAATTGGCTGGTAATTGTTGAATCTTAATAATAATTACTATTTTTGATTATTAATTATCTCCTGGAATTTTCCCAGACACCCCTTGCAGACGGGTGGTAATCAGAAGATATATTTATCTGCTGTAACAGAGGGACTATTAGTTGAGGGGTAACTTTAAATATTTTTTTTCATTCTCTGGAAAGACGAGATTTGCTTAGAGATTAGAGCAAGTTTAATAACAATGTGGGGTTTTAAGAGGATTAAAGCTGAAGGTTCGAGTTAGTTTCGCGAAGGTGTTAGGGATATTTTTACATTTGTTCAAAGTTTTTAAAAGTAATCAGGGGTAGGTAGCTAAATTAACGTCACACTTGAGGAACACGAGGGGTTATTGGTGATGGTCCTGGATCGATCCCGAAGACAGGGATGCGACAGGGTTAATAATCAGGGGTAGGTAGCTAAATTAACGTCACACTTGAGTAACACGAGGGGTTATTGGTGATGGTCCTGGATCAATCCCGAAGACGGATGCGACAGGGTACTGCAAGGTGGCTTTTTGAGACGTTTTTTTTTTCAACATTGGCTACTTTCGATGTAAGAAAACTCTAGTTAAGGTGTCAGCCTGTAGATCGGAAAGTTCCTGGTTTGAATCCGGGTCAGTACATGGATGTTTGTAAACGTATGGTGTAGCGGCGGCTGGTGCACCTTAAATCTGTCGTGGCCGAAAGTCCTCACGTTGGGTTGGCGTGGAAGTTTGGAGAGTGGGATTCCAGCTCAGGTGTTGCTTCGTCATCTGAACGTGGTTCAAAATTACGAGGTGTTGTCCTCGAATCTTTCCCTTAAGGGACTGATTCCGGACCGCCGTCAATAGCCCGTTGTGTTGCTCTAGTAGGACGTTAACTAAAATTACCCGGACCGTCGTCAATAGCCCGTTGTGTTGCTCTAGTACGACGTTAACTAAAAAAAATTATCTCTAAAATTGGAACTATACTGGAGGCATGCATTAAAAATCTAGCGATTGAGATAAAGCGTTAAACAGTCTGTCCTGTGATTTCATGACTAGAAGAAGGTAGGTATTTATTTAATTAACGGCGCATTGGAGCAACACAACGGGCTACTGGCAAACAGAGTTAGAAAAACATTCTAAAGCAGTATTTCGTCGTGTAGGAAAAATATGTCCATTCTTAATGGGACGTTCGTACCGAATGCACAAGTGTACTGAGCGTAGGGAGGTAATGGTAATGTTTTATTACCAATTACCTAGAGCAACACAACGGTCTATTGACGACAATCAGGGATCAATCCACCGAAGGAAAGACCCAAGGGCAATACCACGAAATTTTGAACCAAGATCAGATGACGAGGCAACATCTGAAATATCACCCCACTCTCCAAACTTCCGCACCAACCCAACGTGACAGAGCATGGGAGGGACGTCAGAACTATGTCGAAATTCTAATACTGGGAGAGTTTGGGGCCAGTGTAAGTTTCTACTGCGTGGAGTGATGACTGTGTAAGTATTGTCACTCGAAACCTACCGAACTATGCTATAGTTAATATTGTACAACAAATCTCTCAACATTTAACAAAAAACTCCACCGTAATCGTTCAAGCAGTTCAACTGTTGCATATTCACACAATAAAAAAAAATTATTCAAACTTTTCTTGTGAGCTTCGTTCATTCCACAACTCCACCAAGCCTGAATACGCACGCTCATAGTACCGTTTGTGTCCTTGACACAATCTACCGATTTTTATTTTGAAGTCAATGTTCTTTACATGTGTATGTACTTACAAATAGTTTAATCAAATGTCTACCACACTAACGACATGATTCGCCGTTACATGAAAACAAAACCCCAACGTATACGGTGAAGATAGGCACGATCACGCAAACATGTACTCCTCAAGCGAACAACAAGAGATCAAAGAACAAGCACAAGCTATCGTGAAGGACTCGGTTTCAACTGTTGACTGTGTTGTTTTTGACAAGTGATCTGGACAGAGATTTCAGAGCTCGGGGTTTTTTTTTTCGCATTCGAGTATTGCACTCTATTATGGTAATCCTTGTAAATAAAACTTCAACGGGCGTGCACCGCTTGCGTAAACCCCGGACATGGTACAACAGGGAATTGTAAATCGATGTTGGGAATATCGATATTTTTGCGCGCGAACGGAAATCGATGCAAACTGAGAGTTATCGGAAAACAATGCTTTCTTTCCACATCATTGTTTACATGAAACGAAACCTGGGTCGGTATTGTTCCACGGTTACGGTTTTGCTGTTATCTCTCTCGTTAGGTTTGGTCATCACCGCGCTGACCACACCAATGCATCGATTGGTGGATATGTGTTCCAGCAATTATGTTTCATTTTAGAAAGCGAACGAAAGATCGCTTTCAATGATTCCTTGTCTGAAACTGTTTTAAGTCAGTAATGCAAATGTTTTAGAATCGTAATTCGCCGTTTAGGTGGTTAAAGTTTCGATAACTCTATAATGAATATTCAACGATTCTTTGTAGACGTTTCCAATTTTGCTCCATTAAAAATATTCTTTATTCGGAGTTCAACCAATGTCCAAATTCTACGGCTGGTAAACACTATTTAAATTTGGCAACTGTGCGGTTGATTGAAATGTAGTGGTATTTACTTTAGTAGGAGGAGCATTTTTTAAATAGAACAACAAAAGAACAAACAAAACAGTTACTTTCATCAACTTAATGGGATTTTTTTTTATTCCATCCAACTATCGACCCTTTAATGCACAGTTACGGTTAAACCACTCGAGAAACGTTTAAGGTTCGCTTTATTGATAAACATAGCAACATTTATACACTCATGTCCATAAATTAAGGATAATGCCAGTTCCGGAAAATAAAGGTTCAGAAACAAAACAAAGTGACTTATTCAAAAAGCCCATTTATTAAGCAAAAGATGAAGAACAAGAAAGATGGTGTATGTATGATAACCATTCTTAAACCTACGATTTTTACTCACTGGAGCAATTTTACAAAAGATATCGGCCTTACAAAAACTTAACATGACATGGTTGGTATGATGGTTAATACATTGTATATGTCTCCCAAACGATGAAATACAGTCCGTGCAACGCCAAGCCCTGCTGAGGATCAAATTATCGAGCTGATCTTGAGGAAGATCACTACACTCAGCAAGCAATGCTCTCCGAAGTTCCGGTATACATGTAGGAGGTGGTTGACGTGGTGCAACTCGTCGGCCGAGCCTCTCCCATACATGTTCTATCGGATTCAAGTCAGGTGAGAATGCTGCCCATTCCATACGGGTGATATCCTCAGTTTCAAGGCATTCTTTTACAATGTTTGTCAATAATTCTACCCCAAAGGAGCAAACCTGCACCACCGTAACGGTGTCGTTCAATGATGTTGTCTTAGTGGTAGCGTGTACCTGGCGTTCTTCATATGAACGTCCGCCGTGACTAGCAAGCTAAACCTGGACTCGTCGGAAAACATCACACAAGCCCACTGTGACGATGTCCACATTGCATGTTCTTACTCCGTGCTAACCGCTGGCGACAGTGAGTTGCCGTGAGCGGAACACATCTGGCAGGCCTGCAAGCATATAGACCAACATGTCCCAAACGTCTGTAAATGGTTTGCGTTGAAACTGTCGTACCTGTGTCTGAAGATAGCTGACGAGAAAAGTCGGATGCTGTGCTCCGTCTGCTTTTTGCAGTTACTGCCACATACCAGTCGTCATTCGGTGTTGTACTCAGGGGAGACCTGTACTGTAACGTCTACTGACACATCCATCATTTCGGAATCGTTGCCGAAGCCTAGAGATGATACTTTGGACGATTCTAAGTTCCACTAAAACTTCCGTCTGAGTACGCCCACATTCCAGGAGGCCAATAATTCTACCACGTAAAAAGTCATCCACATGCGTCCTCTGTGCCATAACTATTCGGTTGTGGCACTGAGCGGCTAACAGAATGCTTGTGAACAATTTTACTTATTTGCTACCATTCCTTATATGCACCTCTCTTACACTCTCGTCATTGTGACATACTATCGGCATCATCTGATGGCTTCCTGTAATTTGGATATTATTCTTGAAGATGTGTGCTGTAATTCTACAGCTGAAATTCTTACTTTAGAGTTCGATTTCCGTGTGATTCTGAATTATCCTTAATTTAAAGACATGAGTGTGTATTTAGTTCTCCAAGGAATTTCAGAGTGGGCTGCATTAATGATATTTGATATTTTAATTAACGTTGTACAGAAGCAACACAACGGGCAATTGGTCATTGGAGCAAACCCGAAAGGAAAGATCCCAGGACGACACCTAGTAATTTTGAACCATGGTCAAATGACGAAGTCATCCTAGCTGGAACACCTCTCTTGAAACTTCCACGCCAAGTGAAAACATTTGAGGCTACGACAAATTCAACGTACAACAGTCTCCGCGTAAATGACGGACTATGCTTGGCGTTTATAGAACCTCTTGGACGACGCTAATTATACACAGTCCAGTCACATTAATGTGACCACCTGTCAAAAGCTAGAATATCCACCTTTGGCAGAGCGGACCGCTGCGAGACGTGCAAGAAGAGAGTCAATTAGGTTTCTGAAGGTGTTCACTCCGTTGTTGAGCCATGCCGACTCCAGTGTTGTGGCCAGCTACGCTAGATTACGCGGTTGAGGATCCATGGCGCGAGCAACCCGATCGAGGTGGTCGCACAGATTCTCGATTGGGTTTAAATCCGGTGAGTTTGCTGGCCAGGGGAGTACGGTAAACTCATCCTGGTGTTCTTCGTACCATGCACATGCACTGCGACCTGTGTGACATCTCGCATTGTCCTGCTGGTAGATGCCATCATTCTGAGGAAAAATAATTCGCATATAGGGGTGGACACGGGCCGCAAGGACAGATGCGTACTTTTGCTGATCCATCGTGCCTTCCACAATGATGAGTGCACCCAGTGAATGCCAGGAAAACATTCCCCAAACCATAATGCTCCATCCTCCAGCCTGGATCCTTCCGGCAATTGTTGCAGGGTGTTTGATTTCAGACGTTTCACGCTGTATACGCCAACGTCCATCTGTTCGATGGAGCATAAAACGTGATTCATCGAAAAAAGCCACCTGTCGCCACTCTGTGGACGTCCAGTTGCGGTACTGGCGTGCAAATTCCAGCCTTCGTCGCCGATGAACAGCAGTCAGCATATTTGCATTAACCAGGCGTCTGCTGCGGAGGCCCATGCACTGCAATGTTCTCTGAACCGTTGTTGAGGACACACTCTTGGTAGCCCCTTGGTTCAACTGGGCGGTCAGTTGCTCAACAGTTGCACGTCTATTCGCCCGAACGCATCTCCGTAGCCTTCGTTCGCTTCTGTCATCTATAGCCCGTGGTGCACCACATGTGCCACGCCGCTGATTTTGGATAGCGCCATTTTACCATGCACGGTATACTTTTACCACGGCAGCACGCGAACAGTTCACAAAATTAGCCGTTTCCGAAATGCTTCCACCCTTGGCCCGAAAGCCAATAATCATGCACTTTTGGACGTCGGATAAATCGCTACGTTTCTGCAATACACCAACGATTAAAATGCTTTCCGATGCCCTAGGACATTCTTTATATACACTCCACTGCAATGTGCTGCCACCTGCCTTTTGTGATTGGTTATTTCACGTTGACGTCGATAGTAGGTGGTGGTCACATTAATGCGACTGGACTGTGTATACTGATGTGATCAGAAAGTATCCGATATGCTTCCTTTAAAATACACATATAGTAGATATCGTCTGCATACTTTTATCAGATATTTTTGTGACTTATGTAAACATGTGGCAACAATCAGGGATTTTTTTAATTTTATCGTCTGAAAATAAATTTGTTTTTCGTAAAAGAATTTTTACTTCGTTGATTTCCCAAAATGTCGAATATTAATTGAACAAAGAACCTGCACCAAATTCTGTTTCCGCTACAAACACATTTGAATGAAAAATTTCTGCTACAAACACATTTGAAATGTTGCAAAAAGCTCTTACTGTTAAAGTAGACTGCTTATCAAAAACAACAGTATTTGAATGGTATAAAAAGTTTAAAGAAGGTAGAGAATCCGTCGAGTAGATGATGCGCGATCTGGTAGACCATCCACTACGACTAATGATCAACATGTCAAACAGGTCAGAAAATTAGTGCTTAGTGATCGTCATTTACCAATAAGATACATTATTGAATAAGTTCCTATATCATTCGTTGAAACGACAAGTCGAAAGCGACCTGAAATGTGTCCAGATAACTCATGGATTTTGCATCACGATAATGCGCCTAGTCACGATGCCATTTTATTCGGGATTTTTTGACAAAGCATTCACCAAATACGGCTCCACAAGCTTCGTATTCACCTGATATGGCATCGTATGACTTTTTCTTATTTCCACGTGTGAAACTCCCTCTTCGTGGACACCGTTTTGAGTCCACTGATGCAATAAAAGAAAAATCGATACGAACCCAGAAGCGGACCTACACAAAAACAATTTTAAGGCATGTTTTGAGGATTGAAAAAAAACATTGGAGAAGTGCATTCCACTCGGAGATTACTTTAAAATGATGCACTGATTTTTGATCAATAAATTGATACCTTTTGTTTCATGACAGCAATACGGGAACTTTTTTTATCACAGTAGTAAAGCGTCAAAAAAAGATTATAAGAAACCGTGATGTGTATCATACGAGAGCATTTGGTTAGCTAAAATAAAATCTTCACTTACCATCTGGCAGGTTTGTTGAACTTGTAAAATCCTCCTATAATTATTCATAAAAATAAAAATAAAATTTATTTCCGTTTCGTAAAATAAAAAATACTAGGATGCTTGCCCCCTGCTCGCTAACGCTCGCCAACCCCCGGAGGATTGCTTCGCTGCGCGAACCTATGCTCGCTTCGCCCGCCTCAATGAAGACATGTGTCCTAGTAGAAGGGATTGTTTACAAAATATGTTACCAAAAAATGTTTTTCAAATCTAAATTTGCTGTATTACAGAAAAAATATATACAGTATCTCTAAAATCAGAATTCAAATGAAAACTTTGTGCAAATTTTGACTCGAAATGTGAGCGTTGCTTTGGAAATTGAATACCCAGCAAGTTGTTTGTATGTACATTTTCCCAGCACTCAAACGACCCACACTTTTTCATTGATTTTGTTGCCGAAAGTTGTAGTGCAAGCGTCTTGTTGAACTATAATTGTTGGCCCTGAAAAGGACCGTTTTTTAAATTACCCTGAAAAGATCCTCCGCTTTCTTTGATTTCTATTATAAACTAACTGCAACAGCTCATTAAAATTTCCTTTTTTTTTTCAATAAAATTTCATCCGATAACGCTATAAATTCAATCGATGCGCGAGACTTCGCGATAAACGAACAATCGTACAGTGTTGCCAAAATGCGATTACAAATAACGTCTTTTTTGCGTGCCACGTAAGAGAATTATATATATAGATACACGCTACTCTACAATACTGAACCGGACGCCAGCGAATTTGCATAAAATTCGACTACTTGTTTGGGGTGTTTTTCGTGGTATGGCCTGGGACCTTTGCATGTTGTTCCTGGTCAATTGAACACCGACGCCTACATGAACATTTTGGACAATCAGATTCTCCCTACGCTCTGGCAATTTTATGGAATGGACGAGTGTTACTTCCAGGAGACAGTGCTCCGTGTCAATCCTCTGTCAAGCAGTGGTATCAAGATATGGATGTAAAACGTCTTCCGTGGCCTGCTCAGAGTCTCGACCTAAATTCCATTGAACATTTCTGGGACGAGTTAGAGCGACGCTTACGGACCACGGGAACACGTCTCAATTGTACAGCTGAGATCTCGACATTCTTGCAGCAGGAATGGACACCAATATCCATAGCTGTGTATCAAAACCTGGTTGGAAAGTATGCCCAGAAGGGTTGCTAGTGTAATGGCAGCACGTGGGGGACCATTCATTCTATTAATGCATGTATTATTTCTCTTATACCATCACATCTTTCTGTCCGGTCCATTATTGTAGGGTACTGTATATCAATACGTATGCAGCGAATGACAGTCGTATGAAGTCAAGCTCTAATTGGATACACACTAATAACTTAGTGACCAATTTTTCAAAGGACGAGATGTCTAGTCATCAAGAATGCCTATTGAAGATATTGCCGTTTTCGATGAGGATGGGACATCTATTTAATGAAGTTATCACGTCCATAAAGTCCTGGTCACTTTTGCTAATGATCAGATACAACCTCCAAAAGGTTTAGACGGAAGTTTATTCCTCCTCTTCCGGTGGATTTATCCTTACGCTGTAAAATTCTCTCATTGTGACAGTTTGAATAAGTGAATAAAAGATTCTAGATTCAAAACAATAATAACATGAAAGAAATCAACTTCTTCCGATACAAAAAAGAAATTTATCTCTTCAGGTATCAGTTTACTATCAATATAAACGAACGACTATATGGATCTATGATTTTCATTCGTGTTAACACTTGCCAGTTCAATTTTCATATTCAATAACAAAAAATGGTAAAAATTTATCATCAGCATATTCCAGGCAGGTTATTACCGCCAATCACTTTAAGTTTTTTCATTTCACTTCACATCACTCTCAAGCAGCCGAGCCGCAATTTTCTTTTCAGGGATCGCCATTAAAATCTCATCTTAAGCAGATACTCCATGACGGATTGCGTACCTAACCGATTATTACTCGTAATAATCTCGGAAGGGAGAAACTTTCGTGATTGGTCGGAGGCTTATGACGTAGCATGTGACGCCATTGAGAGAAGTTGCAGCACGCGATTTTCTCGTCGTGGATTAAAAATTGAAAAGCAAGGTACTCCTGATGGGTCAGGAATGTTAGTGATTACATGATATCTTGTGGAAGGAGATTTCAATCCCATCATGTTGCCATTTTTTGGAAGAGAAACTTTCAGGAGATTGGATGGATAATCCTTCTAGCGAATGGAATTTAGAGCTGATGCATAAAATCATAAACATCGTTGCAATAGCGTGAGAATCGTACATGAAGGAACATATCATTAATGATGTCAAATCACACATGTAAAGCTTCTAAAAGAAATAGAACACAACCTAAATTCGTCTTCAGAATCTAGTGTCATGTTAAACAGTTTCTGTTTTGTTTCGTAATCTAACATAAAATAATTGAAAAGTTACAATTACATAATTGACTGAAACATGATTGAATTATATTTTATCAAACATTTATAAGCCTGAAATATTTCAAATAACTTCTGTCAAATGTTACATTTAAACTAAGAATACGTTTGTTAAAATAATAAAATGTTTGGAAAAACTGGGATCGATTTTCAGTGCAAACACACACCAAATGAAAAGAGAATATTTCACTTCTGCTGCCCCATGACACATATCAAGGTTACCAGTGCCATTTGGTGTTTAATCTAATTAATGTTCACCAATCAACAAGTATACATCAATTTGGAATTCATTCCTTAGAATTTTTATCGACGAAGTGCCGAAATCGTATTCCGAAAACAAAACAAGTGACGTCACATTCGGGATACGTACAAGAAACATGTAACACTATCTCCACCTAGATTCAGTTGGACAGAAAATGTCTCATACGAAAAATGAATTTAATTCATCCTCGTATAACAATTAAATATTACGATAATATAAAAGCAATTTCAAATTCAACAAATATTTTATTGCAACCATCTATAATCAATGAAAAATTATACAGGAATTGTGACATTGCATAGAACATTATTGTAAGTAATATCTGTAAAAGCAGAAACTCAATTTAATACTGATACATGGTTGTTTCACAATAACAGTCACAAACCATTTTAGAAATCGATATCCCTTTTATTTCAATAGAAAAGTTGTACTATGGAAATGCAAGGCGGGGTAAAAAGCATTCAGCCAAATCGTTTCGAATACAAAAATGTCGAAATTCAACAAAACGACATAAAAAAAAATACGAAAGTCCTATCAAAAACTTTACAGTGAACAAAATTGTTGTTTAGAAAAACAACATTTACATCATGTAAAGGAATAAAATAAAAAATTAAGTTCATTTCATGTAATCCGGGATCAAACAATATATATTGGTTGCTTCATCAGTAACGTGAGACAAGTATTCAATACAAAACTGCTGTTATGTGTTAATGATAAATACAACTAAACAAAAAAACAAAGCACTATAAGCCAATTTTCTACTGCTAAATTCCTATTAAACAAATGCCAAACAGTTGTTTAAAAGATAAATCCCTTGATTATATAAAAATGTATACATATTTTATGAATAATAACCCCCCCCCCCCTAATTTTCTTCAAAATCATTATTAAAACTAAAAATCCCTTGCGGAAGTTTCAATTAAATTCGACAAACATAAAAGCTTACGTATGTTTGAGATGTTTTTAAATTATTTCTATACTTCAATGAAAAATTAAAATTATTTTTAGACTTCAAAGAACAACTAAAGCGATATTAAATATATTTTTCACATTAAAAGAAGTATAAAAAAGAAATATTTTGAAGTATATAATCCTAGTTTCACAAAATAAATACAGCAATTTTAATTCTCCGAGCAAAATAAAATTATTGCACTTTTAAATCAAAATTTTATTCGCAAATTAAAAAGTATGAGGGAAATACACATATACTTTCTCAAAGCGTAGTAATGGAGCCAATGCCAAGCTAGAGTACGTAGCGCCATCTTGTTGTGATTTGGAGAGATAGTTTTAGAAATAACTTTGAATGTATTTGATATAAAGAAATTAATTTCCCGATCAGCATAATTTTCTTCTAAAAAATGTTCTTGTTTTACTTCATAGCATTTCGTCTCACGGGTTTACTCTTTTCAATGCAGAGGAGAAAATTAACCCGAATACTATTTTTATTTAACAATTTAATATAGCTGATTCATATGAGACAAAATATGTCATGATATAACTTTTGGCACAAAATACTAATGGTCATATCAGTAATATATTTATACCGGACTTTTTGATGACCCGGTACACTTCTTGAAATCTGTACATGGCACTTGGTATCTCAGTAATACTATAATAATATCAGTCTCCTTGAAATTTTTCATTTGAGAAAATTGAAATCATGTAACAAACTAAAAGGAAGAGCTTTTTTAAAACATTTGATTACGCTCTCGAAATTAGTAACACATCCTAATATACCTTACTATGCATTCCGCAAAAAGGGTTAAGTCAAAATGGTATATTTTCATAATATTAATTTGAATATTTCTCCTTCTCATAATAAATGTCTCACAAATATTCAAAAAGAAAAAGAAGCATGCCATGGCACAAGTAATTACAATTGAGATTTGTAGGTTCATTTTGTTTTGATTTTAAGCATACATTATTTTTTTAAATTAAAGTGATGCACTTGTCAGACTTAACCTCTTTTGCCCTGACATGGAAGATGTGAGAACAAATATTTCATTCAGAATATTTTTCATTGTAAACATAAACCAGCTACCAGAGAAGAAACATTTATTCCGGTTTCGAAATAATTTGATTTTGTCTCGGTTTTGGCAGTGTTTGGCGTAATGGTTTCATATGCCTAAATAACATTCGAGTAACATCGCAAACTACGCCACGAAAAAGGTTACCAAACCATCAAAACCTTCTATTTCTGGTTTTAAAGAGAAACCCTTTTAGAATAGAACATCTTAACTGCAGCAAGATGTAATAAGGTAAGACTGTGATAAGGTAAGAATGTAATAAGGTAAGAATGTAATAAGGTAAGAATGTAATAAGGTAAGAATGTAATAAGGTAAGAATGTAGTAAGGTAAGAATGTAATAAGGTAAGAATTGACATAATATATGAATTGGTATATACATAGGAATTTGCATAATACATAAATTCAGAATATTTTTATAAAACCTGAACGTTTTCCAGACCTATAATTACATGCATAAAAGTTGAAAACTGTGAAACTATAAACTGAGATAAAAACATAATACAAACGTTCCTAATCAAAGAAATGTTTAACAAGCAATCTTGTCAATTTTGTAAAGAGAATAAAGAAAAATAAACAATGCTCACAGACAAGGTACACATATACAAAGTAGGATATTAATAAACGTTACTTGCTAAACAAAGTACCATAAGGATAATTTTACGTGGACCATTAACGTGCAAAACTTAATGTTGCTAGGTAATCGGGCAATTAACATCACACTGGCAAACACAGCGGGCTATTGGCGACGGATCAATACCCAAGGCAAAGATCCCAGGACAACAAATAATTATGAATCACGGTCAGATGACGAGGCAACGCCTGATCTGGCACACCACTCTCCAAACGTCCACACCAAGGCAATATGAGCATAGTTGAGGCTACGACAGATTTAACATGCACAAGCACTCTTTGCGCACGACTGTCTTTGAATGGATTCGAACTCGCATACCTCCGGTTGCTAAACCGCTAATCGCGCTATCACGGCCTAAATAACTGTGTTAATAATAGGTGTATCAGCTTCTACTTTTCACATAAGTGAATGTGGAAAAATGATACGATAGGTACTTTCAGAGTTAAGGTAATGGTAATTTTAGTTAACGTCATACTAAAGCAACACAACGGGCTATTGAAGATGGTCCGGGATCAATCTCTTAAGGGAAAGATCCGAGGACAACACCTCGTAATTTTGAACCACGGTCAGATGACGTTCAGAGTTAAAGAAACGATGAGGTAATTAGTAATTTTTAGTTAACGTCGTACTAGAGCAACACAAAGGGGCTATTGACGACGGTTCGGGATCAATCCCTTAAGGAAAAGATCCGAGGACAACACCTCGTAATTTTGAACCACGGTCAGATGACGAGACGAGCTGAGCTGGCACCCCCAGTCTCCAAACGTCCACACCAACCCAACCCCAACGTGAGAACTTTCGGCCACTACAGATTTAACGTGCACCAGTCGCCTCTACGCCTTACGCTTACAAACATCCATGCCCGGACCCGGATTCGAACCGAAAACCTTCCTATCTAGAAGCTAACACCTTAACCACTATACCAGTTAGTCGGCGAAAATAAACAGTGAAAACTGAGCAAGTTTGAACTGAATAGTTAGCACTTCACTAGATGCCACTAGACAGAAGAATAACTGTAAAAGAAAAATGAGAGTAGGCAGTCCCCCCCCCTCGTAGGGTCGTATAACCACCTGCAGGCTTTGCACTGCAATTGCAAACTTAGAATGAGGTTATCGGAAGAGATCCAGTAATAGCAGAACCCATTCCTATGCTAGAGTCTCTGACAACAATTCCAAAATTTGAATATGAACCAGCTATCTTCTAAATATCCTCGACAGTGCAAATCCCCACAGGCGGTTTGGTTTAACCTTAATGCTGCGGCGCTGAGATTTTTTCTATCGTCTCCAAGAACGGTTCTTTCGCCTGTATGTCCGAGCCCCCTTACCTAATTACCTAACTTGAGCGATAGAACCTTGAGTGGTATTTACGACTGACGCTTTCCTTTCATAGTATTGTGCGGGCGAGGCGTATAGATTTCACCGGAGCGACCTTCTACCTATCCCCAAAGTGTTCACACCTCACGGTCGACAGGGTAGGGTACCAAACAAAAGGAGGGATCCTCTATAAGGTCAGTCGCTGACGGGTCGTAAATGGTGATCGATGCGAGCGGTCACTTAAAAGGGGGATAACATCCACCGTACACAGATCAACACCATGCCGCTGGTGTAAAAACGAATATTTAGTGGTAGTAATTCTCGACCTGCCGCAGAGTAAAAGTCAATTTAGAATTCATAGCTTTTAAAAATAATTGTTCTCCTTAAGTTTTGCACGTCAGTGTAGTACCTGCTGAATAAAGCAATAAGGGAGGAGAATTTTAAGTTTAAAACATACAAAGTATAGATACAAATTCTTCATCGTCTTGAAAAGAACGAGGATTCGCGAAGGAAACATTCAACTTTTCTGCCTTTGTTCAGTCGAAAGGAACATTGAAAATAAGTAGTTACTCCAGTTCCAAATGAGAGCATAGAACTTGGTAAAAAAGATGTTGCAAACAATATGAATTATTATTAACAATATTAAGTATTAGAAACAGCGATATTCCACCTTATTAATCTAATGGCACTCATAAACGTATTACCAAATTCTACGGCACACCAAAAAATACATTGTTTTTGCCGATCTGACGATAAAAAAGTATATTTTTAACTGATTTAAAAAGCAGTAATTACCTAACTTTTTTCTCCAAAATAGCTTTTAAAAATATTATTAATATCAATTAAATATCAAGCAATCTATTTATAATTAGTTGTAATAAGAAG
The DNA here is from genome assembly GCA_947359465.1 of Metellina segmentata. Classification (NCBI taxonomy): domain Eukaryota; kingdom Metazoa; phylum Arthropoda; class Arachnida; order Araneae; family Tetragnathidae; genus Metellina; species Metellina segmentata. The sequence continues at coordinate 58,510,568 of OX375882.1, forward strand.
TAATGCTCAAAATTATTCATACGGGTATTACTTAAAATTATTTGAGAACACATTCTTTCCCTCTCGACTAAAGTTAAAAACTAAACCATTTAAATTTCTTTAAATATTCCACATATCAAACCGCTTCACTATTCGTTGGACATACCAGTGTCATTCCTGCACACATCAGTGCGTAGCAGGACACCTGTTAAAAATTACTGCATTAGAAAGTAAAAATTAAGCAATACGATTTTCCACGAGGTGACATAAATACCACTTTTTAAAATCAATCCATTATCAGTCGTAAATGAAATCCAAACAATAATACACTTGCATTTAGACAATAAGAATACCAATAAATTTGTTTTGTACATTCAATCTAAAATATTAGCTCAAAAACTAAGTAAAAACACATTACAGAAATGAACACCAATACCACCACACACACATGCATGATAACAAAGGTTCATTGTGCTGCTATTTAGACGGTAACAAATGAAATTATGAAATGATACCGTCCAATCTTGGATGAAATATTTATTGCTCACAATTTACTTTTCCTTTCTATTACGCAACCGTTTCTATTAATGGGACTGTGGTATCTTGGTTGGAAGAACAGCAGCTGTCACCCTACTCTCAGAACTTCCACACCAAGCCAGCGTGAGGATATTTGAGGTCAAGACAGATTTAACCTGAATCACCCCACACGTACACAACGGTATATAGCCGTATGCGTGTGGGAAGCTGCACGTTAAATCTGTCATGGCCTCAAATGTCCTCATGGTGGTATGCAAGTTTGGAGAATGGGATGTCCAGTTCATTTCGTTGTTCCAAATTACGAGATGTTGTCCTCGGATCGTACGACTACAATAAAAAGGGCGCTATGTACAATCAGCGTGACAAAAAAAAACATCCCATCATGAATATGAATATTCTTTGTTGTTGTCTGAAATATCTGTGAATGATCAATTCATTTTATTCCTTAGCAAGTGAATGGTAAGAAATGCCAAAACACCATTTTTTCCTCCAATGTTGCAGAAAGATATAATAAATTGATTCCAGGATTTTGTTACTCGAATAAATAATTGAATAGAAAAAGGATTTTTTGTTGAAAGTAAATATAAAGTAATATATGACTTTCACTATCAAGGGTAGAAAAACCCAAGAATTCATACCAGTCTTCAAATACAGCCATACTTACGATCAGTTGGTATACCTTAATGAAAAAGGCGTCAAAAATGTCCCATAAATAATGTCAGGTTATGACTATTTTGTATAACGAATGAGTTCTACATTTGAAAATGTAACCAACTGTTTGGAATAATTCAATATATAATTTATGAGAACATAACACAGAACAGTAAATACATCAAACAAAAAAATTCGAAAATAACCCATTTTTCATAATTGTATATCAAGTATAAATTAGATATTCATTGCCATGCCGACATCAAGTAATATTCTAAATTACTCAAAAATCACAAAATAATAAAATTTAAATATAATTCAATTCACAATTTATTCCCTGACAATCTTGTATTTTTTCACCACCCCAAATGTAAGTTGTGTAGATGTAAATCAATCTGTTGATTAAGTCTTTCTCCTATAACAACACGGATTTAATACCCTGTGGAAATAAATTTCAATACTGAAAAACTCATACATACTAAAAATAAAATAACGCATACATAAATTATGACTTGCAAAACAAAACACAGTTGAGTAATATTTCTTTTAGGACACAATTGTGTTGCTTCGATATTCAAAATTCATTTGACTTAAGTGCCACAGTATTCTTATATCAGAAGTGCACAACATATGGCCTGCTGGCAGTCTCTATCCGACCCGCGCGGGTCTTACGTTTTTGAACACTGGACTAGACTGGAAGACTAGAACACCTTTTAAAATTTCAATCGCTTTTTAAAATATATGAAGGGTAAAAGTTTTAACCCTCCAAGATGTTTTGACGAGATATCTCGTCCATCAAGATATGACCAATATAGCTAATGACAAGATATATCGTCTATTATTTTTATGGTGACGCGATCCATATCTGGATATTTTTCTTCTAATGACGAAATTTTTCGTCCATCAAAATAAGGCCAATTTTGGTAATCTTATAATAACTTCTCAAGACAACTACCAGGAGGATTGAAAGGCAGAATGCTGATGAAGTATAGTGAGAAAAAAGGCATAGGTTTAATTCCAATGTTTAACGACATATTATGTACAAATTCAAATTTGTGCTGAATTGACTTCTTTACAAGCCTAGAAAAGGGTAGGTTCAGGGAACAGAGTTTGACAGAACAGAGATTAGAGAACAGAGGGTTGGGGAACAGAGTAGCAGGACGAAAGCAGATCAAGATCGCTTGGTTATCCTTGATGTTACTGACGTCTCATCAAGATCTGTCCAATTTTGCTAATCTTATAATAGCTTCTCAAGACAACTACCAGGAGGATTGAAAGGCAGAATGCTGATGAAGTATAGTGAGAAAAAAGGCATAGGTTTAATTCCAATGTTTAACGACATATTATGTACAAATTCAAATTTGTGCTGAATTGACTTCTTCACAAGCCTAGAAAAGGGTAGGTTCAGGGAACAGAGTTTGACAGAACAGAGATTAGAGAACAGAGGGTTGGGGAACAGAGTAGCAGGACGAAAGCAGATCAAGATCGCTTGGTTATCCTTGATGTTACTGACGTCTCATCAAGATCTGTCCAATTTTGCTAATCTTATAATAGCTTCTCAAGACAACTACCAGGAGGATTGAAAGGCAGAATGCTGATGAAGTATAGTGAGAAAAAAGGCATAGGTTTAATTCCAATGTTTAACGACATATTATGTACAAATTCAAATTTGTGCTGAATTGACTTCTTTACAAGCCTAGAAAAGGGTAGGTTCAGGGAACAGAGTTTGACAGAACAGAGATTAGAGAACAGAGGGTTGGGGAACAGAGTAGCAGGACGAAAGCAGATCAAGATCGCTTGGTTATCCTTGATGTTACTGACGTCTCATCAAGATCTTTCCAATTTTGCTAATCTTATAATAGCTTCTCAAGACAACTACCAGGAGGATTGAAAGGCAGAATGCTGATGAAGTATAGTGAGAAAAAAGGCATAGGTTTAATTCCAATGTTTAACGACATATTATGTACAAATTCAAATTTGTGCTGAATTGACTTCTTTACAAGCCTAGAAAAGGGTAGGTTCAGGGAACAGAGTTTGACAGAACAGAGATTAGAGAACAGAGGGTTGGGGAACAGAGTAGCAGGACGAAAGCAGATCAAGATCGCTTGGTTATCCTTGATGTTACTGACGTCTCATCAAGATCTGTCCAATTTTGCTAATCTTATAATAGCTTCTCAAGACAACTACCAGGAGGATTGAAAGGCAGAATGCTGATGAAGTATAGTGAGAAAAAAGGCATAGGTTTAATTCCAATGTTTAACGACATATTATGTACAAATTCAAATTTGTGCTGAATTGACTTCTTCACAAGCCTAGAAAAGGGTAGGTTCAGGGAACAGAGTTTGACAGAACAGAGATTAGAGAACAGAGGGTTGGGGAACAGAGTAGCAGGACGAAAGCAGATCAAGATCGCTTGGTTATCCTTGATGTTACTGACGTCTCATCAAGATCTGTCCAATTTTGCTAATCTTATAATAGCTTCTCAAGACAACTACCAGGAGGATTGAAAGGCAGAATGCTGATGAAGTATAGTGAGAAAAAAGGCATAGGTTTAATTCCAATGTTTAACGACATATTATGTACAAATTCAAATTTGTGCTGAATTGACTTCTTTACAAGCCTAGAAAAGGGTAGGTTCAGGGAACAGAGTTTGACAGAACAGAGATTAGAGAACAGAGGGTTGGGGAACAGAGTAGCAGGACGAAAGCAGATCAAGATCGCTTGGTTATCCTTGATGTTACTGACGTCTCATCAAGATCTGTCCAATTTTGCTAATCTTATAATAGCTTCTCAAGACAACTACCAGGAGGATTGAAAGGCAGAATGCTGATGAAGTATAGTGAGAAAAAAGGCATAGGTTTAATTCCAATGTTTAACGACATATTATGTACAAATTCAAATTTGTGCTGAATTGACTTCTTTACAAGCCTAGAAAAGGGTAGGTTCAGGGAACAGAGTTTGACAGAACAGAGATTAGAGAACAGAGGGTTGGGGAACAGAGTAGCAGGACGAAAGCAGATCAAGATCGCTTGGTTATCCTTGATGTTACTGACGTCTCATCAAGATCTGTCCAATTTTGCTAATCTTATAATAGCTTCTCAAGACAACTACCAGGAGGATTGAAAGGCAGAATGCTGATGAAGTATAGTGAGAAAAAAGGCATAGGTTTAATTCCAATGTTTAACGACATATTATGTACAAATTCAAATTTGTGCTGAATTGACTTCTTTACAAGCCTAGAAAAGGGTAGGTTCAGGGAACAGAGTTTGACAGAACAGAGATTAGAGAACAGAGGGTTGGGGAACAGAGTAGCAGGACGAAAGCAGATCAAGATCGCTTGGTTATCCTTGATGTTACTGACGTCTCATCAAGATCTGTCCAATTTTGCTAATCTTATAATAGCTTCTCAAGACAACTACCAGGAGGATTGAAAGGCAGAATGCTGATGAAGTATAGTGAGAAAAAAGGCATAGGTTTAATTCCAATGTTTAACGACATATTATGTACAAATTCAAATTTGTGCTGAATTGACTTCTTTACAAGCCTAGAAAAGGGTAGGTTCAGGGAACAGAGTTTGACAGAACAGAGATTAGAGAACAGAGGGTTGGGGAACAGAGTAGCAGGACGAAAGCAGATCAAGATCGCTTGGTTATCCTTGATGTTACTGACGTCTCATCAAGATCTGTCCAATTTTGCTAATCTTATAATAGCTTCTCAAGACAACTACCAGGAGGATTGAAAGGCAGAATGCTGATGAAGTATAGTGAGAAAAAAGGCATAGGTTTAATTCCAATGTTTAACGACATATTATGTACAAATTCAAATTTGTGCTGAATTGACTTCTTTACAAGCCTAGAAAAGGGTAGGTTCAGGGAACAGAGTTTGACAGAACAGAGATTAGAGAACAGAGGGTTGGGGAACAGAGTAGCAGGACGAAAGCAGATCAAGATCGCTTGGTTATCCTTGATGTTACTGACATCTCATCAAGATATGCCCAATTTTGCTAATGACAAGATAGCTCGTCATCAAGAAATTGTTTTTTATGACCAGATCAGGATCTTGGCCTTTTCTTTTAGTAACGAGATATTTCGTCCATCAAGATCTAGTACATTTTGCTAAATACGAGGTGCTTCGTTGAGACAGACAACAACCAGGAGAGTTAAGGTCAAAAGGCTGAGGTCTGGCGTATGATAAGAAACTGATAGCGATTGGGCAGACAATGTTGGACATTTTATTTGCTACCATATTTATGTGATAGCAAACTGTTTAAATTTTGAACTAAAATAAGATTAAATTGCAATCTAATTATTAAAAAGGGAATTTTGCGGATATCGAAACGATTTCTATAATAGGATTAACTCTAAACTACAAGTCTTCTAAAAAAATGTAACGTGTCACGGCGTTGTTTAATAAATAATTCCTCCTATAATGGATAGTTATTGTTCTTCGTATCTCATTCAAAACTCCTTAAACTATTACACGTGGCCCGCTTTCTTCACAACCTGGCCTTCAGAACTCCTGAAGTTGTGCACCCCTGATCTATATGCAATGAACACTTCAACGAAACGTTTTCAAATCTTTGGAACACATTCGAAAAACAACCGATAATGCTATAATTCAGAACAATGCGAAAAACAAATCAAATATACGTGAAAACTATCAGAATGTTATCATTTATGTAACACAAATTTGGAACGAATAAAGGTAATAAAGACTGAACCACATTTGGGTCAGCAACTAGATTATAGAGTTTAAGAACAGGAAATACAAATTTGGTCTCTTGATTGAGGAGATTCCAACTCGGGAATCCTCGAACATACAAAATAAAACTCTTTGAAACTCTAAAATTCTGAAGGTAGAAGGAGCAAAAACATGGCAGTAGTTGTAGCATTCTATTTGAAGAATTCGAATAATCAGGACAAAATGGCGGCTGCTAGTGCAGCTATCAGAATCGTCAGCCATATGTTGAATGAGGAAGATCGTCCGCTATTATCCGGTTGTTCGGCTGTACTAGTCATGAGGTACCTCAGATGGAGCTTTTGCAACTGGAACTTTTCTTTAACTGGACTTCCATCTGAAATACAAAATGGCTGTATACTATGCGCCAATTCTTTAAACTAATGTTACAGAAACACAGTCCTTTCATACAATATATCACTCAGAAATAAAATGCATTTGGAATTTGTTTAATTTAAAATAAAAATTGCATTGGTAACCTTTCTTTAACAGGAAACTTTCATCTTAAATACAAAATGACACTTTCCCAGGAGGTCAAAATGAGAGCCGCATTCCTGGTTTTCATCTCTACTATTATAAAAGAAAGTGTTTGTTTGTTCGTCTGTTCGGGGCAGCAAAATCCTGACGATTCTATGGCACTTACAGCAATGAGATTTGGCACACAGGTAGTCCGTATTATTTGCAATTTTTGGGTCGCGGCGAATTTTAAAATTCAACCTAGAACATTTTAAAATGAATAAAATAGTTTTATTCTCCATCGGTTTTTCAAACGCGGGGAACTTTTTTTACTCATACGACCTTGCAGTCAGGGTTTGGAAGCATGACAAGTTTTTTTCATCCGCAAAACGCGGATAAAATTAATTTTTTCGTTTCCACTTTGATTTTGGCACGATTGATTTCCCAGCAAAACGATAAATCTTTTAACTGAAGACAAAGTTTTTTTTTATCTCCTAGACCGTTAAACAGATAGAGTAAAAATTTCAACGGATTTGATATCTGCGGAAAATTTCTATTTAGGTTGATACCTAAAAATATAATTTTCTTTAAATAAATAATTTTTTAATTGAATATATCTTCAACGGATTTGAAATCTCTGGAAAATTTTACACCAGCTTAATACCTTACACCACGGGCACGGGCAACGCCGGGCTAGCCACGCAGTGGCTAGTATATTATATAGAGCCACATCATAGTATTATATACACAAATGTAATGTAATTTTATTTAATTAACATTACATAATTTAAATAATTACTAGTTTATTTATTTAATAATTTAATTAATAATTTTATATTATATAATTTAAATAATTATTAGTGCATAAAATTTAAAAAATCTACATACGTCATAAGTGCAAATGTCATCATATGAGAAAAAATAATTCAGATAGAAAATTATAAAATCTTTCAAAATTTTAAAAATAATAATAAAATATAGTAAAAAGTACCATAACATTTAACGAAGACTTTTGGTCAAATCTTTGAAATTTGGCGTAAAATGTGTTAAAGCTGTCCGCAGCAATCCTGTGAACGGCCAACTTCGACCCCGGACTTACGCATCGCCTTCTGTTAGGTAATGGTAATTTTTGGTTAACGTCGTACAAGAGCAACACAACGGGCTATTGACGACGGTCCGGGATCAGTCCCTTGAGGGAAAGATCCGAGGACAACACCTCGTAATTTTGAACCACGGTCAGATGACGAAGCAACACCTGAGCTGGCACCCCACTCTCCAAACTTCCACGCCAACCCAACATGAGGACTTTCGGCCACGACAGATTTAAGGTGCACCAGCCGCCTCTACACCATACGCTTACAAACATTCATGCCCGGAACCGGGTTCGAACCAGGAACCTTCCGATCTAGATGCTAACACCTTAACAACTATACCAGTTGGTCGGCTCGCCTTCTGTTAGAGTAATCACCTAGACAAAAGCAGGAGGACAATCACCGACGACTCCTAGAAGGGACCTATCGACACAATCGAGGATCTATTTTTGAAGCGATTACGTACGACTTGTACACTTTATTAACCGATTCAACAGAAGACCTACTATTCAAGCGACTATGAGCGACTTGAACGCTTCACTTAGTCAATTTAACAAGATTGGTGAAAAACGTTATGATATAATAAAAAAAACGGATTTAAATTTTCATGGGAAGCCGTACTGAACTCAACGAAGAACCGCATTTGCACACCCCTGCTCAATGCTATACATCGATTCTTAAGTCTGTTACGCAAACACCAGGTATTTCTATACAAAACAAATCTCTTAGAAATTTAATATATTTAAAATGTGTTTATTTTAAAATAGAAATTGCACTGATATACTATGAAAAGTTCGAGTTGGAAAGATTTCTAACTAAAATTTAAGTAAGGATGTGGGCTGTTATTTTGATGGGTTAACCGTTAATAATAACCGTTAAATGTTTTCACTGAGCTAGTGTTAGCTATTAACTGTTAACTTTTAAGATTAGCATTTAATTAGTATAATGGTTTTTCTCAATAACCTTTAAGATTACTATTGTAAGTTAACAGTTTTTCCAACTCTATTAAAAAAGTGAACTTAAAAACTAGTTATTAAATAAATTCAGTTAAGAATTATTCATATATGTATAGCCAATCAACAGATTATAATAAAAGTATATTTTGTCAGACCGTCAATATTTAAACAGTAATAATTTATAATTTGGTAATTGGTAATTTTTTAGTTAACGTCATACTAGAGCAACACAACGGGCTATTAAAAATTACTAATCACACACAAAAAATTTAATGAAACATATTACTAGTTTAATTGTGATTAGGACGTGTAGAATAAATAATAAATCAACAATTAAGACTTTGCTTTGGAGTTAAGTCGAGAAAAAGGAAGTTCTAAACTCGATGAAGTAGGAAGGTAAGTAGTTGAAGTAACATCCCACTGAAGGAACACAAGGGCTATATGCGACGGTCCGGGATCAATCCCAAAGAGAAAGATCCAAACTTCAATGCAAAAACTCGTAAGTAGGAATTTTACGTTGCACACTGGAGCAAAACAATGGGCTATTGGCGATGGTCCGGGATCAAACTCAAAGGAAAAGATTCAAGGATATCAAGTAATTTCAAGCCACAGTCCGATGACGAGGTCCCATCTGAGCAAGCACTCCACTTTCAAAACTTCCTTACCACGCCAACGCGAGGACATGTGGGGCCACGATAGATTTAACGTGCACCAGTATCTCGGTCTTTGGATGAATTCGTTACACTTAAAACCGGGCTACCACGGTCTATAAAACTCGCAACGACAGTACATGAAAACATGCGAGGAGTGAAATATCAGATTATCACCGATTCTTTCTCCATAAATAAAAATGTGCTTAGTTTTTAATATCAATTCACGATCTTGGTTTCAGACTTTAGTATTCGATAAAAAAAAAGGAAAGCATAGCGAAATGTTCACATCCGCTAAAGTGACATTTTCCTTAAAACAAAGTCAACACAAAATGTTTTTTGGAAAAGTTATTTGCATTCCGAAAATTTGATTAAAATATTTATTTTCATTTAGATAGATTTTGCATAGTTTTTTTAAATTATTACTTAGTCAGTCTTTATACATTTCCCAAAAGAATTTGGCTCCGAATGTTTATTCAGTGTTGGCGTTTGCTTATCAAACAGGAAAGTTTTAAAATGTCCACCGGACCATTACATTTATAAACATCAATGATTTCTATATTGTAAAACAGGGGTGTCCGATCTTTTTGCATGGGTCGATTTGAATGAATGATAAAGTATGGATCTATATCAGCGGTATTATTCAATCGAGGATTAAGTAGTATAATAAGTTCTCTTGGAGGGTTAAATGTAATGTAGTTTATGAAAGTGTTATCACTTTTTTAAAAACTTAATGCGATGATGAGTGTTTGATAGGGAACGTATTTCCTGTATAAAAACGACTGTTGACCCTAAGTTGAAGCAATCAATGGATTTTTCTACATTTAGAAAAATTGATCGCCTTTGAATAGCCTCTTGGAAAGATTCTGTTGGTCAAGAATGTCTAAATTAGTTAGAAGTCGTACATGAAGGTTGCAAAGTGATTTTATTCATGTGAAACTTCAGAGGGTAAAATATAATTCAATTAATGCATATTAGAGGCAGTTTCTGTTTAGTTAAATGTAGGTTAAGTTTCTACGCGGATTGTGTTTGACGTTACTTGGCTTCTTTTTAGAATAAGAACTCTAGGAATTTGCCAATAAAAATTCCGAATTGATACTTGATTGGACAACGTCAATTCGATTAAACGCCAAACGCCTCGAAGACGGCGATAAACTACGTTTTAAGGTACCCACGATATCTATCATACGAAAGCAATTGGATAGCGGATGTAAAATCTTCACTCCGTCTTGTTTATTTGCACGGGAAAATACAAAAATTCTTTGAATACCAAGTCTGGTAGTCAATACAAATTCCGATTAGGTAGTACAGCAGGCCTCGAAATAGATTTTGTAATACAGGTGCACAAGGTGCACTTAAGTTTTTAAATTAGATGCACAGGTTATATATTAGGAGCACATTAAAAAAACGTAATATAAGAGCATTGATATATAATGTAAACTACTTTATTAGTAGGGTATGTTTAGATAGGTTAGTAGTAGATAGTAAATAAAAATATTTAAGCATCTAAATTCTTCGGCGCACACGGCTGTCGTGTCATTCGCCTCAACAGAGCCATCTGGAAAATGTTTCGATCATCGGAAAGTTCTGGTGGCATTTGCACAAGTATAAACCTTCCTCCTGTATAAACCCGTTACGGCCCAGCGATTTTGTTTCCTCATAGTGTGTATTCAGGAATTTTAATTACGTTCCTTTATAGCAAGAGAGGTCGATACTAATATCGTGTTCAAGCATCAAAATAACATAAAACGTGAAAAAGACTTAGACCCTTTTTTAACGTTAGGTGTACGGCATGCACCTAGTGGGAAAAAATTAGGTGCACAATTTTATTTTCATGTGCACAGTGCACCCGGCTATTTCGAGCCCTGTAGTACAGTGAAACTTTGATTAACCGTCAGGGTCGGGACATGTACCATGGGTGCCAGCTGAATTGTTGATTCGTCAACTGATCTTGATTCAATATTAGGAGGTGTCTTCGGATCTTTCAATAAGGAACTGATCCCGGAGCGCCGCCAATAGCCCTTTGTGCTGTTCACTCCAACCAGTTCCGCATAAATGCAACTACCTGTCTACCACTTTTATTAATAATTATTACTTGTCTATACCTAAAGGTAATGGTAATGGTAATTTTAGTTAACGTCGTACTAGAGCAACACAACGGGCTATTGACGACGGTCCGGAATCAGTCCCTTAAGGGAAAGATTCGAGGACAACACCTCGTAATTTTGAACCACGGTCAGATGACGAAGCAACACCTGAGCTGGCACCCCACTCTCCAAACTTCCACGCCAACCCAACGTGAGGACTTTCGGCCACGACAGATTTAAGGTGCACCAGCCGCCTCTACACCATACGTTTACAAACATCCATGCCCGGACCCGGATTCGAACCAGGAACCTTCCGATCTAGAGGCTAACACCTTAACCACTATACCGGTTGGTCGGCTATACCTAAAGGATATTGGTAATTTGTGTGTTTGAGCAACATTGAACTGGCAGAGGGGAAATTTCAAAAATATATCATATAAATTTAAAGGGTACTTACTACACTGGAAGTTTTTTTTTTAGTTTAACTTTAAAATTCCAATTTCTTCACAGTAGGTCATTGGTTTATGCTTCAAACCATTTCAGTGAGAAAAAAATCATATTAAACTAATTACTAATTAGGTAATTAAGATGTAATAAGCTAATTAACACATTTTGTAACAGTGATATCTCATATTCTAATTTGTCTAGAAAGACAATTCTAGCTGAAAATTATTTCCAAAATTATTCTTCATGTTTTGACTTGCAATCAAGTTGCTAAGGAGAAAGGTTTTTATGATACAACTTTTTTCGCCAAGAATGCATAAAAAAAATCAAAAAATTTTCTCGAAATTTGGGATTTTAAAATTTATTTCTCAACTAATAACTCTGATTGAGAGTTAAAACACCCACTGTATTATATAGATTATAATGATACAAAAATAATTATAATACATTAATTTTTATTGTTGAGTTATCACTGTTTGAACAAAGCATATTGCAAAAACTTGTTTCTTCAGAAATCGAGTTTAAAGTTTTGGAAACAGGTTTCTTCACGGTAACAGTACCTAACAAAAACCCTTGTTTTCCCAGAAAACTATTTCGAATATTGCAAGATCTTGGCATCGTTTGAAATCTAAGGAATTTAAAAATATTTTGAAGCAATAAAAAGATATATTTCGGGATTTCTAGTGTGTACATACACTTTAAGTTTCGGTTTTATAAAACCAAGAAGAGGACCCAACTCAGGTGCAGAGCAAAACAACGAGATGTCGTCCTCGGATCTTTCCCTGTGGGATCAAGGTGCTTTCCTCTCTGAGTGCATTACCTCTTCTGTGTCAGTAAATCTTTGTACTGATCGCTGTTTAAAATTACGTGGCGTTGTCCTTGAAACTTTCCCATGGCGTACGATCCCGAACCGTCGCCAATAGCCCGTCGTGTTGCCCAAGAGCGACGTTCATTAAAATACCTACCTATGTGTGTGGCAATTACTTGATGATGTATAGCGTCTGACGCAGCATGTACAAACATGGCCTAAAACCCCAAAATCAACCAACTCTTCGGAATTGATCCCTAGGCCGTCACCAATAGCCCGTCGTGTTGCCCAAGTGCGACGTTCATTAAAATACCTACCTACCTATGTGTGTGGCAATTACTTGATGATGTATAGCGTCTGACGCAGTATGTCCAAACATGGCCTAAAACCCCAAAATCAACCAACTCCTCGGAATTGATCCCCAGGTCGTCACAAATAGCCCGTCGTGTTGCCCAAGTGTGACATTCCTTAAAATACCTACCAACTTATGTGTGAGGCAATTACTTGATAATGTATAGTGTCTGACGCAGCATGTCCAAACATGGCCTAAAACCCCCAAATCAACCAACCCTTCGGAATTGATCCCCAGGCCGTCACCAATGGCCCGTCGCGTTGCCCAAGTGTGACGTTCATTAAAATACCTACCTACCTATGTGTGTGGCAATTACTTGATAATGTATTGTATCCGATGCATATTGGCCGAACATGGCTCTTGCAACACAAAACTCCAAAATCAACCAACTCTTCGGAAATAATCCCGCACCGTCAGCCAATAGCCCGTTGTGTTACTCCAGTGGGACATCAATTCAACTACCAAATGCTTCCCCACAAACAAGCAAACCAACCTACAAAACTGCCAACACAGTCTGCAAATTAACTTACAACACAGAAACCGAAGCACGCCCATAAAACACGCTTAAAACCGGACATCCCCCAAAAAGACAAAAGGGGGAAAGACAGAGATCGCGTGATCATCTCGAATGGAACACTTCAACAAGAAAAGAAAGCCGTCCAGAACATACCCCACGACAACAAACAAACAAACAAAGCGAAAAAATAATAAAGACAGAACACCATAAAACAAACGGTTTTGTCGAGGCGTCTCGTCTACGAAATGGCGGACTTCGAGAATAGAATACGTCCTGCGAGTTCGAGCAAGACATGTCGGGGCTTGTTTTTATGGTTATTTATTTGGCGTTTTAAACGAGAAAAAACGAAACAACACAAAGGCACAAATGCTGGAATTCTTTTAGCTCTGGGTTAAGGAATGCGCTGGAAGTGTTCGCTCATTTTTATTCTGGAACAGTTGAGATCCCGGAAGTTCTTTCCCGAAAGAGGAATCTATCTGCCGGAGAAGTGGAACGTATTTCCGGAGAGGACTGAAAGAGCGTTTTACCTGCCGGTGTGATGAGATTTTAAAAATTTCTAGCTCTTCTCGAATATGTTAACAGTAAGGAAACAGCTCGCCAGAAAGGGTGGTTAGGTTTGTGGAATAACTGCTTTGCACACAGTGACATTTTAAATAGAATAAAAGTAGAACTTCGGTTTCTCCATTGTGAAAGTTTCAGGGAGAAAGACATGTACCGTTCTCTTGATCAAAATTCTATTATCAATAAATACATGATTACTTTCAGATCCGTGGATAGAATCTGAATCTTCTGCAGTGGCCACTAAAGTCCTCACGTTGGCGAGGTGAGATATTTCGGGGAGTGGGGTTCCACTTCAGGCTTTGACCTCGTTATCTGACCATGGCTCAAAATTACGTTAGGAATTTGAGTAATGGTAATGGTAATTTTAGTTAACGTCGGTACTAGAGCAACACAACGGGCTATTGACGACGGTCCGGGATCAGTCCCTTAAGGGAAAGATCCGAGGACAACACCTCGTAATTTTGAACCTCGGTCAGATGACGAAGCAACACCTGAGCTGGCACCCCACTCTCCAAACTTCCACGCCAACCCAACGTGAGGACTTTCGGCCACGACAGATTTAAGGTGCACCAGCCGCCTCTACACCATACGCTTACAAACATCCATGCCCGGGCTCGGATTCGAACCAGGAACCTTCCGATCTAGAGGCTAACACCTTAACCACTATACCGGTTGGTCGGCCAGGAATTTGAGTAACGCCTCACTGAAGCAACACAACGGGATATTGTCAACGGTCCGTGATCAAACCCGAAGTGAAAATTCCGAGAAATCTTACCACGTAATTTTGAAACACGGTCAGATGACGAGGTCACACCTGAGATGACGCCGCATTCTCCCTAACTTTCATACCACGCCAATGACATCTGTGGCCTCGACAGATATAACGTGCATTAGTCCCCTTGTAGACGAGGTTCCTGGTTCGAATCCGAGTCCGGGCATGTATTTTTGTAAGCGCATGGTCTAGAGGCGTCTGATGCACCTTAAATCTGTCGTGGCCGAAAGTCCTCATGTTGGGTTGGTGTGGAAGTTTGGAGAGTGGAGTGCCAGCTCAGGTGTTGCTTCGTCATCTGACCGTGGTTCAAAATTACGAGGTGCTGTCCTCGGATCTTTCCCTTAAGGGACTGATCCCGGACCGCCGTCAATAGCCCGTTGTGTTGCTCTAGTACGACGTTAACTAAAATTACCAATTACGCCTCATAGACGACGATATTTAATTGGATCTGAACTTACAATAATCTGCTTGTTAATTCGCTACGCTTCGAACCGGGCTAAGTAAGGTTATGAGAGGCATTTTTCTGTCGAGTTAAAATTTAAGTGTCGTTATGTTCATGTAGCGAGACATATCCTGAACGCATTCCGGTCACTAGTTAGGTAATGGTAATGGTAATTTTTAGTTAACGTCGTACTAGAGCAACACAACGGGCTATTGACGACAGTCCGGGATCAGTCCCTTAAGGGAAAGATCCGAGGACAACACCTCGTAATTTTGAACCACGGTCAGGTGACGAAGCAACACCTGAGCTGGCACCCCACTCTCCAAACTTCCACGCCAACCCAACGTGAGGACTTTCGGCCACGACAGATTTAAGTGGTCACTAGTTAGGTATTTTTAATTAACGTCGCACTGGAGCAACACAACGGGCTGTTGACGATGGTAAATCGTGAAGGGAAAGAACTGAAATTCAATGACTTGGCATTGTTGAATTCTAAGACGCCGAAAGACGCATGTCTGAGAAAAAGTAAACCGTTTTTTCCTACAAGGACAAGGTAAAATAAGGTAAGGAAATTTTAATTGACGTCGTACTAGAGTGATACAAACGGGCTATTGACGACGGTCTGGGTAATTTTAGTTAACGTCGTACTAGAGCAACACAACGGGCTATTGACGACGGTCCGGGATCAGTCCCTTAAGGGAAAGATCCGAAGACAACACCTCGTAATTTTGAACCACGGTCAGATGACGAAGCAACACCTGAGCTGGCACCCCACTCTCAAAACTTCCACGCCAATCCAACGTGAGGACTTTCGGCCACGACAAATTTAAGGTGCACCAGCCGCCTCTACACCATACGCTTACAAACATCCATGCCCGAACCCGGATTCGAACCAGGAACCTTCCGATCTAGAGGCTAACACCTTAACCACTATACTGGTTGGTCGGCGACGACGGTCTGGGTAATGGTAATTTGGTAATTTTAGTTAACGTCGTACTAGAGCAACACAACGGGCTATTGACGACGGTCCGGGATCAGTCCCTTTAGGGAAAGATCCGATACGACGACGGTCCGGGATCAATCACCTAAGGCAGTTCGGCAAACTCATTAGTCCCCAAAAGAGCCAAAGATTAGCAGCGCAACGATTAAGATTTCTTTTGAGAGCAAAATTTCTTTTCAAGAACCATGTTTTTAGGAATCGGTTTAAACTAGCTACTAACATTAAATAAACCAGATATCTTAAAACTAATCTTACTGTTACATTGACAAAAAAAAATTACATTAAAATAAAAATATGGTAATTGGTAATTATTAGTTAACGTCGTACTAGAGCAACACAACGGGCTATTGACGACGATCCGGGATCAATCCCTTAAAAAATAAAAATATGACAAAACACGCATTTAATCTCAACAATGACTTTGCATTTCCTTGGTATGTTTTGATAAGTCAGATTTGTATATGTCATTGTTTTTAATTTCTAGTAAAATTCCAGGCTCTCATCAAGAAAACTATTTCTCAATTTACTTTTGATAAAGTTCATGCCTGAAAAAGGTTGTTCGCATAAATATGTAGAGCCAAAGAGTGAAAGAACAGCAAATATTAGTTTGTTTTTAATTGATCATATGATAAAGGAATACTATTCCAGGTGTTGAAAATTATCATGTCTTCCTTCTGCAGGTCTTTCAAAGCAGACCACTTTTACTGTAAACTAAGATCACATTTATTTTTCTCCAATGTTTTCATATCAGCATTAAGGCGTTTAAATTTGAAGCTCCATAATTCTTCGTTTTTAACTCCAGTAATTGCATTTCAAAAGCGCCAATGTCAATATTATAGGGAGAAAAATTAAATTCTGTTACGTCAGAACTGAGAGGTTTTTAACAAAGGCCAACATAGCTATGCTATTTCTGAATTCCTGAAACCTCCGTAGAAGAGCTTCCCTTATATTTGAAATTGTTATGAAATAGTAAATGTCAATTACCGAGTTATTTTCTTGGCGATGTTTCAACAGGCTTGGAAAATGAAATAATGTTTCTCTTTCAAAATCTTGAGCAAAAAGGGATAATTTGTTTTCTAATGAAATGACTTCTTCCAACATTGAAATGATGATCAAAGACGGCGATGATAAAGATCTTTAGCTAAAATTGTGTTGACAATCTTGATTACCAATTCCATAATATTGCAAATTTCTTCGGAAAATGTCTGCGCACAAAGAGCTTCTTGACGATTGATGCAATAGCAAACAAGTATCTCGTGATGAATTTTTTCCTTCAAAATAAATACAAAACCTTTTCTTGCTCAGGTCATACTTTTTGACTAATCAGTTAAAATTGAAACAATTTTATCCAGTGGAATATGTTTCTTCATGCATTCATTGACAGCTTTTGCAATATACTCGCCACGTGTTTGACTTTTCAGTGGAAATAATCCTAAAATATTTTCTTTAGGAGTCGAAAACGAAATAAATAGAACAAAAAGTGAAAAGTGCGCTGTGTTATTTAAGTCACAAGATTCGTCAACAGCTATTGATTAAGCTGAAACCAATTTAAGATCTTCGATTTGCTGATTGGTTATATTTGATGACATTTTTACTGTTCTTTTATTATTTTAGTGGTAAATCTTTAGTTTTCTAACAGTAAATCTAATGTTTTTAAGAACTTCTTCCTTGTTCTTAAAATCCCGGAATAGCTCTTCGGATGCATTTAAAAAACAACTTTTATTTATTCACCGAATGTGTATGGTTTTCCTCTCTTGACAAACAATAAAGCTTGCAATATTAAAATTGTTGGAAGATTGCACCCAATAATTAAATACAGAACTTGATTTTCATGACTCTTCTGAAGTTCCTCAACTGCTTTCTTCAACGCATTACCGGAAGGATAGTTACATTTTACCAGCATTTAGTCGAAATCGATTCATGGCAGAGCCGTACTCGAGTGGCTAAAGAGCCGCAATAAATTGGCTAAAGAGCCGCTCTCGAGTGGCTAAAGAGCCGTTTTATGTGACCTAGCCCTCTTTATACACGGCGGTCTTTAGTTCGATTCGAACTCGCAACCCTCCGGTTGCTAATTCGTTATTCTGCGAACCGTATAGTCATCTGACATGGACCAACAAATATATTTCACTATTAGAATTTGTTCAGGCAAAATTCGATATTTTTGGCCGACATATTGTACAACCCGCGGTCACTAAATAGTTAGCAACACGGGATCGTAAACTTTCCAATATTATGCATGTGATTTTTAGCGATCATCTTTTTCTTGGTAATGGTAATTTAGAATTGACGTCGTACTAGAGCAACACAGCGGTCTATAATCTTTTTCTTGGATCGTAGACCTATCTTTCCAGATAAAAATAAATAGTTTCACAATCACGCTTTATTCATGCTATCGCCTTTTGGCAGTACGTACATTTGTGCGAACAGCTGTTTCCGAGGATGAATCGCCCCCATGAAAAGTAAAATTTGATCAAAATTTCCTAACGACATCTTGAGAACTCACTAAATGCAACTATTTCCATCGAGTCAGACAGTGGTGCGTTATTTTCTCGGAAATTAGGTCAAATGTTGAAACGTCAAGAACTGATACTAATAAAGATTTAATGAATAAATTCAGCTCCTCAAATCCACTCATTGTAAGTCTAAGAGGTAGGCAAAAAATAGTCAAACGTTTCAAAAGTGTTAATTCACATGTACAGTCGCGAAAAAAAAACCGAATTACCCCTCTTCATTCAAGCAATTTTAGCAGTAGAAACAATAGCGTTTGACAGGAACTAACGTTTTCTATAAATTCAAATTCATAAAATCTGCATAAGGGGTTGTCTTCATATTAAATTGAGCACCAACTTCAGAATTTCCAATAGCAACCCCCTATTTGGACATAATTTCGAATCTATATCAAAATGTGCCTTCGGATGCCATATTCCATGCCATTAGGTCTTACCTTACCGTATCGAAATTATGAATACAAAAAAATGGAGCTCCAAATGTTAAATCAGTTTCTTACTTTTTTATGCATATCTCTCTAAATATTTTTATAGCGCTGATATTTTGTATGTTAATGTTAAACAACCCAAACAAAATACATAAAAACTTTATTTTTAAAATATTTCTTGAACGCAATAATTTTTTTTTTACAGCGGACACTTGATTAATGATCATTTGTCACTACAAGGCCTGAATCGATGAGCAAATTGTTGCCCTGACCCCATTATCGAACCAGGAACCTTCCGATCCAGAGGCCAACACCTTAACCACTACACTGGTTGGTCGACTTTTTTTACGGCGGACACTTGATCATTGATCATTTCTCACTTACAAGACCAGAATCTATGAGCTAATTATAAAGGGACACCCAGTGGGTGGCTGTCACTACCCCTAACTGAGGAAATCACATTTACGTCCACGCCCTGACCCCGGATTCGAACCAGGAATCTTCCGATCCAGAGGCCAAAACCTTAACCACTAGACCGGTTGGTCGGCATACACAGTAATAATGATTAAATTAATGTTTTTAAAAATTATGAATTGGAACCTTATTACAATTTAATAGGAATCGGTTCAGAAAGACTTTTAATATGGCATGCAAAATTTCAGCTAATCCGATAGTTAGTTTTTGCGCCACGATCAATTTTCCAAATTATTGCGATTTTAGGAAGCAATCAAAGTTTAAAAAACGTTAGACAAGCCTCTGATAATAGTTCTAGGATCGTTTGCACTTGCATAATAAATATGATAATTCTCGGATCGCTTAAAAATACGCTTGAATTTAGAGTTCAAATTCGAAATTCGGGTAGCGATACAATTGAACTCGATCTACGAATATCGTCTTTTTATGTGGAGTTTGGTAATTTTAGTTAACGTCGTACTAGAGCAACACAACGGGCTATTGACGACAGTCCGGGATCAGTCCCTTAAGGGAAAGATCCGAGGACAACACCTCGTAATTTTGAACCACGGTCAGATGACGAAGCAACACCTGAGCTGGCACCCCACTCTCCAAACTTCCACGCCAACCCAACGTGAGGACTTTCGGCCACGACAGATTTAAGGTGCACCAGCCGCCTCTACACCATACGTTTACAAACATCCATGCCCGGACCCGGATTCGAACCAGGAACCTTCCGTTCTAGAGGCTCTAACACCATAACCACTATACCGGTTGGTCGGCATTTTTATGTGGAGATGATGTGGATTGGTGTAGAATCTGATTATGGCATCAAAACATGGTGTTCCCATTGGAAATTTCGTTGTTTGTGCAAAATTTGATACAAAGACATCTCTCTAATGCAATTATTTTGCATTTGAATTTGTAGAGGATACTATTCCCTATTGACTGATACCTTTGAAATTGCTCTAGTATGTATAGTGTTCGAAATGAAGGAGGTGGATAATTCGGAGTTTTTTTCGTGACTGTGTACATTACATAAAACTGCAAAAATACAACTAATTAAAAGAAGCATATCATATACATAACGCAAAGTTGACTCATTTTTTCAGTTTTAGCAACCGATTGGAAAACTAATCGATTAACTAACAGACGGTTGCGAGTTAGAAACAAAGACCTCCATGCACAAAGGGATGGTGCACGTTAGCTCTATCATGGCCTCAGATGTCTTCACTTGCCCGTAAAAGTTTGGAGTGCCAGCTCAGGTGAGACCTCGAGAGAACGTGGTTCAAAATTACGTGGGGTTGTCCTTCGGGTTTGATCCCGGACCGTCGCCAATACCCCATTATGTTGCTCCAGTGCGACGTTAATTAGAATACCTATCTACCTCTTCAGTTTTAGCGTAATTCTACATGCAAATAATGGTTAAAAATTCTCTAAATCAGTATTTCATCGTTCACACACACAGCCTTTCAAAACCACACAAAACCAGTATATTTTGATGCAATAATTTTATGCACCTTGATTGATGAAATGACACACGGATTCTATTCGCGATCCAACCAAAGCCCGTCGCGTACGTGGGGGCTGGTGCACTTAACCTGTCGTGGCCTTAAATGTCCTCACGTTGGCGTGGTGTGGAGGTTTGGAGAGTGGGGTGGCAGCGCAGTATTTGACCCAGTCATCTGACCATGGTTCGAAATCACGAGGTGCTGTCCTTGCATCTTTCCCTTCGAGTAAAATCGCGACAATGCACAAAAGAGAACAGGACCTCTTATCTAATGGAGAACGATCGGAAGATATCCAGGACAGTTGGAAAGACTACAGTCATAAAGCCCTCATGGAATCAGTGGCAAACTGGTCATGACTGTCTAGCAGAACATTTAAACCGAATCGGCATCCTAACCACAAGTGAATGTCAAGGAACAGCTACACTCTACGTTTATGAGCGATGGCAACGGCCTTGGCGATTTTTTGGAGCACTTCTAAAGTCGCCAAGGAAAAAATTATTCCCCGACTCTTTTTCTGTCACAATTTTTTTTTTCTTTTTACAACACACTTTTTAAGAACATTTCAGAAGGGATTTTTATAAGATATCCGAATGGGCTGTAAAATGGGGTATGTCATTTAATGTAGGGAAATGTCAAGTTCTGCATAAGGGTTACAGGAACAGTGGAGCCGAGTACTGTCTACATGTAGTAAAGGTAAAGGAGGGAGAAACAGTCAAGGATCTTGGGATGATAATTCACAGGAATTTTAAAATGGGTCACCAATGTTCAGCTGCGGGTAAAAAGGCTAATAGGTTATTGGGGTATATTAAAAAGACTGTAACTTCAAGGGATAAGAATATAATCTTGCCGTTAGGGTTTAGTAAGACCATATCTAGAATATACTGTACAATTTTGGGCTCCATATATGAGAAAGAACATGGAATCAATTGAAAGGGTTCAGCACAGAGCTACAAAAATAATAAAGGGGATAGCAAATCTAGACTATAAGGAACGTTTAAGTAAGCTAAACATGTATACACTGGAAAGAAGAAGAAGGAGGGAGGATTTAATTCAGCTTTTCAAGTTTGTAAAACAAGGGGACACAGAGGGCTTAAATTTCAATAGGGATAACAGAACAAGGGGCCATGGGTATAAATTGAATAAGACACATTTTAATCGGGATTTAAGGAAAAACTACTACTTTAATAGAGTAATAGACAGTTGGAACGCGTTGCCAGAAAATATAGTTAATTCAAAGGGAGTGTACGAATTTAAGATACAATTGGATAGTCAGTGGGAATTGGGGAATTTATAAACAAAGGACCAGCCTTGTTGGGCTCGAGCCTGTAGCTGGTCGTCAATATTTGTATTTGTATTTGTATAAAAAGTAGTAAGTTTAAGCACATATCAAAACACATTTCTGAACCAGCAGAAAAACTAAGCTACGAATGTTGGGTAAGAATACCCTGAAACTTATCAATTACACTAAATACAGTAGGCATGTTGAAAGAGAAAAAGATTTATAAAAGAAAAAAAAGCAAGAAATGATACAATCTGATAACGTCAGAATTCTTTCGTAAAAAAATAATGAAAACGAAAGTGGTCAAAAAAACAAAACTCTTAATCCTATCGTGAAAACTCTACTATACTAAATTTTAAAAAATTCCACAACTGTCAAAATACAAATAAATGGACCAATGGTATCACAGAAAGCGATTTAAAAGGACCAATGCAATCAAAGGATATTTAACACTCTATAACAAAAAAAAAATTCGACGAACTAAGAAGGAGTGGTCCGATTACGATAAAAATTGGTGGATGTGAAGATCATGCATAGAAAAACAAACGATTAAAATTTCAGAACAATTGAATAATTTATTTCAGAGTTTGACCGCTACAAAGGCGACCGTTCCTTCGCCTCACGAAGGAAGTCAATAAGGCGTTGATCCACCTTTGGCCTGGATCCAAGATGTCAACCGGCGTGGCACAGACTAAAAAAGTTCCCGGATGGTGTCCTGCTGAATTTCTTGCCAAACTGTCTCCAAATGGTCAACATTTCGGGATGGTTGCAATTTCCTTCCCATAACGTCCTAGATGGGCTCTATGGGAGAGATTGGGAGACCTAGCTGGCCAAGGAAGTGTTGGGAAAGCTTGAAGACAATTCATGGCAACACGTGCCGTGTGCGGTCGGGCATTATATTGTTGAAAAGTAAATGCGGGGTGTCCCAGATCAGCTCTATGGGAGAGATTGGGACACCTAGTTGGCCAAGGAAGTATTGGGAAAGCTTGAAGACAGTTCATGGCAACACGTGCCGTGTGCGGTCGGGCATTATATTGTTGAAAAGTAAATGCGGGGTGTCCCAGATCAGCTCTATGGGAGAGATAGGGACACCTAGTTGGCCAAGGAAGTATTGGGAAAGCTTGAAGACAATTCATGGCAACACGTGCCGTGTGCGGTCGGGCATTATATTGCTGAAAAGTAAATACGGGGTGTCCCAGATCAGCTCTATGAGAGAGATTGGGACACCTAGTTGGCCAAGGAAGTATTGGGAAAGCTTGAAGACAGTTCATGGCAACACGTGCCGTGTGCGGCCGGGCAATATATTGTTGAAAAGTAAATGCGGGGTGTCCCAGATCAGCTCTATGGGAGAGATTGGGACACCTAGTTGGCCAAGGAAGTATTGGGAAAGCTTGAAGACAGTTCATGGCAACACGTGCCGTGTGCGGTCGGGCATTATATTGTTGAAAAGTAAATGCGGGGTGTCCCAGATAGCTCTATGGGAGAGATTGGGACACCTAGTTGGCCAAGGAAGTATTGGGAAAGCTTGAAGACAATTCATGGCAACACGTGCCGTGTGCGGTCGGGCATTATATTGCTGAAAAGTAAATACGGGGTGTCCCAGATGGGCTCTATGAGAGAGATTGGGACACCTAGTTGGCCAAGGAAGTATTGGGAAAGCTTGAAGACAGTTCATGGCAACACGTGCCGTGTGCGGCCGGGCATTATATTGTTGAAAAGTAAATGCGGGGTGTCATGATCCGCGCATGCGCACTTTAAGCCGAACTGGCGCGCAACGCTTCCCTGAGACGCATAATAGATACGAAGAACGATGGTCGATACAAAAGAACGCTGAGTGTCGTCTATTCGGTTGAAACGTAGGATGTGTAAATAGTTGTTCCTATCACTTGTTGTACATAGATTGTGTGTGTGTGTGTCGTCGTTTAAATAAAGGTGTAATTCATCTAAAAATAGTATGTGTTATTAAGAAGTATACGCTACGAAAGAACCTAATCCTGGCTACGATGTAAGAAGATGTTCACACGGGGTGTCCCAGATGGGCTCTATGGGAGAGATTGGGAGACCTAGCTGGCAAAGGAAGTGTTGGGAAAGCTTGAAGACAATTCATGGCAACACGTGCCGTGTGCGGCCTGGCATTATATTGCTGAAAAGTAAATTCGGGGTGTTGCAAAAGGAACGGCAACACAACCGGTCGTAGAATGTCGTCTACGTACCGCTGTGCTGTAAGTGTGCCAGAAATGACTACCAATCGGCTATCAAAGGAGATTGCACCCAGACCATAACGCCCTATTGTGGGCATGTGTGGCATGCGATAGTAAGGACAGGATCCCCACGCTGCCCTGAACGTCTTCACACACCTCTGCTCTAATGTCGTCAGGACACAGTTGGAAACGGGACTCAGTGCAGACTATAAGTCCCCAATCAGCGCCGTTGCAAGTGGATCGAGCTCGGCACAACTCCTGGACAACTCCTTCATAGTGCGTCGATACTTTTGAAAAAGTGTATATTTCGGTCTTGCGATGCCATGCCATCAAGCGCCGAAAACGGGACGAACTTTTGCATCAACCCAAGAATAAATAAACCACTTACAATTATCCAGACCAGGTGAGCCCAGCTCCTTTTCCTCTTGATCAGTCGGTACGTCCCTGAACAGTCGACGATCAACAAACAAAGGCTGAAAAACAAAAAAAGAAAACAAAATCAATCCCAAAAACACACATCCAACCCACAAAGCACAAACAAGACACAAAACAAACAACCCGTAAAAACCTCCCACCCTCATTAATCTTACTTTTTATAATGATAATCGAACGTCAACACGAGCACGCACGTTTGCTGAAGAATAGGGTTTCGAATAATCAAAGCCCAATCTGTAACCTCCCCCGGCCGATTAAGAAGAATCTATTAATCAGTTCGAATATAAGCGCGGGGGTGGAGAAGAACTAATTTTGTTAGGACGTCATAGCATAATAGGGGATAAAAGAACGAGAAAAGGAAAAAAATGAGCCCACGCGAAGTGAAGATTTCCACGATGGGTCCATTATGAGTTGCTGAGATTTAAAGCCTTCGTGTGGATGAAGTTTAAATGCAATACTCAGGTCCTGAAGACTTGCAATACAACTTAAATAATATGAAAAATTGTAGAGTATTCGGCTTGGTGAGAGAATGGGATATTGAGATTGGAATTTCAATGGCATGCAATAAATTGC
This sequence comes from Metellina segmentata, assembly GCA_947359465.1. Classification (NCBI taxonomy): domain Eukaryota; kingdom Metazoa; phylum Arthropoda; class Arachnida; order Araneae; family Tetragnathidae; genus Metellina; species Metellina segmentata. Next base: position 58,535,995 of record OX375882.1, read on the forward strand.
AATGTAGAGTGCGTGTTAGGGAATTATTTCCGTATGCCTTGATTTAAAAGAAAATTGCTTTAAAGCGTCACGGAAGTCCGAAAAAACTGTCGGTAATACGTGAACTGATTAATGGTTTGGGCGTGATCTTATTTAAATGAAAAATTAAACGTTGTTTTTTGGCGTATAAAGAACACGATCAATTAGGATTCTTTAAAAAAGAAAGTTGGGAGCGATTTCGATGATGTGGAAAATATCGTGATGAAGCAATGGATTACCTTCCTGACGTGAAATTTACTTCAATAGTTGCTTTTAATAAGCATGCTAGTTCCTGTTTTATTCACTATGCCATTTGCGTTGTCGCTGTCAGTAGCCATCACGAGGCAAGGTCATGTGACACAACCAACTCTCCCAATGACGTGACAAAACCCGCCTTTTTCCTTTGACGTACAATAAAAGTGGAGAAATGAAAAATATAACATCTTTTTTTTCTCTCGTATACTTTCAATTCAATTCTCTTTTACACTAATATGCTATAAATACTGAATTTACTCACTACAGAGGCTGTTCACACATTTTTTAGACAATGTATATTGTATTCACCAAAACTAAATTACATAAAATTCTTGTGTTTTAAATGTTCTATTTGATAGCCCTTATTCTGAACTATCTTTCGACACCGTAATTTCCAGGATAATAATGCCTTTTGAAATGTCAGAAGAGGTATTTTATTCCATTCCTCCTGAACAGCTTTCCAGAGTCCTGTAAGGGTTTGGGGACGACGTTTGGATAATGCAGATTTTAAAAGTCCGAAAGCACAAAAATCCATAGGTGATACATCGGGATATTTAGTAGGGATATCAGTGAAGGGTATGGCCTTGATACCGGTTTTTTGTTCCATTTCTTTTAGGAAATTTACAGTGGATTTTGATGTGTGACTGCTAGCTTTGTCTTGATGGAGTTCCACAGATTGATAGCACTGTGGGTAAAGCGATGGTATTCCATTCAGAAAAATTGGCGATAAAATATATTCCTGATAGTATTTGGAGTTAATCTTGACATTTTTTTCCACTCTCTTTATTTTTAACTTTCCATTATATTAAAAAACAGCAACAATCATGAATCTCTTAGAAAAACTTTCTTTCGATTCTGTGAACCATGTACTTAATTTTTTTTTCCTTTTTTACGATAATAAATGGCTTTTTTTTCATGATTCATCTATTGTGACAATTTTTTTCCATTTTTCTTTGGATAAGTGTTTTTTATATAGAATTCGGCAGCGTGTCCTGCGTTCAGCGATATGCTTTGGAGAAAGACGATGCACATTGTTTTTTTTTTTCGCTTTCTTAAGATTTAAATCAACGTTTATCATTTTGTTTACAGTGGACACCGAGCATTTTAATGATTTTGCAACTGTCCTTTGACTAAGGGGATTTTCTTTTAACATTAAACAACGTATCTTTGCAAAAGTCGAAAATGTCCGTTTCTTCCTTGGATACTTGTTTGGAATTTTTGTCCCACTTGAGGCTCCAATTTGACATTTTTTTCCTTTCTTGTTGACGATATTACCTATCGACGCTTTAGATATCACAAAACCATGACTCTCACATCGTTTTTGGATAACGGAATATGAATCTTTCTTTTCGGTAAGAGCATAAATATAGCCGTCGAACCACTGCTTCGTTAAAAACGCCATTTTGAATAAAAACAAACCTCTCAAGCCGCAGACGATAATTTTGACTTTTAAAAACATAGTACAACTGCGATTATTTCTTTTGCAGCAAACGATTTTTTATTGCGGCTAACCAAAACGTCTAAAAAATGTGCGAACAGGCTCTGTATTCCCTTACGTTTTCAAAGTTTGGCTAATTGAGCGAACGCAGAATTTTTCATGCTGGTTTATACACTCAAAAACAAAGGGGAATTCGAAATTCCCTGATCATTCCTGGTGGTAGTGTGCACCAAGATAAACAAATTTTTGTCGTTTTGGTTTTGACCTCGTCATCCGACCGTAGTTCAAAATGACGTGGTGTCGTCTTCCGTGGGTAGGAAGATATCTAAATTAAAGCCGCAATGGAGCGACACAATGAGTGACGGTCCGGGATCAAACCCGAAGGAAAAGTACCGAGGTCACCACGTAATTTTGAACACCGGTCAGACAACGAAGTCGCACCTGAGCTAGCTCCCCAATCTTCAAACTTCCAACCACGCCAACCTGAGGATATAGCCATCAAAGAAAACCGGGGACTATTGTAGATGGAAGCTTTTCAACAATACTTGAGATCCATCCGTTCTTCTAATCTAAAGGGATCGACAGAGGCCACGATAGATTTAGGATGCACCAGCCCCCTTTCTGCACGACGGTTTGTGGATCAATTCAAACACGTACCCCTCCGGTTGCTAATCCGTTACTCCGGACAACCACGGTCCGGTTGATGTCTTTGGATACCAACGCAGACATCAGCAATACGAGAGGTTAATGGTGAATAGAAAGCGCTGCGGAATCTACCACGTAATTTAACAAAAAAAATTCTGTATTTTGAGGCACCTTATCATTTCTTAAAGTTTGGACAGGGAGTTTTAAACTTTCCTGTAGAATCAATTTCAATAAAAATTCAAAAATGGCAACAACAGATCAACTTAGCAGGTACTTAAATTTTGGTATAGTTCTACACAGACGGTTAAAAAGACAGTCAATCTGCACGTTCCTCCTCTAAGAGTTTTTAAACTTTGAGGAGTTAATAATTGCAAGAAACTATCATTTTTCTCAACATAATTCTTTATTCTTTTCCTTGAATGCCCGTTTGCGTGTTGATGAGTTTGAACTTGAATAATTACAAATAGTCGTTTACCCTCTGATGGGTTCACAAGCATAATCACACACTACAGCCTGCAATTGTCCCTGCATGACTTTTAACAGGTTTCGACCTTCTAGACCAATAGAATATCTCCAAGGGATTAGAGTATAAGAAAATTAGCTATAAAATCTATTCAAAGCATTCGATTCTCTAAGAAATGAGCAGCAGAATATTTCTAAATGATTCTCCTCCAAAGAAAGGATCTATATAATCTTTACAAAAGATTCTATTCTAAAGAAAAGACCAATGGAATGTTTCTAAGGGATTCTATTTTAAGGAAATAAGTGATACAATTCTTCCAGAGGATTCTATTTTAAGGAAATGAGTGATACCATTTTTCTAGAGAATTCTCTTCTAAAGAAAAGAACAAAAGAATCTTTCCAAATGAATTCTATTCTAAGGAATGCAGAAATATAATATTTCCAAGATACTCTATTGTAAGGAGAGGACCGATAGTATCTTTCCAAGAGATTATATTCGATACAATGGGTCTGTGGAATCGTTTCAAAGGATCCTATTCCAAGGAAACGATCCTAAATGTTGTCTAATGTCTAATCCTAATGTCTTCCTAAATGTTGAAATAATTCCTTGATTCTAAAGAAATATGAGGTCACTACTCGGAAATATCGCGAAGCCCATATGGCTAAATGTAATATTTATAGGTAGAATTAATATGTATTACAATGCTTAACTAATAGTAGGTTACTAATATTTGAACAATTCTAACCAATAGCGCTTAAAACATTTGCTACAATACACCAGACTATTACTGACAGTCACCAACTGTTACATGCGATACAATTAGAAGCCACTGTCCGTTCAGTTTTGAATAGTTAAGCTGGTGGGCATTCATGCACAGCTATAGCAGATCCCATGGAGTGTCCTGGATTGAAGTCCTGGAATGTTAATGGAAAGTGACAGGTTTAGGGCCGTTGATGAGATTGTGGATGGAAGCTTTTCAACAATATTTGAGATCTATTCGTTCTATCTATCCTCGATTTAAAGGGGACGAGAAATTGTCATGTCTTAAAATGTGGCTCATCGCCGTTTTAAGTGACGTTAGATTCAATTTATGTTTACCAATGAAACATCAATTCCTCAATTGGGAATTTATTTTTAAGAATTTTTCTTGTCGAAGTTTAAGTTAAAATCGTATTCGAAAAACAAAGTGACGTCGCGTTCGGAATACCTGCAGGATGCACGTATCATCCCCTGAAACTCTACCATCGCCAGAGGAAATATAAAGTAAAGTGAGCAATGGTTATATTTTTATGTGCTTTAGATCAAGTGACCAAAACTAGTAGTAACGTGCTGCTCTTAACGTCTTTACCTGAAATTCATTTTCTGATTGGTCCACGGGACGAGAGAAGACTCCCATCCATTGATTCATTATCTGATTGATCACTACATACCAGTAGACGCTGGGTATTGCGCCACTCTGTAGAAATGCGAGTTCACATATCTACCTTGTCATATGATGTTACATGGCGAAAAGAGGCGATAGGATGCCAAATCAGCCGACCAAGTCAATCTTTCACAGAGCAGTCATGCGACTACTAGATGACATGTTAGTCAAGCTTTTGGAAGCTTCCCTCCACTCCCGGAATAAGCAGTGCCGGGACGGCGTTCCAGCACTGCTTTATTCCGGCTACTCCGTGCCGGCTTGTTCCGGCAGTAACACCAGAGAAACATCCGAGGACAACGCCATGCAATTTTGCACCACGGTCAGATGACGAGGCAACACCTGAGCTGACAACACACTCTCCAAACTTCCATATCAAGGTGATATCATTTGAGGCCACGGCAGATTTAAAGTGCAACAGCCAACATGTTCACGACGATCTTTGGTCGGGAGTTTCGAACTCGCAGTCCTCCGATTGCTGCTGTCACGGTCGGTCTTGGTGGGCTCCAACGACTTTTCTAGTGTGACCGGAAAAAAAAACACTTTTACCTGTACCATAGACGGGGAACACCTGCGGTGTCTAATATTCTAATCCATTACTCTTCCAAGTGGACTACCGTGGCATTTTATATTCAAGACTAAACTTTCAGGTCAAGAAGGTGTGTGTAGTGGACCTCCTGCCGGAATGACGTTCTGGCACTGCTTTATTTTTTACAAGAAATAAATGAGAAAAAATTGTAAAATAATGCTCTATTCTGTCCCTTAACCCCACCCTCCCAACAATACCACCCAAGTCAGAGCGTTCTGGCACTGCTTAATGTACGACTACACCATTGGTCAAGAAGCGAGTGTCGCAAACACAACAACTCCCGAAAACGGTTTGTCATTGTCATCAGTTGCGGAACATTCCTTAGGTTGGCAGGAGCATTTAGTGAATGCCCAAAAAACTATATCCTCTCTCGTTCTCTGCGACAGAAGTGTTAATAAATACAGTCACGTCCCACATATTAAAAGCGACACTCGCATTTATTATAATAAACGATCTCCTAATGAAAAAATAACTTCTCTGCAGCCACAGCCCGAGATATTACAATTCTCTCGCGCCCATGGGTGAAGGAAATCGGTTCATTACGGTTGCATGTTATGACGTGTGTTACGGAAAAAGAAAAGAGTGCACACACTCACGCTAGCTTGAGTGTGGGTGGTTTGCATTAATAATGCAGGCGGTAACGACACACACCGGCGGAATAAGGAAAAGAATACATACGCATGGAAGGGTGTGGGAGGGTATTGTATACTTTTTTACACGATCGCGGAACAGCAGTCGTGAAGAAATCAATGTGGGTGAAAATAAAGTGAAACTCTTTCATCTTTCATTTAGCTGCATTGGGGAAATGTTAGGCATCAAAAGAAACATGGAGGTACAACGGGACTTGGAAGTACCAGCATGATAAAAGGACTTGGAGGAAAAACGAAACTTTATCATCGCATTGGATTCACTTCGAGTGTAAAAAGGCGTATGGAAAAGTATGATTTGCAAAACACAAAGCAGTAGTAAATATATCGTTACTACCACTACAAAGGCACCGATCAACATTTTCGCGATTTACACCGGACTGCAATCATCATTTCATCTGTGAAAAAGCCACGAATCGTCTTGATTCTTAACCTTTTGACTACGGCTATACAGGGTGGTTGTACGGTCATGGTACATACTTAGAGGGGTGGTACAGCTTACTAAAATATACATTTTTTGTATAGCAATGTACAGTCGGAAGTGACGCATGGAGGCCCATACACAAAAAATGAGACATGAACAGAAAAACATTGTTTATTTACAACATCCTTGCAAAGTGATTCTTTCAAGCAATGTTTACAATAAATGCTCAAAATTGCGACCACCAACAGTAATACATACTTGGTTGCGTCGAAGGAGTAATTGGTGAACAGTTCCAAAGATGCCATGCATTTCGCGCACGCTTGCAGTCGCAATGGATAGTCGAGCAACGAGGTCCTTAATTGAGTCAACTGGACTCCCATAAACGATGGTCTTGAGATGATCCCATAATTGATGCTCGATAAATCTGGCAATTGAGGTGGTCATCGGACTGGTCCACCATGCCCAATCCCTAGCCCCGCAAAACTGGCATCCAGGTAATTGCGGACAAGCACGTTGAAATGGGCTGGTACACCATCATGCTGAAACCACATGTGATTACGAACGACAGTCGAAACATCTTGCATCAATTCTGGTAAAACCTCTTCCAGATAAATACGTTAAACCATTGAATCGCGTTGGTAGGATACATGGGCCTGTGAGGAAATCATTCACAACACCCGCCTAAACATTCACAGAGAAGCGGTTTTGGAATGCATGTGGACGTGTAGCGAGTGGATTTTCTGTTGCCCACACATGAGCATTGTGCACATTGAAAACGCCTTCCGGTGTAAAAGTTGTCTTATCTGGGAATGACACAGAAGCTGAGAAATCCGGCTGCAACGTACACTGCTGCAGGAACCAGTAAGCGGCAGCGGGTAATCAATTGTCTGCAACGCTTGGACTCTCTGAATATGGAATGGGTGTAAACGTTCTTCATTTGAGACTCTCCAAACGGTGGGTTGACTCACATGTACACGACGTGCAATAGTTCTTGTACTTGTGTGGGGTGTTTCATCTACAATGTTCAAGATGATTTCATCCACAATGGTTCAAGATGATTTCATCCACAATGGTTCAAGATGATTTCATCCACAATGGTTCAAGATGGTTTTATCCACAATGTTCAAGATGGTTTCATTTACAATGTTCAAGATGGTTTCATCCACAATGATCAAGATGGTTTCATCCACAATGTTCAAGATGGTTTCTTCCATACTTGGATGTCGTACAGTTCTTGATCCAGTTCTTCCGTCAGAGCTAGCGATGAATAAATCATTATCACAAAGGTGCCAATGCAACCGCTCAATCATTTTGTGGTTTGGCATACGCCTATTCGTAAAACATTCCTAATAGACCAGCGCTGCTCTGCCGTTCCCATTAGCAGCACCGTCATTAAATGCATGTCCGAATTTCACTATTTGTAAAATCCATCACGGCACACAGCACAGTTGCAAATGACATTTTCCCGCAGATGCATTAGGTTACGGAATGCCAGGCACACTTCTTCCCTCTACTCACAGCATAGGCAGCCAATTATATCAGCCGAGTTTGTATTACTGTTGGTGGTCACAATTTTGAGCATTTATTGTAAACCTTGCTGCAAAGAAGCACTTAGTAAGGATGTTGCAAATAAACATTGTTTTTCTGTCCATGTCTCATTTTTGTGTTCGTGCCTAAACGCGTCACTTCCGACCCTACATTCCTATACAAAAAATGTATGTTTTAGTAAGCTGTATCACCCATCCAAGTTTGTTCCATGACCGTAGAATCGCACTGTAGATAAAACAAACAAAATTCTTGTAACTTTGAAAGTACAACTGCTGTAACGGCCGTATGCTACGAGCACATTCTTTCTTGGAGAGATGCTTATAACTTTCAAGGTACAACTGCTGTGACGGCCGTTGTCTAAATTCTTTCTTGGCGCAATAATGGTAGGGTCTGGCAGGATAATTGTAAACAAGTGGTACAAGCGCCCATTCCGAGAAACTAAATAGCTGTGAAATCTGAAAGGTGGCAACCTAGAAGATGCGATATGGCGATCCCGCATTTCTTTGAACCTGATAACAATCTGTTTAGTTGAAAAATTTGTGGTTGAAACGTTGGGGTTTTAAAGTTGTGTGCTGAATTTTCTGATGCCGTCCATAATCTAGTGAAAGGTATGTTGTTCCAATTCTTTACTACTGTCAGTTACGTTTCTATCTAAAAGAAAATCATTGACTTTTGCTTCTGGAAATTTAATGCACCTACAGTTGAATGTTTACAATTACCCCCTATTTTTCAAGAAAAGGGGTTTTGTAAACATAACTTTGACAGTAGTTTCGTTCGATTTGGATGGAAAATAAATGTGTTTACTGCGTCATTTGGTATGTTTAGCACGTCTGAATTGCATTTTATTGAATTTTTCTTGTTCTTGGGGAGCAGGACGACTGATTTTTAAAAAAATATCACACATATGGTGAAGTTCTTAAAGATGACCAAGTTTTGTCACTCCTTCAGGAGGCATAAGAGAAAAAACAAGTAGAAGCCGAATGAGAAGAAAGTGAAAGAGCCAGGAGTAAGCAAAAAACCAAGAAAGAAGTGAATGGGAAGGAAAGCAGAAGAACTCGAGGACCACGAGGATGAGGAACTATTGAAAGAATTGACTGACATTTACGATGAAAAGTTTGAAGTTCTCCAAACATTAAAGCAAAATATGGAAGGCGAGCTTCAAGGGGAAGTTACATATTTGGAGTTATCTATGAAAGACATTGAAACGACTACGTTTCTGCTTGTAGATGTTGAGAGGGGGAAGAGAAATAAAAACCCTTTTTCATGTGTGAAGGGTGATGTCATTTCAAAAGAGAAGTTTAACGGCACCGGATCAAAAGCATTGATAATGTAAAGACTAAATTCGTTCTGGTTGGAAAAGACAAATTCTGTGTTACCAAAGCTCATGTCAAATCAATTTTACCTTATTCAACCTGTTGCAAAGAAGACCGTAAAGAAATTTTCCAATTTGAGGGCATTGTTAACGTGCAAGAAATGTAACGTTTGTTTTATTTTGTACTCAAGTTTGTATTTTTCAATTTTTAATTTTCAAATTTGTAATTTTCTGTATCTTACACTAAATACATTCTTTGTTCAATAAATGATTGAATTATTTTTCTTATCTATTCCTGGAAGTTCACCTCATGATCAATGCAACTTTATTGTGTCATGATATTTTGCTGAGGAAGAAGTGGAAGTATGGGATAAATGTTAACATCACATGGGGGTAATTGGAAACATAAAATTAGAATTCTCAAAATACCATTGGAGTTCTTTCTACTGCCATGACTACTGCTCGTACTGTCATTTGTTCAATATCAGGAGGGAAAAAGTTGTTTACAATCACCCCTACTTTCAGGGGTAATTGTAAACACGTGGGGTTTTTGCAAACAGCCGTGTACGGTGTGAAATTTCTTTTCTGGAATCGTCGTAAGAGTGAAATATCAAAGTAGGATAGTGACAAGTTGGTTCAGTAGGGTGAGCGATGATTAATTACATCATTAATAATTTGAAAATAGGGATGGAAACCCTAGTGAAGGCTAGTGAACCGGATTGTGTAGCAAGAAACGACTCCAATAAAAATCCAACGGCAACAATAAAATGAAAAACTTACAGCAGGAAAACAATTTTACAGATACCAATACATTTAACAATTACTGGCGCATATCAGCAACAACATTTCAATATCTTTTGAAACTTCCCACCCCAGCGGCTAAAATCAAGCAATCATAGCACCGCTCAAAGTCCACAAAGCAAGTGTCAAAACCGACAAAAGGCGTCAAAACAACTACCATCCACCCCATCCACCAACTCGATGAAAATGACGTCACGCGCCACACTGATCCATTGTTGCCGAACCATTCGTCAACGGGAATCAATTATTCCATCCGGAGCGATTAATCGATACGAAAAGGCGATAATCGATACCCCCTGTCCTCTCGAAGCCCCAATAAGCGAAGGACATCAAAAATACACGGAACAAAGAAAAAGCTACGGAATCCATCAGCTCCACTGGAAATAGCGTTGCCATCTTCCCCCTACCCTTTTACGACACCGGGCGATTAACGATGATGAAATTACCATTAAAGACCACCCCTCTACAACCCCACGTGGCCATTACCGAGGTGATCACAAAGAAGAGATCTTCGTGGCTTATCAATCAGTTATCTATCTATCCCCTTCTTGGTGGGAAATGAAGATTTCCAAAAGATCTTCCTCACTCTCTGACAGATGAATGAGTGGACGTCAGTGGATGGATCTGTGATTTTTGTTCCTCGTGATTTGTTCGGGAATGACTTCGCAATTATGGGATTTGCGGGTGTCGGATGCGGAGGTTCTTTTATTGTTCGATTATTAGGGGGACAGGAAGCGTAATTAGATGCGGGGTCGTTGATCCGTTTCTTTCTTTCGAAAAAGGCCGTTTGGTGTGCATTTCGTGACGAGGATAAGTGTAGTGTAATGCAATTAGTATCAGGAGGAATGCATGTGTTGTGGATAATGTCGAGACATTATGCGGGAATAATTTATACAGGACGGTGCCAAATTATTTTTAATTTCAACCTGTAACGCAAACGCGGAAGAAAGACCGGGGCCTTTTGTGTGTGAAAGAATGCAAAGTTATAGAGGATTTCACCTAATTGCAATTTGTAATTCAGGAAGACCAATAAATTATGACTAATTTGACATGTGTGTGACAACGCTTTTATGCTCGTTTGCGGTTCTTGTCGTATCACCTACCAGAGAGTGGTGATTCTTCATGGGAAAAATTTACCATACATTTATTAAAGCATTTCTTGACTATTATACAGGAATCTGTATAATAGTCATAGGTTTCAAATCTTTTGGAAAATCGCAGCAAAAAGTACCCTTGCACGTCCGTTCTCCTGTCTCTACTCGTCCAATCGTCCCTCGAGATCCAATGGCAACATTCCTCAACAACCTTCCGACGAACTTTTCTGACTGGGTTGGCCGGAGAAGCTCATAATTTGTGCTGCTCTTGATGGTTTTAATTTTATTTTCAGAGATACTGGGAGACGAGTAGGGTGATGTGTAAGTTGTCAAATTCCTGGCATTTGTAAATTAAGTAATAGTTATATTTACAGGGTGTTTCAGAAGGGACTCCTTAACTTTGAAATGACATAGCAACGAAATCAAAACAGATAGAAATATGAAATAAGTGGTACATTTAATAGTTAGGTCTGGAATTTTAAATAGACCAGTTTAAAAATAGTTACAACTTTGGCTAATAGATGGTGCTGCAATCTCTGGTAAAGGAATCATGGACCGTTTTTCATGTGAGCTATTGACCTCATCCCGGTACATTGCGATTTTGTAAAAGTTTGCACCACATTTCAAGGATTCGAAGATGCGCCTTCCTATTGGGCCACGTTAGCCCAAAAGGAAAGTTGTCAGTTCGAAACTAGGTTCAGACCAAGACCGTCCTGTACGCGGGGCTGATGCACATTAAATCTGCCGTGGCCTCTAATGTCCTCACGTTGACATGGTGTTGAAGTTTGGAATCAAAATTACGTGGTGTTGTCCTCTGTTCTTTCTCTTTGGGACTGATCCCGGACGGTCGCCAATAGCCCCTTGTGTTGCTTTTGTGCGACGTTAATTAACTACCAACCCTTTTAACAATAGAAAACTTAAAACCGTACTGGTTTGAAAAATGTAATTACTTTTTTTAAAGTTCTAAGCCACTACGCGGCACGTTTTAATTTTGAAATACTCTGATTAACTTGACGACTGAAATAACCATATTTGCTCAAACAAGAAATTCACGCTATGGAGACTATATATATTCAATTACTCTCTAAATTGATTAGTTAAATCTCCATCTTCCGCTCGATTTGTTTGTTTAGACTGAAAATCTCTCATATTAAATGAGTACTAGGGAAATATTCCCAATCTTTTACCAACCGGATTTGAAATTTATTTATATTTCGTTATTTTTAGCAACTTGTCCTGACAGTAATATTTCTTGCTGTATATCTACCACACTATTTATTTAGAATGTTTGATCTTTAGATACAACATGTCTAAGAAGTATCCGTTTCAAAATTTCCTTAGAAAGGATTCTATTCGAAAACGAAGGACAAATTGAATACTTAAAATGGTTCTATTCTAAAAATCTTTCCAAAGGTTTCAATTATAAGAAAGGAACCAACAGTATTTTTTTAAATGGCGCAGGAATAATTGTATTCTTTCAACCTGACACTGTGTCTTAACTGGTAAAAGCAATGCATTACTCGGAAATCTTATGCTCAGATTTTAAATAACGTCAGACAATAACAATACAATTAACGATAGACAATAATAATAGATAAAATAACGTTAACAATAAACTGGAGTAACACAAAGGATATTGGCGACGGTCCTGGATCAAACCCGAGGACAACACCACGTCGTTTTGAACCACAGACAGATAACGAGGTCACACTTGAGCCCCGGCACCGCACTCTCCAAACCATACCACGCCAACATGAGGACATTTGAGTTTACGGCAGATTCAACGTGCACCAGCCCATTCTGTACACGAAGGTGTTTGGTTGGATTCGAAACTCCAGTTGCCAATCCGTTACTCTTCAAAAAGGGCTTCCGTGCTCCTTGTGGCGATTGGAGGGTTAGGGCAAATTTTCACAAACCCGTCAGCTTAAGTAAATATGAATCAGCGCTCCGAAACAATATCAAGAAGGCGAAGATAGTTCCAGAGAGGCTTTTCAAATTCTTCCATTTATTCTCAAAAACATTTTCGGTTGAGGCGAGGTGCTCGCATAGCCCCAAGAATGCAACTTCTTATCTTCAGAAAACATTCAATCACAGAAAGGAGACTTCCTCTGTCAAAAGATGAGCTTCTCTAGCGCACCGCTGAATTCATCTTTCGCAAAATCTTGAGAAACCTGCCACTCTAATGGGAAACAACAACCGATTTTTCCGACTTTCCTAATTACTCTGAAATATTCTTGACCTTCCGTAAGTTTATGTTTAACTTAAAATGGGATACACACACACACACACACACACACACACACACACACACATTTTCGGTGATGATTGACACTCTCAACTACACTTTACATTTTGAATGCACCAGTCTTATTTATTACAACTAATTTGCGGAAAATGAGGATTTCTGTCTGTCCAATTTTGTTACAATTGAATTCGATAACTGTAATTTTACTTTTGTAGCCTTATATAACTTTGTATTTTTTGTTAAATCAAATACTTCGGTTGCTACTGTATAAATCAATGCACCATATTTTCCATGTATTTGGTAGGTATGTATTTAATTAACGTTGCACTGGAGCAACGCAACGGTCTATGTCATGTATTTGGTACAAAAATGGACAAATGTACTATGTACGTCACACATCAGGATCGGATCCATTTTGATAATGACGAGACACCTCGTTAACAAGAGATATTGACGACTTTTTTTAATGATGACCATATCAGGATCTCGTAAGCTTTTCTCTAACTATGCTATCCGTATTTTCTTCTAATGACGAGATATATCGTCCAATATGACCAGATCAATTTTACCAATGACGAGATAACTCGTCCGGTAAAGAGGGTTAAAAATTATGGAGTTCCTTAAGGTTTGCACAAGAATGTATTTTTACTCCCATCGTTATTTACCTCGTCCCTCTCAGGGTTTGATCCCGGACTGTCACCAATAGCCCATTCTGTTGCTCCAGTGGGTCGTTAATTAAATGCCTACCTACCTGCCTTTTCCTCATTCTAAGTTTATTGGTGTATTGATTGCTTTTTATAAGTTGTGGATTGGAGTTTAATGAATCAAGAGCAAGATCTGGTGTATAGCTGCGCCCATAAATCTTTTTATTTTCAATTAAACTAAATCTTGCGTATAGAATATTAATAGAAACAAAATCAAAAATAAATTATATACAAGGAATATAAATATTGAATGCTTGTGTAAAGGTGGGTAGGCACATTTTAAATAACTTTGCATAGGGGTTGAGACAACGTGCCGGGATAAAATTACTTCTAAAGCATTGTTTTTATATTCAAAGCACAGGAAATCATATAGGAATCGTAAAAGATTATTTTAATTTTATTATTTTTTCAACAATTCAGTAAAATGTTTTTCAATTTCGTTTTTTTCGACAGCTCTTAATTTTTCTTTTATTTATTTCTTCTAGATCACACAAACTGAAGAAAAAAAATTATTCTTCGTAATGATCCTTAAAACCGCTTTATTCCATTCAATACAGTTTCAAAAACATAATGACGTTATCAAGAATATTTAAAACAAGCCGTCAAAGAAAAAAGAGGATTAAAGTAATCGAAATATTTCTCAGAAAATAATGTTTTATTAAGGATTTGCGTGCTATTAAAATTAAAAACACATCAAGTATTTTAAAGGTTCAGACAAAATTTGCTTACCGAAAATTAGCAATTTGAAAACATGAGCCGCGGAGCATAAAGGCTGGGTGATTATCAAAATTTTATTCATATCAAGCAGTAACCAAATGCATCCTGAGTGTATGGAATATTGATCAACGTATCCATGGCAACAGAAACTTTAGAAACAACTAAACAATTTTACGTTACAAAAAGTCTTATAGCGTTTTGCATTTATCAACTTATGAAAAATAATTATTTAAATATTTATGACTGATAAGTCTTGAAACATTCCTACGAAGCATTCTTTAATGATTCGAACAATTCCTATTTTGTATTGGAATTACTAGAATATTTTGATAAAGTAATTATATTATTGGAAAACTTTTTATCTCATCTAATACATATGTGCACAAAAGGACATAAAGATATTGGTTACATTAAATTTTCTGTTTGCTAAATATATATATGTATTCAAGTTTTTTGAGTTCCTGGCTTTTGACAAAAACTTCTTTTTTCACAGTTTAAATCATCAGTGGCCGCTGGTAGGATGAAATTAAACACTCCCGGATTCGGACCATTATATTACCACCTTTCCCATAACAACTCATCTCGACATCAAGGTATCAGCCCCACTGCATTATGACGCCTGATATTTCACCCCTTTATGCAATGTAAAATCACGCGAATCGTGCAATTTGTGACCGCCAGGGCAATTCTAACTGAAGCAATCGGATTAAATTCAGTTATATTTTAGGTGCACGATTTTCTTTAGCCTAGATTTATTCAACTTAAACTAAGGGCCCTAATATGTATTCTCTTACCTCTACAATCATCACACTAAAATCTATTAAGAGCAGTGCACCTGCAAGAGTGTTTAATAATTTGAAACTTTGGGAAATTTGAAATGAAACAAGCGGCTTAAATTTAGTCATCTCTTAGGTGCTAAATTTTCTTTAGCCTAGATTTATTCACCTTAAACTAAGGGCACGAAATGTATTCTCTTACCTCTACATTCCTCACACTAAAAGCTATTGAAAGCAGTGCACCTGAGAAAGATTGTAATAACTCGAAACTTCGGGAAATTTGAAATGAAACAACGGTTTTAAATTCAGTCATGTTTTAGGTGCGAAATTTTCTTTAGCCTAGATTTATTCACCTTAAACTAAGGGCCATAAATGTATTTTCTTACCTCTACATTTTTCACACTAAAAGCTATTAAGAGCAGTGCACCTGTGAAAGATTGTAATAACTCGAAACTTCGGGAAATTTGAAATGAAACAACGGTTTTAAATTCAGTCATGTTTTAGGTGCGAAATTTTCTTTAGCCTAGATTTATTCACCTTAAACTAAGGGCCATAAATGTATTTTCTTACCTCTACATTTCTCACACTAAAAGCTATTAAGAGCAATGCACCTGTGAAAGATTGTAATAACTCGAAACTTCGGGAAATTTTAAATGAAACAACGGTTTTAAATTCAGTCATGTTTTAGGTGCGAAATTTTCTTTAGCCTAGATTTATTCACCTTAAACTAAGGGCCATAAATGTATTTTCTTACCTCTACATTTCTCACACTAAAAGCTATTAAGGGCAGTGCACCTGTGAAAGATTGTAATAACTCGAAACTTCGGGAAATTTTAAATGAAACAACGGTTTTAAATTCAGTCATGTTTTAGGTACGAAATTTTCTTTAGCCTAGATTTATTCACCTTAAAACTAAGGGCCGTAAAATGCATTATCTTACCTCTACAATCCTCACAGTAAAAGTAATTAAGAGCAGTGCACCTGTGAAAGATTGTAATAACTCGAAACTTTAGCTTTCAATTTTACAAAATTATTTCACACCCACCTCTAATCATCCTACAGACGGTGGGAATTTTATTTCCACGCACCCTTTGTGGGATTGGTATCCTGTGAAAACGTTAAAAAAAAAGAAGTCTAGAACAATACTAAGCACTATGATACCTCGAAGCACAACAGTACGGTATTAGGACATGTCCTGTTATCCTGTCAGCTATCGCAGCGGTAGTAGTTTAGTGGAAATGACCATTGCATTAGCAATGCGATTTGTGGTGGCTTCTAGGTTTGATTCCTCCCTGGGTGTATTTTTCTTTTCTGTGTCAGTAAAACGTTCATTGCGTGTGTATATTCATTACTTCTTACTGTCTGTCATGTGTCTGACACAGCTTGGCCAAATATGCACCATGAAAACCCAGCCCCCTTAGAGAATGATAGTCAGGGTATATCTTACTTTCTGACACATATCAGATAGGTTAAGTGCGACCGGATTTAAATCTTGATATTGTCTATATTATCTGCATAATTTGAAGTTGCTGTTTCTCAAGGTCTTTGTCCTCTGGTCCAATGGTGTTGTGACAATATATTAACTCTCCAAGTGGTTTCAACAAGTTATCTCGTATATCACGATCTGACCTAATGACTAGATCAAGACATTGCTAATTGTTTTGATGGTGAGATTTCATTCTCATAAA
The DNA here is from genome assembly GCA_947359465.1 of Metellina segmentata. Classification (NCBI taxonomy): domain Eukaryota; kingdom Metazoa; phylum Arthropoda; class Arachnida; order Araneae; family Tetragnathidae; genus Metellina; species Metellina segmentata. The sequence continues at coordinate 58,552,779 of OX375882.1, forward strand.
AAACATCGGCAGTTTCTAGATGACGTGATATCTTGTCATCAGCAAAACAATGATCAGACCTTGTTAGACGAGATGTCTCGTCGAAACCCCTTGTAGGGTTAGATGCATAGATCACCAGTTAACCCTCTGAGGGATTCGCATGCATATATTCGTCCTGAAACTTGCCGTCTCCTCTGGATCATTTCCAACGATTTTGACCTTTTAGACCGAATCTTTGCTATCATTCTATCAGCCAATTGATGTGGTAATTTGGTCATTTTGCGTGTTATGGGGGGAAAACAGTACCACAGGACTCTGAAGTATCAGTTGCCCAGAAGATTAACTGTAGTTGTTAGTTCCCTGCAAAGCAATCCAAAAGAGATGTCATAGTTCCGCGAATAGACTTTAAACGCTTCCATATCTAATGACAGTACTGACTATTGAGTCTGAGATTTTCCACCTAACCTTTGACGCCGCCCTTTTCCGAAAATGAACGGCTTCGACCGACGCCCCAATAGGGCGCTAACGTCAGTGACGCCTACGGATGACAAACGAGATAAGAAGTATCGGTCAATTAGGGGTGAAAGGGACCGTGACGATTAACGATTAGACGAGACGGGGAAGGGAGCCTTTTCCTTCTCCAATTCAATTGACTTGCAGATAATGACGTATTAATCGCTAACGACGGATAGGTTCGGCGGGTCGCAGATGAGATCACAGGTTTCGTCTTCTGCAGTTGAGTTTCTGGGGGACACAAACGAAGAGGACACAGCGATTCGGTGTACCGCTCTTCTGTCAATGCTGCATAAGGGTTAATTAGAACGCGACCTACAGCGTTGAGGAAAGGGTACAGAATAGGGGTGTCCAGCCAGCGGTCCTGGGCAGCTACTAATGTGATCCCCACGAGATAGTTAAATTCGGATTTTATGCGATTTTCAGCGATGTTTTTTTGACTCGGAAAGGAAACCGCACATTGCATCAACGTTAGTCTTGTGACACTAAATTGGGTGAACCACAGAAACGGAGTTCTGGATAAGGTACTTAAAAGTGGAGATTCTAGGTAGTTATTTGAAGTGAAAGATTTTTACTCATATAAGCGGATATACTGACTTTGTTTCATGGCTATCTTTTTCTATAATTCTCTTACGCGGCACGTAAAAAAGACGTTATTTGGTATCGCGTTTTGGCAACATTGTACGATTGTTTGTTTACCTCTAAGCCTCACGCCTTACTTGAATTTATACCGGTATTGGTTGAAATTTTATTGGAAAAAAGAAAAGAATTTTTGTCGAGCTGTGGGAGTTCATAGTAGAAATCAAAGAAAGCGGAGGATCTTTTCAGGTCTTCTTTTCAGGTTAGTTTTGTGACACTAAATTGGGTGAACCACAGAAACGGAGTTCTGGATAAGGTACTTAAAAGTGGAGATTCTAGGTAGTTATTTGAAGTGAAAGATTTTTACTCATATAAGCGGATACTGACGTTGTTTCATGGCTATCTATATATATAATTCTCTTACGCAGCACGTAAAAAATACGTTATTTGTTATCGCGTTTTGGCAACATTGTACGATTGTTTGTTTACCTCTAAGCCTCACGCCTCACTTGAATTTATAACGGTATCGGTTTAAATTTTATTGATAAAAAAAAGAATTGTTGTCGAACTGTGGGAGTTTAGAGTAGAAATCAAAGAAGGCGGAGGATCTTTTCAGGGTCATTTAAAAAACGGTCCTTTTCAGGGCCAACAATTATAGTTCAACAAGAGTCAGACAACACTTCAACTATCGACAACAAACTCAAAGAAAAAGTGTGGGTGACTCAAATGCCGGGGAAATGTACACACTAACATGCTGGGTATTCAATTTCCATAACAGCGCTTACATTTTGAGTCAAAATTTGCTAAAAGTTTTTATTTATATTCTGATTCCAGAGATACTGTATATATCCTTTCTGTTTTTACAGCAAGTTTAGATTTGAAAAATATTTTTTTGGAATATCATATTTTGTAAACAGTCCCTTCTGTTAGGACACATATCGTCATTGATGCGAGCGAAGCGAGCATAGGTTCGCGCAGTGAAGCAATCCTCCGGAGGTTGGGAAGCATTAGCGAGCAGGGGGCGGGCGCCCTAGTTTATTATAAAGGGCTGTACAATTTTAAAATCAATTCACAACTATTACACATTTCGTGTAATTAAAAAACCGTAAAGTACTTAAAATTGAGAAATTACATGGCAAAAATTTAAACAAAAACAATCCTAATCTTCAATTGCAATACTGAATTTTTCGATGTATAAATAAAGGCTATACAATTACATGCTTGTAATATTGGCAGTACGATTGATATAAAATAATGTGTTAGTTCAATTCACATAACTGTAATTTAAAAAAGAGGAAAGTAGGTAGTTGAATTAATGTCGTCTAACGCTATTGGCGAAGGTACGGGATCATTCGTGAAGGGAAAGATCCGAAGACATCACCACGTCAATTTGAACCACGGTCAGAAGACTTGAGCTGGCAATCCACTCTATAAATTTCCACACCCCACCAACGTGAGGGCTATCTTGATGCCACGATAGATTTAACCTGTATCAGCCCCCATATACTTGACGATCTTTGGTTGGGTCGGGTTTCGAACTCGCAAGCCTCCGATAACTTATCCACTGCTCTACCAACCGAGTCACCGAGGCCCTTAAAACGGTTGGTTGGTTGGTTGGATGTTTGTTTTCGGGTTTTATAGTGCAAAAGTCATATTTGGTCAAGATGCTCCAAACACAAGACAGACAGCACAATGAGGGAGGAATAAAAAGCAAAAAGACAGGCGAGGGTAAAAGTGAAAGGGAGGAAAGATCGCACGCGTACCTCGCGCTTTAAAAAAGGAAAACAACGATTTGCTGCATCAAATGTCACGGAAGCTAACGAGATAACACGTCACAGCACTGCCATCAAAAATATTAAATTGAATACATTAAAATCTCCGTGCTGGAATAAAAATAGATTCCCCACCAGATAAGCCTTACCTAAAAAACTACGTTTCAAATCCTGTAAAACAACGGATTATTCACGGGCACAAAAACCCATCCATCGAAAAATAAATCCTCGTTCTAAATGCCATTAAAACACAGCCCCAGACACCATTCCCGAGCGAAATGACAGAAAGTGGCAAAACAAGTGCCGTAAGCGTCTTTCGCAGCATAAAAACAACTCAACTCCACCTCCTTCCTTCCAGATAACGACACACTGAAGAATGATCCGCTTTCCAAGACTAAACTGTGTTTACGACATTCTTTCCCAATCCAATAACACGATTATAAGGATATGATAGCAAAAAGAATTCGGCTTGGCTGCGAGATAAAATTTCGTTACAACTCAACGCAACAACAACCCTGGAACGGCGAGTTCAATTCCGAAGAAATGATGACAGCGAATCGAAGGACTCTACGGTTAATTGAGTCGTTTATGATTTTGTCTTGCACACAGAAATGTCATAAAATTTTCGGCTGTGCTTGAGCCAGGGAGATACGTGGAAAGCTTTTGACGATAAGGCATTTATTTTTACAGAGTGAATGCAGTGATCAGCAGCTGAGAACATCTCTACTCTTCATTTTTATCGAGGAAGCTACTTGTGATAGATGCGTGGAAGCGATTTCTAATCCATTGCTTTTTCGTCGGAGGCTAATAAACTTTTAATTAAGGCTTTGGAGGACTGCGTAAAAAGTTAATTATTTGTCCTCAATGAATTGCAAAACGAATTCTGATCATTTGCAGTCATAAAAGATGTTTCCAGGAGAGGACATAAAACTAGAACGTTCAGCAATTTTAGTTCTTATTGTCCTTGAACAATAGTCATATAGAGTAAATTCTCCTTACAACGAATACCAATACAGAGTAAGAGTTAATTATTTCCTCTGGATGAATTTGAAAACGAAATTTGTTTATTTATCGTCATAAATGATGTTTCGTAGAGAGGGCTGAAAATTAAAACATTCGTCAATTTTAGTTCTTATTATTCTTGAACAATTGTCACATAGAGTAAATTCTCTGTACAACGAAAACCGATACAGGGTTCCCATTCTTTTTTTTCTAGTTCAAAGTAAGGACTTTATAAAGACTTAAATAAAACATTGAAGAAAACGTATTATATAATGCAATACCCGACTTTCGACTTTCGACAAATGGTGATACTCTTACAGATTAGTTAATCTTATAAAAATAGTAGTATGTAAAAAATTTAATATTCAAGTCTATTTTCTAAAATTTATACACAAATAATGCCACACAAAAATGAGATTTTTCAATATATATATATATATATATATATATATATATATATATATATAAGTCGTCTCATTTTTACAAAATTCAGCAGTTACTATATGGGAATTTACGTGTACACGTATTAGTAATATGTGTAAGTACATAAACAAATCATAGAATGTAGACCGCAAGAAAAAAACTTTGTATGTTTTTCTTTTATCTCTTCGCAGTGCATTTGCTTTTATAAAAAGGGAAAGAAAGAGTTAAGTTTGATGATGACCATACTTGGTGGTTTTTTTATGAAATGGAAATTACTCACACCAATAATTATTTTATAATACACTTTCATAAATTCATAATGAAAATAAGAAGTAAATTCATTTATTGACATATCAGAGGTTTCAATGAAATAAAATTGGTGGCAAACTGTTCATTTACTAAAAGGATTGCAAGTTGCATACGTCAGAGTCAAATTTAACTGGATCGGAGACCGGACGAGTTTCAAAAAAATATATTTTCCCGTGAACCAAAACGGATAAGAGGGTACATGTACAGTCTACGTTTATGAGCAATGGCAATGGCCTTGGCGATTTGTTTTGCTGCACTTCTAAAAGTCGGCAAAAAAAAAAAATTATTTAATTTTTTTTTCCAGAAATATTTTTTTTTCACAACGGAAAATGAAAGCTTGAAAACAAATTTACGAACGTTTAAAAAGTATATTTTTTATGAACTTTCACAAAAAGTAATGAGATTAAATACATTTCAAAGAACAATTGTGAACCAGCAGAAAAACTAAACAGCAAATGTTGGGTAAGAAAACCCTGAAACATCAATTGCACTAAATACAATGAGCATGTTGAAAAAGAAAAATATTTTTTAAAGAATAAAAGCAAGAAATAGAACTGTTACGAGAAAACAAATTACTAAAAGAGAATATTCCACAAGTGGCGAAAAAACAATACCATGTCAAAACTCTGCCGTTAAAAAAAACTATAATAAAATAAAAATTCCACAACTGTAAAAATACAAATAAACGAACCAATGGTATCAAAGAAAAAAATTTTAAAGGACCAATGCCAATCAAATGATATTTAAAATCAAAATAACCAATGAAAGCAAAGAAAAATATTCAAACGAACGAATGAAATTAAACGAGTAACGGATTTCGGAAGAACCTATCTAGAATATTAAAAATAAAAATTGAAAGTTACTGTTTGCAGAGGTCGCCATGAAATCCACAATAACCGAAAAGACAGTGTGCACTACTCTATTGGATCTAATGTATCTTAGACCGCACTTGCGTTGTCGCCACAGGGCCGCACATTGAAAAACCGGATGTGTGCACCAGGCCTTAACTGACTGACAACAAAATTAATTAACATTTGATGACTGTATTCTAGTTTCCTCTATCAGGGCAACCATTTTGTGCATCGCGAGAGCCACTCACAAGTCGAAAACAGACCGATTTTCATGGGTTTTCAAGCTTTTAAAGTGTATTATATGAGCTTATCAAGATACGTGCTCATCAAGAATCAATCGACGATTTGTATATCACGTATCACCATTCAAGCAAGCCAGTTCCCGAATCATCACCAAAACCGTATTTGTAAGCAGTTTTATCGATGATCAGCCGCTAAAAAGAGGTCGGAAATATTGTGAAAAATATCGTCATTTGAAAACTGAATTTTGTTTTCAAAGGAAAATAAGCACTTTCTAAGGACTATTGATGCTATTTGTCAAAATAAGCACTTATAAGCACTTTCTAAGCACCCGTGGAAACCCTGCGATACAGAGTTTATTAATTCCTTTTGAGGAACTTGAAAGCGAAATCTGTTTATGGTAATAAATGAATTTTCGTAGAGAGGGCTGAAAATTAGAACATTCGGCAATTTTAGTAGTCGCTGTTTGTTGACTAATGGCCTTTTAGTAGATTCTCGTTGCAACGAATACTGATCCAACTCGAATTTTCATTCAATAATTTAAGACTAAAACTCCAAATAAAATTCCCCATTAGGAACACAACTGCTTTAGTTCAAAAACCCAAAGTACCCTAGTGTTCACTTCTTTTCTCATCTTTAATGCATCTGGAAAACAAGCGGATCGTGACCTCAGAATGCTCAAGTTGATCTCCTTCCTTTCTAATTCCTTTCTTTTCCCAATAATGACACTCTCTCTTGTATTTGACGTAGCTTGGCCAAATATGGCCCTTCAGCCATCAAACTAAAACCGAACCAACAAAATTCAAGAATCATCAATATTAGTCATGGTTCAAGTGTAAGACTTCGTGTTTTTTAGATGTACTTGAGGTACTGCAGTGGCATTGTCTGGTTAGGCATCAATTGGGAAAACTTAAATCAGTTCATACGGTGCACCAGTTCAAAACTTCAAAGAATAGCAGTGATACAGATATACAGCTACACTCTACGTTTATGAGCGGTGACAACGGCCTTGGCGATTTTTTTTTTTTTTTTTTTTTTGGCGTACTTCTAGTAGCGAGTCTTTACGGTTATTGTGGTTTTCATGGCAACCTCGGCAAACGGTAACTTTCAATTTTCATTTTGAATATTCTAGAAAATTCTTCCAAAATCCGTTAAAGTCGTTTGATTTCATTGGTTCGTTTGAAATTTTTTCTTTGCTTCCAATTAGTTATTTTGATTTTAAAATATCCTTTGATTCTATTGGTCCTTTTAAATTTTTTTTCTGTGATACCATTGGTTCATTTATTTGTATTTCTACAGTAGTGGAATTCTTATTTTATCGCAATACTTTTCACGAAACGTTTAAGAGTTTTGATTTTTTGCCATTTGTGGAATCGTCGTTTTTTATTATTTTTTCCCGGAACAGTTTTGACGTATCAGGTTGCATTATTTCGTGCTTTTATGCCTACTGTATATAGTGTAGTTGAAAAGTTTCAGGGTAATCTTACCCAACATTCGAAGCTTAGTTTTTCTGCTGGTTCACAAATGTGTTTAAGCTTACTACTTTTTGTGACATTTTATAAAATATTTATTTATTAAAACGTTCTCAAATGAGTTTTGTGGCTTTCGTTTTGAGTTGTAAAAAGAAAAGCATTTGTGAAAGAAAAACTGTTTTGAAATAATTATTTCCTTGGCGACTTTAGAAGTGCGCCAAAACGATCGCCAAGGCGTTGCCATCGCTCTTAAACGTAGACTGTAGCTGTACCAATAAAGATTTAAAAAAATTGTTATTAATTTTATAAAGATTTTTTGAAGCACCAAAGGTGATTAGTGTGTGTGTGTGTGACTTCACAGTCTTTCTTTCATTCACTAATTACAAATATTTTATTGTTATCAATGAATTCTTTCGCACAAACAAAATATATTTTACACTAATGTAAGGGTTAGTTTTTATAAAATAATGGATAGTATATATTCGCAGTGTGTTTAAGGTTAAATAAAAACTCGCCTGGTTATGGTGCTACACCGGGTGGCTCTGAATTGAATTGCAATGTGTTTCCATCCTCGTTTTAACCCTCAAAGTGGTTTCGACGAGATATTTCGTCCATCAAGATCTAACGAATTTTGCAAAGGACAAGACATCTCGTCATTGACAAAATTAATAAGCATTACAAATTAATTCATAATATATATATATATATATATATTTTTTTTTTTTTTTTAGATTTGAGATAACTCATCCAAGACATAACTTAACCAACAACAGGTGGGTTAATCCTCCTCGTGGACAAGATTCCCTTGAATGAGTCTACAATAACATGCGGACAACGATTCAACAGATCAAGCACTTTCCCTAAGAATTGAACAAATCACTACGGAAATGTTCTCAAACGTAATTGAAATGTAGCCCAAAGATCGTGGACAGAATCAGTTGTTTAGCTTGAGTCATGTTCTATAGCTTAAATAATAGGTAGATAGTTGATTAACGTTGGACTGGAGCAACGCAAAGGGCAATTGGCGACTGTCCGAGAACAACCCCGAAGAGAAAGATTCGAGGAAGACAATTCGCTCTGTTGAACCACGGTCAGATGACGAGGTCAATACCGGAACTATAAAAAAAAACACAGATGGGTAGAAAGGTAATTTAACGTCGCACTGAAGAAACACAACGGCTCTTGTCGAGAAATAATTCCGGAGGGAAAAATCTAAGCTTTGTAATTTTAAAACATGGTCAGATGACAAAGTCAGCATCTGATCTGGTACCCTACTCTCTAAACTTCTACACTACGCCAACGTGAGAACATTTTAGGTCACGACCGATTTAACGTGCACCTGTCCCCACGTACATAGTAGTCTTTGGTCGGACCTAGTTTCGAACTCGTAACTCTCCGGTCGCTAATCCGCTACTCTTCCAACCGGGCAACAGAGTTCCCTTCCTTGGTCAATAAGGTCTAAACTGGTTCGATATCATACAAAGACTTACATCTTACAGACCGATATATGCGAGTGTGTCTCGGAGACGATTAAATTTCTAAAAAATATGTACTTTTTTAGGAATTAAATAGGAAAATCAACAGTAATGGTAGGTAAAAACTTCAATTCCAGTAAACATCCGCGTAGGGGAGGCAAAAACAAAACGCTAATCGGAATCGCATCTAGTCGAACCCATTCCATCATAATCTGCACTCAAACACAAAGAGCCAGCACAACTCTCCCCGAAACGTCAGTAGCTCTTCGAATCGATAGCGTGCGCTCGTTGACATATCACATTAGGCACACAGCGCGATCCCCTCTATGTAAGCCCTACCTGCTAAGAGACGAATATTCAACATAGGCACACAATGATACCGGAACGGTCACTCGGCAAAGGTCAACAAATCTATCAGGTGATTCAAGGGAGAGCTGTCCATCTGTACAAGCAATTCCGATAACAATGAAAGGATGATTGCAATGAATGAAAGGATAGTCAGGTGTATATGTATATGTATATATATATATATATTCCCAAAGGACGCCAAATTCGAAATTTTGGAAACAAAGGCAGTGTCAATCATGAAAGAAAACAACGGAGTCTGGTGGTTAAAATGTTAAGAAAACCTTTTTCCAAAATATTTATAATTCAAATTTTAAAATAGAATTTTTTGTCTAGATTTTCACTTTCTATTTAATACTTAATTAACTCATTTTGTATTTCAGCCTATTTATTTCCTATCTGAGAAAACAAAAAAATTTGTGACAGCGAGGATGAAGAACTATTGAAAGAATTGACTAACATTGACGGTGAAGCGTTTGAAGTTGTCCAAACATTCAAGCAAAATATAGAAGACTAACTTGTAGGGAAAGTTAAATATTTTGGAGCCATTCATGGAAGACATTGAAACGACGACGTTTCTGTTTGTAGGTGTTGAGGGGGGAAAGAGAAAGTAAACCCATTTTTCGTATGTATGAAGGGTGGATGTCGTTTCAGAAGAGCAGTTTGAGATCACTGGACTCAAATAAATCGACTTAATTCGTTGTGGTAGAAAAACACTAATTCTGTGTTATCAAAGACCATGAGAGGGACAACGCAATTTTACCTACTCCAACCTGTAACAAAGAGGCCGTAAAGAAATTTTCCGATATGAGGGCACTGTTAATGTGTAAGAAATGTAATGTTTGTTTGTTTTTTGTACCTAAGTTTGTATTTTTCATTTTTTATTTATTTTTTTTAATTTTCTGCTTTTATACTAAATACATGTATTGTTCAGTAAAATGTTTGAATTATTTATTCTTATGTGTTCCTGGAAGTACATATCATGATCAGTGCAACTTTCAAGTATCACTACATTTTGCTGAAGTAAGAAGTGGGATTAGTTCGTAAATGTAAGATCAAAACGGGGTTGTTGTAAGCACTTTATTAGAAGGGTAAATGGTTGGAGTTCCATTGGAGTTCCTTCTACTGCTCATACTGTCACTTGTTCAATATTCAATATCACGAGGAAAATCGTTTTTTACAATTACCACTACTTTCAGGGGTAATTGTAAACACGTGGGGTAATTGTAAACAGCCGAGTAGGGTGTTAAATTTCTTTTCTGGAATCTACGTACTAATTAAATATCAAAGTAGAATAGTGACAAGTTAGTTTAGTAGGGTGAACAATGTTTAATTACTTTATCAAGAGTTTGAAAATAGGGATTGAAAGTGAACATCAAAATTCTGTTTACAATTACCCCACCTTACCCTATTTCAGAATGGGAATTTTTTAATAATATTTATAACTTGTTCTTAACAAAACTACATAAAATATTTTACAAACATAGTAAACCTTTTTCTGGAAAATCAATAGTCAAAAAGTAACAAAAATGTTACCTCACAAAAGTTTTCGTATACTTTAACAAAATCTCTATATATTAGTATGTATTGTAATATTTTGGTAAATTAGTACTTAGTAGGATATCCTATAGCATCCACAACAGCTTTTAATTGTCTGGGAATGGAGTTCACTAGGTTTTATTTTTTGTAATTTCTGCATCAATGTTTCTCCATTCTTCAATCATTACAGTTTTTAGTTAGCTTTCATTTTTAACGTTATGCAATCGAATCCGCACATCCAGTTCTCTCCAAACGTGTTCTATTGGGTTTAAATCTGGCGACTGAGGTGGTGTTTTCAGAACTTGTGGATCATTATAGAGACACCATAGGCGAAAGTTGAGAGCCGTGTGCTTAGGATTGGTATATTAATAAAAAACTAAGTTGTTTCCAAGACCAAAATTGTGGGCTGATAATTTTAAATTGCATTTTAAAATATTTAAATAAAGAGCAGGATTAATTATGTTATCAATAAATAGAAATACCTTGTCCTGATGCGGACATGTACCCACACACATGGACAACTCCACCGCCATGCTTTACTGTTCCAACTAGGGATACGACATCGACAGCAAAACATCGATGTTCAAAATTAAAACATTGATGTTGATAATACATCGCCCCAAAAATTTTGAAACATCTATGTTTTTAAAATTCATTGTTTTTAAACTCCCCCCCCCATTTCTTAAAAATTGGCTTAGCAACTAGTGATGCTACATCGACAGCAAAACATCGATGTTTTTTAAATTCAGTGTATTTAAATTTTTTTTACCCCATTTCTTAAAACTGGTTTAGCAACTAGTGATGCAAAATCGTTTGCAAAACATCGATGCTTTGAAACTTCTATGTTTAAAAATTAAAACATCAATGTTGATAATGCATCGCCCCCAAACCATCAATGTTTTTAAAATTCAGTGTGTTTAAATTTTTTTCCCATTTCTTAAAACTGGTTAAGCAACTATTGATGCTGCAACATCGACAGCAAAACATCGATGTTTTGAAACATCTATGTTCAAAATTGAAACATCGATGCTGATAATACATCGCCCCCAAATAATCGATGTTTGAAAAATTCAGTGTATTTAAACCTTTTTCCTCATTTCTTAAAACTGGTTTCGCAACTAGTAATGCGACATCGGCTCCAATACATCGATGTTGTTTATAAAACATCAATGTTTTGAAAACATCGACGTCGCATTCCTACTTTTCAGACCCTTTACCCTTAGCCACTTTGGACTAAAAGAATGTTCAATTTGCTGATTAAGAAAATTGTGCTACTTGGTTATTTTTTAAAATTTTATAACGGTACTTTTTTCATTTAAAAATGAAACATCGACAACGTAAAAACATCGACAAGTATAAATATCGATGTTACAAAAACATCGACTCCAATACATCGATGTTTTGAAAACATCGACATCGATGTCGCATCCCTAGTTCCAACTACGTTACTGTGGTCAGGCCCTGATTTACCATTAGGCCCGTGAGGCACGGGCCTAGGGCCCCCATAATTTAGAGGGCCACTAAGTTTCAAAAGTATCTAAAATTATAAAAAGTTTTTAAGTAGTTACATAAATTATTGGGTATTTACGTAAATGAACGTCGACCGTTTCCCCCACTATCACATTCTTGTAATTACATTAATTATCTAACTATTATGTTTTTAATTTCCATCTGCTTTATTTTGTTTTGCCAAGAGTTATAAGTAATGTCACGATTTTCTGAAACTTTTTGGTGACATCTGTGAAACGGTCAACAGTCAAATACGTAAATACCAATTACTGTTATAGAATTAGTTTTTGTGATGAACAAATAATATGAGGGAGGGGCCCCTTCCTGCGTGTTGTGCCTACTATACCAAATTTTCTAAATCGGGCCCTGACTGTGGTATTAAGTTTCTCATTTATTTTCTTACAATTTTACGCCCATCGTAACCAAAAATGTTAAATGTGCTTTCACCTGCAAATAAGACATGATTCCAATACTTTTTGGGCTTATTTATCATTGATTTTGCGAAATAATGCCTAAGCTTTCTATTTTTCACTTACAAAAAATTTTCTTCGAGCAGAACGCCCATTTAATCCAGCTGATCTATGCACTCGTCGAACAGTTTCAGATGAAATTGAAGAAGAAAACTTTTCAGTAAATTCTTTAGAAAATTTTACAGCACTCAAACGGGGTTTTTTTTTACAAAATTTCTAACTATAAATATCTGCTTACGTTGTGAGTTGACTTTACCGTACTACATTTTCCTACCTTATTTTCGATCCGATTTTCTTCTTCAAAGCATTTTATCCCATTCTTTACCGTAGAATGGGATGAAGTTACTAATTTAGATATATTCCGAATTGATTTACCACTACTATGCTGAAAAAGAATCAATTTTTGAATGTTGTTTGTTGTTTGCTTGCGATTAAGAGCCATTTTTAAATAATAATTATAATATTACGAAGTAAGCAAGGCAAAGAATAAAGCCACAAGATTTTTTTTAATGTCATCACAAAGCAAAAATTTAAAAAAAGCGATAGACAATTATTCTATTGATGAATTTATCTGAAAATGTTTCTGTGTACGATCATTTTTGTGACATGTTCTTTCACTGCCTCCTTGCATTTTCATTTTTATAAAAAGAAAATGAGTCAATAGTTTAAAAACATGTTAGGTTTTATTGAGAATTACATGGAGATGATATGGAAAGATATTGGAGTTTATATTCGAATTATATTCCAGGCTACAGCGCTTTTTCAACAAATATTTTAAGTGTACGAACACTTTCGCGGAACCACTGTATATGACAAAGCAAAACTTCACTTCATTCCGATGATTAATTTTTACAGCTATATTATATTTTAATCATTATTGCGATTTTAGGGACAACCAAAAGTTTAAAAAACGTCAGACAAACATCGGGATAGTAATTCTCGGATCGTTTACACTTGCATAATAAATATAAAAATGTAATTCTAAAATATTTTTTACTTGCATAATAAATATAATAATTCTCCAAGGATCGCTGAAAAATATGTTTGAAATAGTGTTCAAATTTGAACATCTTGTTGCTAAAACTACAATGAATCTTGATCAACAAATAGAACGACTTTCTATGTCGATACAATTCGTGAAATTGATACAAACTTTAGGATTGAATATCTCGGGATAAAAAGACTAAAGACATATTTAGACTAATTTAGCGATACATAGTTAGATTATGGCATCAAAATCTGGTGTTTTCATTAGAAATTTCGTTGTTTCTGCAAATTTCATATGGAGAAGTCCCCTTATGCAATTGTTTTGGATTTGAATTTGTAGAGGACGTTATTCTTTATTGAATGAAGCCTTTGACTTTATCTAGTATAATTAGTGCACGTAATAAAGGATGTGGTTAGGTTTTTCCATGAGTGTACATTAATTTATTCGTTTAAATATTTCTCTAGAGGAAATATAACGTTCATGCAAAGAAATGACTTGGATGACTTTACAACACGAAAGACCAGGTTACGCGGTTTAGAAAAACTAAAACAGTTTGTTGCAATCCGCTGAGCTTGTAAGCTGACGAATAACACAATTAAGTTTTTTTTTTTTTTTTTTTTTTTTTTGAAACTTCGAATATTTCGAAACAAAATTTTGGAAGATATCTGAAGCTATGGGCACATACTAACCCTAAATTCATGATTTTTTTTTCTTTTGTGTAAAATTTTGGTGATGATTTTGAAATTAATGTTACAGTTCCGGATTGAGAGCTATCCGAAAATTTGTGTGCTGTTCTCACAGCACGCTGTTAGCGCCATCTATACCAGAAAGACCGAAATAATTCCTCCGTTCGAAGCAAGAGAAAAATTAATGTTGAAATAATGATACCATAAATTTTAAAAATCAACGTATGTAACCAGGTTAATCTGATAATTTGCAGTCTTATCATGCAAAAAATACACCAGTTTCACCGATAAATATCAAAATTAAGATAAATTTAATACATGATAAAATCTCTTATAAAAAGCTAATTATTTTGAAACAAGAAATGCTAGAAAAATAATATGGTTTAAGGAAATGAAGTACGAGAACTGAACAAAAGATTTTTTTATTACAATGTAATATCCAATACTAGGGGGCCCGCCCCCTGCTCGCTAACGTTCGCCAACCCCCGGAGGATTGCTTCGCAATTCTCATTGGTTCGCTGCGCGAACCTATGCTCGCTTCGCTCGCATCAATGAAGACACGTGTCCTAGCAGAAGAGATTGATTACAAAATATATTCCAAAAAAATATTTTTCAAATCTAAATTTGTTGTATTACATAAAAGATATACACAGTACCTCTGGAATCAGAATTTAGATGAAAACTTTGAGCAAATTTTTACTCGCAATGTGAGCGCTGCTTTGGAAACTGTTGGCTGTTGTTTGTGAGTACATTTCCCCAGTACTCGAGCCACCCATACACTTTTTGACTGAGTTTGTTGTCGAAAGTTGTAGTGCACGCGTCTTGTTGTACTATAATTGTTAGCCTTGAAAAGGACCGTTTTTTAAATAGCCCTGAAAAGATCCTCCGCTTTCTTAGATTTCTATTACGAACCGCAACAGCTCGTCTAAAATTCATTTTTTTTTCAATAAAATTTCATCCGATAACGCTATAGATTCAAATGACTCGCGAGGCTCCTAGTAAACAAACAATCGCACAATGTTGCCAAAACGCGGTAACAAATAACGTCTTTTTTGCGTGCCACGTAAGAGAAATATATATATAGATGCAATAACAAATAGGAAATAACAGTAGGCAAGTAGTTACGGAAGGTGTAGAGGAAAAACATGAAAACTATAAGAAAAGTATGAAATACGATAAAAGCGATTCAAACTGGAACTCAAACTAATGCATCCCCCAAAACAACAAATTGAAAAGAGAAAACATATTTAGTTTTGGATGGATATTTCCCGAAGTGTTCTGAAACGTGAAATTAATTTCCACCTTCGATCCAATAATTTGTGTCAGTAAAATTGTTATAAAGCACAAGTTAAAAGCAGAAAACGATACAAAAAGTAGATGACATTATTCGAGGTTTTGAAGTTTCTGATACGGGTATTTCTTTCTTAAAGAGAAATTTTCACTTTGGTCTTCGCTAAGGCTACCGCTTTGAGGCGAACTCTTTTGTTGACAAGATAGGGTAGTTAATTAACGTCGCACTGGATAAATACAACGGGCTACAGGCGACGGCCCAAGATCAATCCCGAAGGGAAAGATCAAAGGACAACGCCTGGTAATTTTGAACCACGGATAGCTGATGATATCAATACCTGAGCTGGCAACCCACTCTCCGAACTTCCACATCACTCCAACGTGAGGATATGTGAGGCCACAAGAAATTCAACGTGCACAAGCTCCTGTGTACACGACGGTCTTTGGCTAGACCTATTTTCAAACTCGCAACCCTCCAGTTGCCATTCCGTCCCTCTTCTAACTGGGCTATCATGACCCTTTATTGTTGACAAAACTATGCAATCAAATAGTAATTCCAAAATATATACAACAAATGTTATGATTTCAGGTATTCATAAAAAACTTTTAAACCATTCATGACAACTGAAACGCGGTAACCCTCTTCGACCATGATTCTACGCGAAGTTCCATGATCGTTTTTTCTTGACAAGGTATGTAGTTAATTAACGTCGCGCTGGATCAACACAACGGGCTATTGCAGATATCCGAGGGTCGATACCGAAGGGAAAGATCCGAGATAGTTGCTCGTATTTTTGGGTGCATAAAGTGTAGTGTAATTTGAAAGTCTTTTCGTCGTTATAAAAGAGATTCTGTTGCTGAGATATACATACATACTACTTTTATAAAACTGCACATAGTTCAACCCAAACACGACATGTGTCACACACACACACATACAAACAAACATCTACACCTCGACGTCCTTGAAAAGAAAAGGTTGGACACTGTTGAATTTGTGCCTATAAAATTCACTTTATACAAATACAAATATTGACGACCAGCTACAGGCTCAAGCCCAACAAGGCTGGTCCTTTGTTTATGAATTCCCCAATTCCCACTGACTATCCAATTGTATCTTAAATTCGGACACTCCCTTTGAATTAACTATATTTTCTGGCAACGCGTTCCAACTGTCTATTACCCTATTAAAGTAGTAGTTTTTCCTTAAATCCCGATTAAAATGTGTCTTATTCAATTTATACCCAATTTATATTTCAAGAAGGATAAATCAAGTAATATACCTGACAGTGAATTACCATAAATGAAACCGATTCAAAAATTTCAAACCACACCAAAATACAATTTGAATCAAAAGAGCAAGGATAATTCCAAACTCATGTTCTCAAAGCTAACAAAGAGAATAGGATACAATTATTTTCAAACGCATAGAAAATCACGGAAATTACAACTACCATTCTCATACGTAATTAGTTCGAAAACAGAATAGAACAAATGCGAGAACTTCACCAATCAGCAGCGACGAACGCAGCACACACCACCAAGACTGCCATAACTTCACCTTCGTCCACAAGGCTCAAGCAGGCACGCAATACAACAATTAAAGAATTATTCATAACTTACAAGGAAGTGATAAATTATTAAAATTGTTGGCAGCATAATGCGGAATCTATATCTGAGTAAGAAATGGTTGTTGTGGAGGTTTTCAGGGAACAGAAAATGGCAATTGGACGTTGCTTATAAAATTGCTTAATATGTTGTAACCAAAAGTACGACTCACTTGTTATCAGAGTTCAATCCACAATACATGGATTTTATTGATCTATAAACTGGCATAAAAAATGTAGTAAAATCAGCCTAAAAAATTGTTAAATTTTGAGGTTAGAAGTATTTAAAAAATACTACAAGATCCAAAGTAAAAACTGTTTAGGTATCTGCTCTTAAATCTGATTGGTTTGTTGGATTTTATGCCACAAGGGCCATATTTGGTTATGATACACCTAACACATTACAGACATCTTCTAGTAATAGACATACACACACAAGAAAACTTCCACTGGCACAGATGAGGGAACTACAACTAGGGATGAATTGAACCTGACAGAAATCATACCTACGCCGATTACAACTCGCGTTTCTAGGGCAGTGGGAAAACCCACTAAACCAAGAAGGTCTTAAGCTCATACAGGAGATATCTGGATTGGATATAAGATAGTTGATAAGTTTTATAAATACTCAGATACTATAAGATGTTTGAGATTCTAAGTACACAATATTTTCAGAACTTTTCAAATTTCACTGATTATATGGAACCTTAACCTTCAGATTATGGACGGTACAGCAGTTGTACCTTTAAAGTTATAAGAATCTCACGCCAGTTATATCAATAGCCGTAGTAAAAAGGTTAAGTTCGGTATCTCATTCAAGTCTTTTTTGCTATACGATGGCACGAATAGCATGAAGACCCACGGATAAAGTAGCTTCAGTACTGCCAACATCCTTCCCGAAAACCGAGATTCGAACCTAAACTTATCCAATCAGGGTCGCCGTGGCTCAATGCTCTAGCAAACTGAGAGTTGTAGGCGACATAGATTCCAACTTGTGTGCATTTCTCTACAGTATAAGTAAAGCTAAACTTTTGTGTTTGTCTATTTACTTAACATTTTTAGGCATATTAGCCATAGAAACCCAATCAACAAAGAACGGCAGTTTGTTTTTTCCGTAACTAGGCATCATTTGTTCAATTCGTCAAAGTTTATGCATATAGATGCACAAATTTTAAATGTTTATCATTCTTATTATCAATATCTTAATGCGGCCGCAGAACCTCAATTTGGAAGCTAACGGATTAGCAACAAGAAGGACGTGAGTTCTAAACTCGGTCCAACCAATGATGCACGTATGCACATGCGCTGGTGCACGTCAAAATCTGTCGTGGTCACAAATGTCCTCATTTTGGCATGGTGTGGAAGTTTGGAGAATGGGATGCCAGAGTAGGTTTACCTCGTAATCTAACCGTGGTTCAAATTTACCCGATGCTGTCCACGGATCTTTCAATCGCGATTGATCCAGGACCGTGGCATAAAGCCCGTTGTGTTTCTCCAGTGCGACGTTAATTTGACTACTCCCCTATGTACATTGGTAGAAAAAGGCCTATGTCCTAATTCACTGATTTTGAGTTATAACCATCAATTACTTCCAGTGATAATAGTAAATTACATGATACTACACTGAAACAATCAAGACTTTATCAACTCAGAAAGTACTTTTTCAACGCTGTGTTAGAAATTATTTAAAAAATAAAAATATCAGAATCAGATCAGTAAAACTGAACATTGCTCCTTTTCTACTCAAGTACACATATATTGCTCTACTTTACCTACATGCTTCACATTGTAGTTGCAAATTACGAGAGATCACGAAAAATAACTAGCTGTTATGTCATACAAAACAAACAACTAGGGTTCGTGTCACAAATTCGCTGAAATCCAGTGTCTGTTCTGATAGTTAGCCCGATATGTTGAAATACCGGAATTCCCGGGGAAATTATGCTAACTCCCCAACATGAAAAAAAGGATGTCTGCAGAGAAGGACTGGAGGAGAAAAAACATCCTCAATATGATTTCCCAAGATACATATTGAATTCTAAAAGCATCCAAGCAGCTCACGCTCTTCACAATGGGGGAATTGGAAAGGACAGCAACACTAAGTCCATGATACAACCACGACAGCTGCTGAATCAACACATCACCCTTTCTCCAACACAGCTTTTCTTTCTCCTTTTCAAATAAATAGCTTAAAAGAGAAAACATTGCATTACGTTCAAAGGTAGGATCAGTTTTACGACGAAATATCGTGCCGGTAATTTCCTCTTTGTACTCCAAAACGCCCCCTTACATTGACTGCGAACAGACTTCCTGTTGAGGGCTAGAAAACAACACTATGCGTCAACATTTGAATCTTGCCTATAAAAACCACGCAGTTATTGGAAGGACATACTTCAGTTGCTTACAATTGTGTCAAGATGAATACCATCGCTGTTGCATTGGTTTTACTCGGCGCCTTTTTGTGTCAGTACGTTGACGCTAATGAAAAATGCAAAGAGGGATTCATGAAATTTAAGGAAGCACTAAATGGTAAGACCCGTTTTTACCTCATTAAGTTCCGAAAAAATGTGAGTAATATAGCGCATTGCTGTCACTGTAAGACGTAATCTACTAACGTTTCAATCTCTTGATTAATAAACTGAAATTCCAATCATGACTAAAGTTAACCCTCCTGGTGGTTGTATCGACGAAGTAGGTATCTCGTCATTGACAAAACTGACCACATCATGATTAAACAAAAAAAACTGATCAGATCTTGATCTCGTCCTAATGAATCTGCAATATCTTGATGAGATATCTCATCATTAACGAATTGGTCAGATTTCGATGGATAAAATGTATCATCAAATACATTTGGAGGGCTAATAACGATAAAACTTAGTCATAATCACAAAGAAATCAATTAATCATTATTCAATCATAAGTTTGAGTCATGAATGAGTAATTCCTAACATAGGAATATTATGTGTAAATAAAGTAGACGTCTGATAAAAATGTTAACATTTGCTGTCCAAGTGTTATAACATGTGGTACATATTGAGATTACCTTAAAATGTAGTTTGCCATCATTTTGGCGTTTAATATAACTGGTGCTTTGTTAGGGTTTATTTTTGAATTCCGAACTATTGGCAAAGTGCCGAAATCGCATTAGAGAAAACAAACCAACAAAAGACACATTGAGAATTCGTACACGACATACGTATTCCTTCAAAAACACTATTTCCACCTATATATACCTTTATAAAAAATCCCGGTCATAGTAGAGGTAAACAAAATTAATAGGCGGTATTTATTGCACTCAATTTCGTAATTTTTTGCCATTTGATTAGTGTTAGTGAATTTTGTTACGCTGCGCAAAATATAAATGGATAAATATCTACATACATCTGGAAATTTACTCTCTTCTTTAGTTATGGTTATACTGCAGTCCATGTGTCATGCTGTCATTCTTTTAGTTTAAACTTTAGTGCACATAAAATGCAACATATTTGAGCGAGGAATGATATTATCATTCCAAATTTCATATTTTTCGAGATTTTCTAAAAATTCCCTTAAAATAGGGGAAAATACAAACAATGGTAGGGTACTAAAGTAAACATTATTATTGTGTAGGCTACGAGAGAAACATCGACGAGTATCACTCTGGTTACAATGTGGAATATCACGCGAAGTACTGTTTAACCCTCCAAGACTTTCAACGAGACTCAAAGATAAAACTGCCCTATTACTGCAATGGGTATGAAGATCCAAGCAGGAGTAACAAATCTTCTCTATTACTCCAACGGGTATGAAATCCAAGCAGGAGAAACAAAACCGTCCTATTACTCCAAGGGCATGAAGATCCATACGGGATAATCAAAACTGCCCCTTGTCCACAACTAATGATGGTTTGGAAAATGAATTTGCATCAGAGGCTGATCACTACAGGGCAGTTTTCGACGCGAAGATCCTGTATGACCAAGATACCCGTCTCTACTTTCTTTTTTCCATCCTTTCTTTGGACATTGTCTGTATTAGTGTTCCGCGCAAGTTGGACAAATATGGCCCTTGGATCAGAAAACCTACAAACCAACCATCGACGCGAAGATAAACCAGGACGTTTAAAGAAAGTAAAAGTAGCTACCTTCAACCTACCTTTTACCGATGCTGTACGTTATTTCCTTGAACATCAATGCACTGTGGGAACTTCACAGTATGTTTTGAGATAATCCTTACAACTCACTGACATCAATGTTCGGTACACCAAGCTACAACTGTTATTCTACAGTAAGTCTATCTCTAATGGGATTCTTTGTCTGGTCTTATGGCCCCTTTGCGCCATAAAATCCTTGAACAACCAAATAATCTTGGAATTGTTGCCAAAGATTTTCTCTTTGAAATTTTCCCACTGGTGAAAATCACACGTCAACACGTCCGGTACACGATGAAGCCAACAACCATTTGTTCACATTGTTGTTTACTGTAAATATATTTATGAGTGTTCTTACTGAGTAATTATTATTATTTGCACTAAATTATTTTTATTTACATTATAGTGGCAATAGATGATTCTGAATGTGGGAAGAAATTTGAGGCAAGTTGCTTACTTTTGGAAATATAAAATATAAAAACTATTTTCTACTTACTTTGATTTAATATAATATATAAATTAAATACACACGTAATATTTCAATTAATTGTATTTTTTGTGGGGGGCATAGGATAAAAGAAAAGGAACTCCGAGTCATAATTATGAACTCAGTCTATGAATTGAGATTGCACCCATCCTTCTATAGTCTTAAAATCCTTCAGATCGAATCCTTAAAACTGATTGCTGCTTCATGCCATACACGGAGGAGGCGCTCCAAACTCTAACGGATGCCATTAGTGAAGGACGTCAAAGTAAATGAAATTAAACTCGTTTTATGGCTGTCGATTTCGCACAATTTCGCTGATAAAAAAGTTCCCAAATATTTTAATATATTTGATCAGTAAAAATACTTTGAATACGAGAAATTTTCAGTGTGCACACAATCAAACTATCGGAAGACGAAGAAAATTTTGCCAGTATAGAAATAATTTATCAGCGATGTGTTGGCTATATTTGGCGTTAATTTCCTTACGATTTATAATATTCCTCTCAAGCATATAAGAATTTCAGTCAAACTTCATATAGCAGCAATTTGCACTACATACTGGAAATACTTTTTAAAAAAAATGAAACTTACAGAATTATAAATCTATAACCTATTCAATAAACAACGTGCTAAAGCACTGCCATTGAAATCACTTGTGAAAAAAAATAGGAAAGTACGTACTCCCCTTTTTTTCTGGCTTTGCCGAAAACCCAACATTTGCAAGAGAGGAGTGTAATCAATCTGTATACTGATTATCGATGTATACGTTAAATGTCACATTCTTATCCAGTAAACTGCCCGGTTCACTGGTGATATAAATTAATGATGCAGCCGAACATACAATTACTGGCTCAAAAACGGTACCAAGCGTTCAATGCAAAAGTTTGACCCCATCAAGTTAAAAAGTAGCCGAAAAGTTACAATTTCGCCCAATATGACAGGTGAGCTCGTATGGCAGCCAATTTCCAGCGACGCCAAACGGAGGAGCCCTTACTTATGATTCAACCCAATATGTCCAGAAATGACTTATATTTAGCATTCCACTTAGAGTACATTATCTAATGTATTTACAAAAGAAAACTGTGATGATGTAGAAAAATTTCATGCAGCTGATGAAGAAGCGACAGACTTTCGTAACACGCATAAACAATATATTGGACGATTTTGTACAACAACGCGGACATAAAAATTTACGTTTACCAAAGTATTTTATTCCCGAAATCCTGTGTCGCCATACACATCTACCCGATAGCGACCTTCATTAAATTCTGTTCTTGTTTAAACTACACTAAATTAAAGATAAATTGCTCGTGTTTCCATCTATGAGTGACGAATGAACCCAATATATGTTACAATCTTTTATATTTGAAAAACATCATACGCTTCTATAGTAATACAAGTAGAATTACTTGCCGTCATGTTTGTTAAACCAGTTCAATTCGATTTAAAGTGTACCGAATATAACTACAACTCTGCAACTTAAATATTACTTTAATGTAAATGAAATTAATATTAGTGACTTGGTAGCGCGCGCGTGCTATAAAATACGCTTGAATTATCACACACCACCACAAATGTTTGAAAACAATCATTTCATTAAGCATTATATGCTACCTACATATGATATTCATCACCGATAACGAAGTAATGACCTTTTGTTTTGATTTATCTTATTTAGCTTGAAAAGTATAAATGCACAGGTGGAGAGGATAGAGAAAAAGACAAAGCTGCGCATGTAAGTACCTGGTGAAAAAACAATTCATAGTTTACATTAAGCTGTACATTTCAGATCTTACTTTAATGTTCTTTGCACATGACAAGAATGAGAAATTTTAAATATTAAGAATTGTACAATAGATATTCCCTTGTTTACCCTTTACACCCCACCTCCTTGAAATAGTTAAGGCTAAGAACATAAATATTCTAGATACATTAAAGATGTATGAAATTATGCTCTCAATTTGATTAACTACTTGCATCCCACCTCCTTAAAGATAAATACGAAATATTCTAGGTATATTATAGTTGTATATACGAGGGCTGTTCAATAAAGAATGATCATAAATTAATAAAAAATAATTTTCTGTACTAATCCTTCAAATTTCTATACCAAAAACCTCCAATAGCAGGATCTTGAGCGATGTTGGCTGAATACCATCATAAATATATGGATTCGATCATAATCATGAAGAATGGAGCACGGTGTGATGTCGTCGCCCCAAAAATGGTAGCATGAAAACTGTACGAATAGTACACAAGAAGACAATTTTAAGATATATATATATATATATATATATATATATATATTTTAATATTTGAAATTGTGTTTAAAAATACGCATTTCTCTTTCCCCAACAGCTAGGATAATTAAGTTCTTATAAGTCCAAGAACATAAAAAATATATACTTTATTTAAATAATCTCATTAACATGATCACATTAACATGCCCCCATACGTCAAAGTATGTAACCAACCATACCCGTTGCTTCTGGATCACTCACTAAACGTCGTCTTCTCCCTTGTTTTTCCGTAGTCCAAAATTGCTCAACGGTAAAAGTAGAAAAACAATCATAATCAAGACGAACAGCGCCTGCAGAGGACGTTTCTATTTTCACCTGCTCCTCTCAAGTCGTTGTAAAGCACAAGCAATACGCCAAAATATGCAAAATATGACCAATCATAAAAAATTCCGCATTCCATATTAAAAGCAAAATACAGACAAATTAAAATCGCGATGAATTGTGAATCAAAAGTAAAATTGGAATTAAAAATACTGAATCCTTGCAAACACACGTCACATTTTCATTTGAAAGGTAGAAAGATAACTCATAAAACGCCTACAATGTGTGTGTACTCATTTTTTTTTTTAATATTTGAAATTGTGTTTAAAAATACGGATTTCTCTATTTTAGAAGGAATTTAAAAAGATGGTAAAGGAGCTGGACGATCCCAAAAAGGAAGATCTGATGGTAAGATCAGTTCGATCGTCATTGAGTTATACTAAGTTAATTCCAACGTTTTTTTCCTTTTATGGTTACCAAACCTTGAAAAAGGACGGCCTTTAAACAATTATCTGCCTGAAAAAAAAATTATATATAAAGTTCCCCCGTCTGCATTAGTTAAGAGTTTAAAAAAGTTATCAGCTATAAAAAAAGTACTACATTATCATTGACCTTTGGAAAATTATTATAAAATCGCCAAAATGCTCGAAAAACCGCCAAAATTTTGAAAATAGGAGCTTTTGAGACAATTTTGCTTCACTATTAGACTTTGGCCAGTGCAGCAGTTGTACCCTGAAAGAAAAATCGCGCCAAGGAAGAATTTGGACAACGGCCGGTACAACAGTTGTACTTTTAAAGTTGTAAGAGTCGCACAAAGAAAGAATCGCGCCAGTTATATCTATAGCCCTAGTTAAAAGGTTAAAAAGGTACCCCAATCACCAAGGTTAGGTAATAAAAGCACAAAATCGGCTTTGAGTCGTCTGTGGCAGTTTATCAATTATACTGGTGAATAGAGCTGAGCTAAATTACAAATCTTTATCCAAATAGGTAGTCAATAGTCTATACGTTTCATAAAACGACTAACAAAGATTATTAGACAATAAAATTATTGTCAGTCCGTGAATCTCTCTCTTCCTCTCTCTTTCTCTCTCTCTCTCTCTCTCTCTCTCTCTCTCAAAGAGTAAACATTATACACAGTTTCTTGCCATTTCTTTGATACGTCACCGGCGACATTGAAGACTTTAAAAGTGCGTTTTCATTTTTCTTTATACTGTACCTCCTAATGTAACATGCTCGTTGATAATTACGTGACTAAAATGTCAACTCGTCGTACATGTCAGTTTGAATTCCACTGTATATAAAGCTTAACTGATTAATTATTTGCCTTAACTGAAGTGGGAAAATAATTTGATTGTGTTGATCGCGATGGACGATTCCACAATTAGAGTAAAGTACAGCGAGTAAACGCCTGTCTTAAACAAGAGTAAAAACAACTTATATATTTTACAGAACTGCTTAGATGAAATAGGCGGAACTGCCTACGGAAGCATCAAAGAAGAACTGCCAGAAGAATGCCAGGAGAAAATGGAGGAAGCTCAGAAGAAAATGAAGGAAATGCTGATGGGACATGAATAAAGTAAATAAGCGAAACCTTGCAGACATAGCGGAGTTGAGCTCTAAGTTGAAACCAATGTAACCACGGATTTTTCCGTAATTTTATTATGTTCACATTAAAAAGACTTAATTTCAATTGCTCAAATTTTTTGCGTTATCTAGATACTGTAAATAAAAGCATTACAAGAAATGAAAAAGAATTCTGCACTGTTGTTCATAAATATTTAACAATCCGTATTTACTAACACTCCAAGCGGTTTCGACGAGATATCTCGTCCATCAAGATCTAAAACCAATTTTGCTAGTCACGGGATATCTTGTAACTAAGATGTTGCTGATTCTTCTGATGACAATATCAAGATGGTCAGTTTTCATCAAATAAAGATATATCGTCCATCAGAGTCAGTTCTTCTATCACGAGATAACTCGTCGAGAAAACAAAAACGAGGGTTAATGCAACATGCACTATAATAACCGAAATATGGTTGGTAGGTACACATTTTAATTAATGTCGCATTGGAGCAACACCTTGTGCTATTGGCGACTGTCCGGTATCAATCACAAAAGGAAAGATCTGCGGAAGACACGTAATTTTGATCCACGGTCAGATGACGAGCCAACGCATGTGCTGGCATTCCACTCCAAACCACGCCAACGTGAGGATATCTGAGCACACGAGAGATTTAAAGTTATGACGACTGGAAAAAGATGATAGCATGCGGACCTTGTGTTCCGAAGTTTTTCCTAGCGTCATTAACCGGTCGGTCTCGTACTCTCACATCTTCGATTCCGATCATCCTTGATAAGAAAACAAGTTGTCAACACCTAAATTATCTTGGGCCTTCCACGAGGAAAAAGTAAACGGGCCACACAAAAATAACACGTGTGTTTACAGTTTTCTGCTAACTCGGGCCAGAAAGACATTAAATCTATCTTAGGGTTGGCAAGTAATCCGACTTCTTGCTCTGCCTGTGACACATGTCCCAGCTGTGGAGGTCACACCCCTTAATGTTGCAGGTGTCATTGAAAAACACCAGAAACAAAATTCGAAAAAGCAGACGGACCCTCCCCCACCCCCATCCCTGTGAAAATAAACCAGGGAGACGAGGGGGTGGCAGCGATTGGTGCGAGTTTTCGAAGGGCTATCGTGAGACAGCTATACGGTGAAGTTAAACACCGGTGAAAAACTAACAGTGCAGAAAAGCTTGTTGGTTCTCTATGAAAATTCGATCACTGAATGTTCCATGTACTACATATTTTGTACATAGTCTTCGTATTGGTAAACGGGACTTTTCAAGTTGTAAAAAAGTATTACTGTGGTTCAAAAACACCACAAAGTGCACCAGCCTCCTTTGGACACACGACGGTCTTTGGTTAGATTCGAACCCGCAACCCTCCGGCTGCTAATCCGTTGCTCTTCAAACCGTAACCGAAAACATAATGTCC
This sequence comes from Metellina segmentata, assembly GCA_947359465.1. Classification (NCBI taxonomy): domain Eukaryota; kingdom Metazoa; phylum Arthropoda; class Arachnida; order Araneae; family Tetragnathidae; genus Metellina; species Metellina segmentata. The sequence goes on from OX375882.1 coordinate 58,580,005, forward strand.
AAGTGAGGCAAAAAAGGCTGTCGTGGGTTCGATATGACTGTGTTAGCAGCCTGTGGGTAGGTTCGATTCTTGCAACTGCTCTGGGTGTATTTCTCTCTGTGGGTAAAACTTTCCTCGTCCGTATGTGTTCATTGATCGAGGAAAAAACTTTGCTCGTTGAAGCTTGGTCATACCTGGACTTAACGGCATAAGAAAACAACCTAGCAAAGTACAAGATATTTAACCCTTCTGGAGATTATCTCGACGAGGTATGTAAGAGGAAAATTGACCAGATCTTGATAGCCGATTTACCTTGTGATTTCTAACTAAACTGACAAGATCTTGATGAGCAAAATATATTACTAAAATATATTATCACTACAATATATTTATACTATTGTTTTTATAGGGGGGTAAAGGTCGTTTCCTTACACTTTGGCTGAAATATGGCAAAAGGTAATTTCAATTTCTGGAAATCTTTAGATAAGTGATACTGATTTTTTTTTTCATAATCTACTTAAAGTATAATACCAGTATTAAGTTTTAGAAATGAGAATTTCTAGACATCTTGCTAAAGTTTGCAGGAAGGGGACCCTCAAAATTAGGGTTCTGTGAGCGGAAATGTCCAATTTACAGAATTTTAAAGCTTAAATACCACAACCTTCAGACAGGTGCCAAAAAAATTTTATGTGAATTTTGTTTTAGCATCATGTTTAGACTATTACTGCAGGAAAATAATTTTGGCAACTCTAAGGAGTTTTCCAGAAATTCATTTTAAAAACCGATTTTTTTTTTCAAATTCCACCACTTTTTAACGTAACATATCTTAAAACTTCAGAGTCTAATAAACATGCTATTAGTGCCAGAATATAACATAGTTGTTATATAATAACATCCAATTGTCTGTTCCTTGGCAGTATTCCCTGTGTTTTTATAAATAGGAGTTATGTTATCATCAAAATGTTCAAAAACTGCCAATTCTGTGTTGTATTTAAGTTTTTATAATTTATCAAATTTAACTATAAAAATTAATTATTATCAACTTTAATATTGATTATATCATTAAATTTAATGTTATTAAATTATATGTGGTAAAAATTTAATTATATCTATATTATACATCGAAACCACTTCAGGCTAGTAGTCTACCATAACCTTTTTTTAATCAATTCCAATTTTACACCTACTTAATTATTTACCTACACCCAAATTAATACCTACAAAAATAATGGGTAAAGAGGGCAAACAGTAAAAGGTGACCTACCCAACACTTGCAGACAATTTCACCCGAGATATGTATGATGTATTATATATTTTCAAACATGTGTTTTTTTTTTTTTTTATCGAAGTCAAGAAAGACTTCTCTGGTGTTTTTAAAATTGTTGATAGGAGTGACAATGCTGGATGCTATTCAACAGTCAATGTTATAGCAAGAAAGGCAGCAATCACATTGGAAATGGGATTTGAAATTATGCAGAGTGAATTTAATTAGTCACAGCGTGGCAAGAACCAATGAGATCGAGATTCAGCAGTCATCAAGAAGCACAAAAAAAGCTACCTCCACAATTGGCATGCTGCTTCTTCATCACACGATACATTTACAGAACTTCTATCTCTCGGTGGAATAAGAAATCTAAAACCATCTGGTGTTGAAATTCTGCATGAAGAAGGTTCCATAGACAAGAAAAATTTGAAAGGTATATCAGCGTATCGCTTAGCAAATCTTCAGAATAACCAGGGAATACGTATTTGGAACCATCATGGCATCCCCGGTTCAGGAAAATAACAACCATTCGAATTCAGGATGTAAATCACGACTTGAAATTCAACAACATTCAGCCATTTCCCTTAAACTTCCAAACAGGTAAGACTCCCCAGAAGAAGAAAACCAAACACAAGTACCAACTCTGTCCTGAAATAGAATGTATGTCATCATTCAAAACTATTGAAGAATTCTACATTCATGAACTTGATGGACAGCATACTATTGCAGAAGGCACTGGTGTAACAAAAGATGATGAATATCAAGAAAATGAAGATGGAAGCTAAAAAATTTAACGTTATACCATCAACATCCCTGCTAGGAGATTTCACACCATATACATTGCATACGAAGGACAGAATCTATGATTCCATGGGATAAGAATTATGTGCCCGGATGACACTATTACTAAGACACATGAAGTTTCTTCATAAGACGGGAGTGAATCAGTATGACTGGCCTAGGCGTCCAGATATTGAAAATATCAATAAGAGCGTTATTTTCTTTTGACCAGTTGAAATAAATGGAATGCCTCCTTTTAAACTTTCCAACGAAGAAGAGAAGGATTTAAATAACTCATATCAGAAATTTAAAAAAGTTTGAGAACAACGGAAAAGTGAAAACTTTTGCAACTCAGATTTCAGCTACCAATTTTAGACAGAAAAATAGATTCCATGTAAATAATTTGATACAATAATTTTTGAATACCATTTATTGGTTTGTGTTAAATAATAAAAGTTTTTAGTATTACACAGTTATTTGTCATTGAAGTATTTTCTATTCTGACATATTTTAGTAATTATTCCAAGAGTTCAGTCCATGTAATTCGAAAACATGAAAAATGTCAAATAACTGCAATTTATCAAGAAATAACATTTATTTCCCTTCTGAAAGTTGAAGATTTTCTTATATAAGGGGTTCAAGGAAATTTGGTACAAACATGATTTTTATCAATTTGATCTCCATTTAATAAAGTTGCAGTGAAGGAATATTTTAAAACTTTACATCCATGTCTATATCCAGAATTTAATTGATAACACAAAACCATTGTCAAGGTAATAGTTTGAAGTTACGATATTTTAAAATGCAATACAGAATTGACCGTTTTTGAACATTTTGATGATAACGTAACTCCTATTTATAAAAAAACTGGGAATAGTGCCAAGGAACAGACAATGGGATGCTGTTATATAACAATTATGCTATTTTCTGGCGCTAATAGCATGCTTATTAGAATCTGAAGTTTTTAGATATGTTACGTTAAAAAATGGTGGAATTTGGAAAAAATCGGTTTTTAAGATGAATTTCTGGAAAACTTCTTAGAGTTGCCAAAATTATTTTCATGCAGTAATAAGCCTAGACAGGATGCTAAGACATAATTCACATAAAAAGTTTGGCACCTGTCTGAAGTGTGCGGAATTTTAGCTTTAAATTTCTAAAAATTGGACATTTCCGCTCACAGGACCCTAATTTTGGGGGTCCACTTTGTGCAAACTTTAGCAATATGTCAAGAAATTCTCATTTCTAAAACTTAGTAGTGGTATTATATAAGTAGATTATGAAAAACAAAATCCTTGGCAGTTACCTAAAGTTTTCCAGAAATTGAAATTACACTTTGCCGTATTTTGTAACAGTGCAAGAAAACGACTTTTACATACCCTATAAAATCAACCATAACTTGCCACCAAATTTTTTTTTTCACTTTTTAGTAACACACTATAGAGAACATCTGGTGTAAATTTCAGCAAAATCAAAAATGTCAAATACCACAAGCGTACCTCGCTTACAGAAAATCACTCTTAATATTTTAACACCTTTCGCCATCTTTATCATTTCTACAACTTACTTTGGACACAAATCCTACACATGCACATCCATTCATGTAACACATTTTACAGACATCGCATCCTTGCTGTAGGACAAAGCTAAAAAATGACGAAAGGTGACACTAAGGTTACTACTATAAAAGACGATTTAAGGGAGAGTTTTAATTTCCTTTCTTAAGTTCTTTTCATGTTCAACTCCATTAATAAAAATGCGATTTTTGACGAGTGCTCTCGCATTCATTGTCAACAAAACAATATTGTTTTACTCGTTGCACTCTTGCATCCGCCATACGACATTGTGAAATTTCGCAATCTTCTCCAGTCACTATGACAAAGAACTTTTTAATGTTTTACAAAAAGTTCTAGTTCGGATTTTTAAACATTATTATTCTTTCAAAAGCGGCATTATTCTCTCAATAATGTCATAATTACACTTAAAATTTTCTTTATTCTGACTTACCAGCCTCTTTAAGTCGAATACTTTCTGGTGGTGTTGCGTGTAATGAGAAGGAAAATACATTTATTAAAATAACAAATATTTAAAACAGGTAACAGAACAGGGAAATAAAACAAAATTAAAGATGTCGGGAAAAAATATGTTCTAAAGATATTAATTTCTGATTCCTTTTTATCACTTGATCTCGCAGTTCCCACAGATTACAACTAAAAAGTGCACAACATTTAGAAATGCTCAATTAATTCAAAGCGAAAGAAACAAAATATCACTGCACACGATAAACCAACACGAGTTTCCATTTCATTCCCGTTCGTTGAAATATATCGTCTGTCCCAAATATTCGGAAATCGTTTAAATTGCGAAAGAACAAAAATAAGACTCAAAATAAATAAAGTATCAAAGCTGAAATTCCATAAAAAAAAAATTTGGAAAATTAATTGCTTTTTTAGCAGTACTGGTAAAGCAATCTAAGAAATCGTAATACTCAATATACATTCCAATTGTTCCAAAACTACCAAATTATGGTTGATTTCAGAATACTTACTCTGGTGTTTTAACATGAAACTTCTCTAAATATAACAATAAAGAAATGTTATATATTGCATTCACTAAACTAATATATAATGTATAAAATAAAGCATATTGCAATCAAATATCTAGAATACAATTCCTGTGATGCCTGAACAAACACACAAACACAAAATCGAACATAGAACAGAAAGACGTACACACAGATTTTCGCAACCAATTTCATTCACTAAATGAAGATAGTACTCACTCTATGCAAATTTCCATTAAAATATATTAGACCGTGTGGACGTGTGTGTGTATAGGGCACATACAATACATACAGACACCAAACGCGGAAGAGGCAGATTTGGCATCAGTAGGAACCAAAACGGATAGAAAACTTGCAATGGGTTGAAAATATTCAATGTACAAACAAACACTCCATTCTTATTTATATAGATTATTATACTATGATAAATGGTCCGTTATATGACGGGTGCATAACAAAATTTATTTATTTTGGTCAAACTTCATTTATATATTTTTTAAAACCTGACTGTACATGATCAGTGGCTGTGTATGAACCTTTTTTTACCACCGTCTGTAAAGTGTTGTTAATCACTGGCTATGTATAAACCTTCTTCCACCAGTATCTGTCAATTTGCCTTGCTTTCACATGGTGTTGTTTTTTGAGCAATATATACAGGTAAAATAATATTATTGGAAAACGTTGGTAAAACAATGAGCTGCGTACGGCAATCGTTTTGTACTCAATGTTATTTCCATGGCGAATTCGAATTGAATGATTTTTGATATTTGGTATCTGGTTTTGCTCGTGACATCACACCAACAATCAAAACAATTAGAAATTCCGTCTACTCGTAATGTCACAAAAAAAATCAAAACTTTAATAGTCACGGAAATACAGGAGAACCTAGCATTTTAGATAATAAGACGAGGATAAATGGCTCGTAATACGATGGTTGTATAACACAGTTTATATATTTTGGTCAAAATTCATTTACATATTTTTTTAAAACCCAACGGTAAGTGATCCCTGGCTGTGTATTAACCTTTATTCACTACCTGTCAATTTCCTTGCTTTCGCATGGTGATTTTTGAACAGTGCTGGTAAAGCAATATTATTGGAAAACTTAATTTTTGATCAACACTGTTGAAACAATGAGCTGCGTACGGCAATCGTTTGATACTTAATGTCATCTCCAAGGCAATTTCAAATGTAACGAATTTTGATATTTCGTATCAAATCACACAACCAATCAAAATAATTAGAAACTCCACCTACTCGTGACGTCACATAACCAATCCAAGCTTTAACAGTCACGGAAACACATGAGAACATAGCGTTTTATATAATAAGATAGAAGCTATTTTTTTAATATTTACGATTTGATGATGTGTCACTTTAGTCTAAAATTCCATTACTAGAGCTTTTTCGCGGCGGAAATGTGTGTGTAGATGCACCTTTATTCAAAATCCACCATTTTCTTTCTTGACATTTAAAGTAGCAACTATTCACAATAAATTCGATTGTGGTATTGAAACAAACAATTGATAAATACTAACTAGAATATAAAGTAAACAATGGACACCAAATGAATTAAAAATCATTTAAGTCAACGTACAACTGAATATAACAAACATAAGTATGAAGTATATCAATAAAAAACCTTTCATCAGAACACATTCCTCGAGTGCAACACTACCCAATAGAATTCCTCGGCGATTAAATAAAAGAATAGCTTTACAAAACTTCTGCAGTACCACATCCTACATTCCACAGTTCTCACACATTTCCAAGCTCAATATATACCATGAAAAATTCTTCCACCGTTTCTAACAATGAGTCCCATCTTGCCCCAGGCCATTCATTTTAAAACGCGTCTTTAGCCCAATGATTAGAACAATGGCAACTTCGGCTACGAACCCAGAAAGAATGAAAAAATATGACACTCGCTAAAGAAAAAAAAAGGGATGGAAACTAATTTTTCTCCGGGCACTTTTAGCACCCATTCATGCCCTTGCCGTTCCATTACAAAATGATTGTAATGAGATTGCACACTATTTCCTGTACACTTCTTCCTCAAAGTGCTGGAGCTGCAGCTTCAGAGCTTAATGAACGCAGAGAACGTAATTAGCCTTTGATGTACCTGCCCCGAATCCTTCTTTGGGAGAAGAATTTGTGTTTTTTTGTTTCCTCTCACATTTATACGCACTCGATTTTTATATGCTCTTTTTTTTTTTTTTCAGACGCTGCTATAACTGTCTTCTCTCGTCATAAGAAGAGACGTTAAATACCTTTTCTTGCCATTAACAATGAGTGTAACCCTTTTTGGAGTATTTTGATATTAATGAAAGGGGCCGTAAACTAGAATTGAGCGCGAAATATCCTGATCCTGTATTATAATTTTGCAAATGACGCGCCAGTTGAGGAAAGTAGGTATTTAACTTCGCAATAGAGCAACACAGCGGTCTATTGGTGTCGGTTCGGGATCAACCCTCGAAGGGAAGATCCAAGAACACAATGTATATTTTAACACGGTCCGAAAACTAGGTTACACCTAAGCTGGAACCCCACTCTTCCAACTTCAACACGATGCGCCAACGTGAGGACATTTAAGGTTACGGCCAATATAAAGATCCTCTGCGTACACGACGGTATTGGCTTGGATCGTGTTTCAAACTCGCAATCTTTCGGTTACTAATCTAATCTTCCAACGGGGAAGATCTTGATGGACGAGATATGACGACGAAACCACTTCGAGGGTTAATCACTGTGGTACAACTAGATAGGATTTTGTAAACTCCTTAGTATTACTCTGAGGTTCATGGGAGTGAGTGAACATTACACCACCGACCTATCAACACATTCAACTAGATAGGATTTTGTTAACTACTTAGTATTACTCTGAGGTTCATGGGAGTGAGTCAACATTACACCACCGACCTATCAAGACATTCAACTAAATAGGATTTTGTTAACTACTTAGTATTACTCTGAGGTTCAATGGGAGTAAGTCAACATTACATCACCGACGTATCAACATATTCTAGGAACAAACCACTTATCCTCCTCAGATCCGACACAAAAATAAGCTCATAAATAATATTTTCCTCAGAAAAGTTTATAAGTTACTATTCCCATCATTGTAAGTTAAAAAAAAAATCAGCTTAATTTTTTTGTTAGGGGGTGGGGTGGGGGTGAGAAGCATCACATGTGATACTTCAGGGTTAATCTACTACAGAATCTAAAATTAAGAATTGAAGGATTATATTCAAATTGCATTTTACTTTTACAAGTTACACAAATCTTTATACATGAATGAGAGAGTGGGGTGCCAGCTCAGGTTTTGCTTCGTCATCTGACCGTGGTTCAAAATTACGAGGTGTTGTCCTGGGATCTTTCCCTTAAAGGACTGATCCCGGACCGTCGTCAATAGCCCGTTGTGTTGCTCTAGTACGACGTTAACAAAAATTACTAATTACCAATTACCATGAATGAGAAAAAATTTAGAAACGTGAGTATCACATGTGATACTTCTGAATTGAGGAGGTTATACAGGCCACATATTTATTCTAGAATAAACATTCATGTCTTTACCCGGATTCGAACCAGAGACCTTTCTATGCCAGCACCCTCACAACCAGACCGATTGGTCGGCGATCTTGTAATTTTTCAATTACGTTTAGAAAATTTGAAATGAAGGCGACGGAATCAAACCCGAAGGACAATACCACGTAATTTTGAACCAGGGGGTCAAATGACTAGACCATCTGTGTGTGTATGTGTATGTGTGTGTGAATCGGCACCCCTGTCTCTACCACACAGCGCCAACGCGAGGTCATTAGAGGCCAAGGAAGATTCAACGTGAACTATTCCTTTTGTACACGACGGTCTTTGATTGGATTCGCTCACGTAAACCCCCGGTTGCTAAACAGTTACTCTTCTAACAGGGCAACCGATTGATAACGAACCAATTGATGTTGTAAAGTGGTGTATGTACAAGCTGAATTGAACAAGAACAAAAAACAATCTTAATTGATGCGTACACAAAATATACTGATCTTGTAATATTTCAATAACTTTTATGTGGAATCGAATTGCAAAAACAAATACTAATCAGAATCGCATCAAGTCGAACCCATTCCATCATAATCTTCACTCGAACATAAAGATCCAGTACAACTTTCCCTAAACCGACAGTATCTACTCGAATCGATAGCGTGCGCTCGTTGACATATCACGTTAGGCACACAGCGCAATCCTATCTATGCAAGAACTCCTGCAAAAAGAGGAAAATTCAACATAGGCACACAATGGTATACCGGAGCAGTCACTCAGCGAAGGTCAACTAATCTATCAGATGGTTCAATAGAGAGCTGTCCACATGTGCATATGCAGTAACGATGACAATGAAAAAAATGATTATGTAGTCAGGTGAATATGTGTATGTATACAGGGTGGTCCCGAATTCATGGTACAAACTTTAATGGTAGGTACAGGACATTGTAACAATGATTTATTGTATAGGAATGTATAGTCGCAAGTGACGCGGTGAGGCGAAAACAGGGGAAATAACGGCCGAAAGGAAAAACAAAGATTTTATTGAAAGCGTTGTTGATAAGTGTCATGTTTACAGTAATTGTTCAAAATTGCGTCCACCAGTATCGATACATGCTTGACAGCGTCGGTGGAGCGATTGGCGTACACGTTCAAAGATGCCTGGTATTTCACGCACACCTGCAGCAGCTACAGATAAGCGAGCGACGAGATCCTCATCTGAGTCAACTGGAGTCTCATAAACAAGATGCTTTAGATGTCCCCATAAAAAGTAATCGAGGCTCGATAAATCGGGAGATCGGGGTGGCCAAGGGACTGGTCCACCACGCCCAATCCATCGAGTACCAAACGTGGCATTCAGGTAATTCCGTACATCAATGCTGAAGTGTGCTGGCGCCCCATCGTGCTGAAACCACATGCGGTTACGAATGGCGATCGGAACATCATGCAGCAGTTGTGGTAACACTTCTTTCAGAAAAATAAGATAGCTTCCGCCAGTGAGCCGCGTGGGTAGTAAGTATGGGCCAATCAAAAAGTCGTTCACAATACCAGCCCACACATTAATACTGAAACGTTGTTGAAACGCATGTCGACGCGTTGCATGTGGATTATCGGTTGCCCACACATGAAAATTGTGCGCATTAAAGACACCCTCGCGTGAAAATGTCGCTTCATCTGTAAATAGCACATAATCTACGAAATCCGGCTGCAACGCACATTGCTGCATCACCCACAGGCAGAAGTTCACGCGGCGAGGATAATCTGCCGGATTCAATGCTTGTACTTTCTGAAAATGGAAGGGGTGTAAGCGATTTTCGTTTAACACTCTGCATACAGTCTGATGACTCACACCTACGTCACGCGCAACAGTTCTTGTGCTTGACTCGGGTCTATCAGCCACAATGTTCAAGATGCTTTCTTCCAGCCTTGGAGTGCGTACAGCTCTTACTCGACCAGCGCCATGTCTGTTGACGTCGAACGCACCTGTTTCACAAAGTTGACGATGTAACCGTTGAAAAATTCTATGATCCGGCATTCGTCGATCAGGATACTCCGCGCGATACATTCGTAACGCAGCTCTGCCGTTACCATTTGCACGGCCGTACATGTAATGCATGTCTGCTTTTTCTGCATACGTAAAGTCACCCATCGTCTACGGCAGCACAATTGTGAATGGCGCTTTTCCCTACTGCGATGCATCATGTTCAACAGCGGCTAGACATCTACTGCCCTCTACCGGCAATGATACCAACCGATCACTCCATTTCTCTTTCCTTTTATTTCCCCTGTTTACGCCTCACCGCGTCACTTGCGACTATACATTCCTATACAATAAATCATTGTTACAATGTCCTGTACCTACCATTAAAGTTTGTACCATGAATTCGGGACCACCCTGTATGTATATATATATATATATATATATATATATATATATATATATATATATATATATATATATATATATATATATATATATATATAATTTCTAAAAAAGAGGATACAACACAAAAAATGTTTTCTTCGTACATAAGCAGCAAAAAGCTAAGAAATTGCTCAGATACTCCCACAAGCACCATTAAAAAGCAAACACACACACACACAAAAAAAACATTGAAGTAAGAGTAATAATAAGACGAAATTAAACCAGGAAGTCGAGAGATCGGCAACACCAAGCCAGAAGATCTCATCAATTACGCCCGCTGTGCGGGCAGTGTGTCGCACGACAGCGTGGGTGGAATTGTACCGTTCACCAGGGCACCTCCACAACGGTACGCGGTTATCATCTGTCCCCAAAACGATACTGGATTCATCACTAAGCAACATGCTTTGCTAATATGTGGCATTCCACGTCGCTCTGTCTTGGCACCACTGTAGACGTTGTTAAAGGTTTACACGAAAAGGGCGCTTGGATTACAGACTCGCTTCGGCAAGGCGTCTGGAAATGGTTTGTGGAACAACTGGCACCCCTACATCTGATTGTATCGTGGAACGAGTCACTGTGGGATCCACAAGAGCTTGCCGCACGATCCTTCGATCCGCTCGCATTATCGTCTTCCTGGTCGTTCCAGACCCGGTACGCCGCACGTGGGTACAATCTCGTGTTCACTGCATGTTCTGACGGCACACTCCGAACGATCGACCTGGTGAGCAACACGGCGCGGACTACCAGTCTGCGGTTATCATGCTGATGATGAAGCCCCTTTCAAACTCGTATAACTGTGAGAAATGTCTTCTCACACGTCTACCTGGCATTCTTCGCTTACTGAAGTCGTAGAGTCGGAATGTCATCGTCACGTTTATGTATGTTCTGGCGGGGGAGTCTAGGGGAATCTAATGAATGAAGATTCAAGAATAACACGATTCATAAGCAATGACATTATATTGAAGTATTGATTATACAGCTTTAGGCTGTAATGCCCAACTAAAGGAGGCGTCAAGACGAAAGCGTCAATTCGCCGAGCTGAGACGCGCTCAGCTGCTGGTCAGATCGCTCTTCTGTTGCTCCTTCGCTCCGTCTTAAATAATCCATGGCGCTGGTATCACCATGAGTGTCACCACTGTAAGGGTAGCTCGGTGGATAGGGGGGTCGTGTATAGGACATGTATCACAAACAAAAAATAATTATTTTCACAATTTCAAAAAGATAATACATTTTTAGTTTTGGATGGATATTTCCGAGGTATTCTGAAGCGCAAAATATCATTTTCACCGTCAATCCAATGATTTATCTCAGAAAAATTGTTTTAAAGCACAAGTTAAAAGCAGAAAACGATACAAAAACCAGATGATATTGTTCTAGGTTTTGAAGTTTCTAATACGGGAATTTCCTTCCTAAAGTGAAATTTTCATTTTGGTTTCCACTAAAGCTACCGCTTTGAGGCGAACTATTTTTGTTGACAAGATAGGGTAGTTAATTAACGTCGCACAGGATAAATACAACGGGCTACAGGCAACGGTCCAAAATTAATCCCGACGGGAACGACGATATCAACACCTGAGATGGCAATCCACTCTCCGAACTTCCACACCACTCTAACGTGAGGATATATGAGGCCACATGAGATTTAACGTGCACAAGCTCCCGTGTACACGACGGTCTTTGGCTGGAACTAGTTTCGAACTCGCAACCCCCTGGTTGCCATTCCGTTCCTCTTCTAACTTGGGTTACCATGAACCTTTTTTTTTTGTTGAAAAAACTATGCAATCAAATTATAATTCTAAAATATGCACATAAAATGTTATGATTTCAGGTATTCAGAAAAAAACTTTTTAACCATTTTCATTAAAACTCAAGCGTGGAAGGAATAGTAAATGGTTTCATGGATTAGAAAATGGCAATTGGACGTTTCTTATGAACTTGCTTAATATGTGGTAACCAAAAGTACGATTCATTTATTATCAAAGTTCAATCCGCATTGCCTGGATTTTATTGACCTCAACTGTATAAAATGTAATAAAATAGGCTTAAAAATTGTTTAAATTTTGACGTAATAAAATATTTGAAAGGTACTGGAAGATCCAAAAGTAAAATATGTTTAGGTATCTTTTCTTGAAACTGATTGGTTTTTTAGGTTTTATGGCACAAAGTACATATTTGGTCACATTACAGACAACATCAAGTAATAAACATACACACAATCAAAGTTCTACTGGCACATAAGAAAGAACTACATAGGTTGGTAATTGGTAATTTTTAGTTAACGCTGTACTAGAGCAACACAACGGTCTATTAATGACGGTACTAGATCAATCCCTAAGGGAAAGATTCAAGGACAACGCCACGTAATTTCTATACCCAGGTAAGAATTGAACCTGGCAGGTATCAAACCTACATCGTTTCCAACTCGCGTTTCTAGGGCAACCCACTGAACAACGGAGGTCCCAAGCTCATATAGGAGATATCTGGATTGGATATAAGATAGTTGAAAAGTTTTATACAGACTCAGATAGTATAAAATGATTGAGATTCTAAGTATAGAATATTTTCACGACATTTCAAATTTCCTGATTATACAGAGCCTTAATTTTCAGACTACGGTCGATACGGCAGTTGTACCTTAAAAGTTATAAGAATCGTGCCAGTTATATCTAGCCGTAGTCAAAAAGTTATGCTCGGTTTCCAACTCAAGTCTTGTTTGCTATACGATGACACTAATTGGATAAAGACCCACGGATAAAGTAGCTTCAGTTCTGCCAACATCCTTACCTAAAACCGAGATTCGAACCTAAAGCTTATTCATGGTCGTCGTGGCTCAATGCTCTAGCAAACTGAGAGTTGTAGGCGAAACAGATTCCAACTTGGGTGAATTTCTCTACGGCAGGGCTCGAAATACCCGGGTGCACAGGTGCACTGTGCACATGAAAATATAACTGTGCACCTAATTTTTTCCCACTGTACATAACTGTGCACCTAATTTAAAATCTTAGGTGCACCTTGTGCACCTGTATTAAAAAATATATTTCGAGGCCTGCTCTACGGTATAAGTAAAGCTTAACTTGTGTGTATGTCTATTTACTTAACGTCCTGGTAGATTAGCCAAATATGGCACATGAGTCATAAAATCCAACCAACAAAGAGATGTAGTTTTGTTTTTTCCGTAACTAAGCATCATTTGTTTCATTTCTTCATAGTTTCATTTCAAATATTTATCATTCTTATCAGTATCGTAGTGTCACCGCAGTACCTCAGTTTGAAGAGTAAGGAATTAGGAAGTTACCCTAAGCAACGTGAGTTCTAAACTCGGTCCAATCAATGACCGTAGTATGCACAGGCGCTGGTGCATGTTAAAATCTGTCGTGGTCACAAATGTCCCCCTTTTGGCATGGTGTGGAAGTTTGGAGAATGGGGTGTCAGAGCAGATTTTTTAAACTCAATCTTACCGTGGTTCAAAATAAACCGGTGTTGTCCTCGTATCCTTCCATCGCGATTTATCCAAGACCGTGGCATAAAGCCCGTTGTGTTTCTCCAGTGCGACGTTAATTTTACAACTCCCCTATGTTCCTTGGTAGAAAAAGACCTATGTCCTAATTCACTGATTTCGAGTTATAACCATCAATCACTTCAAGTGATAATAGTAAATTACATGGTACTACACTGATACAATCAAAAAATTTTCAACTCGGAAAGGACTTTTTGAAATTTGCATTAAAAATGATTTTTAAAATAAAATTTTCTAAATCAGAACCGTAAAACTGAACATCAACCCTTTTCTACTCAAGTACACATATATTGCTCTACTTTACCTATATGTTTCACATTGTAGTTGCAAATTACGAGAGATCACGTAAAACAATTAGCTGTTGTGTCATGCAAAACAAACAGCGGAATTCCCGTAAAATTATGCAAACTCCCCAACGTGACACACAGAAAGTCTGCAGAAAAATAGCGATGAGAAAACATGCTGTATCTAATTTCCCAAGATACATATTGAATTCTAAAACATACAAGCAAGTCACGCACTTCACAATGGAAATGGAAAGGATAGTAACACCAAGGTCTTGGCTCAACCGCGACAGCCTGCTAAATCAACACCTCACCCATTTCCTAACGCATCTTTTTTCCCTTTTTTAAATAAATAAGAATAAAAGAGAATATGTTGCAGGGCGTTCAAAGATCGTATCAATTTGTCGACGAAATATCGTGCCGGTAATTTCCTCTGTGTACTCCAAAACGCCCCCTTACATTGTCTGGGAAGAGACTTCCTGTTGAGGGATAGAAAACAACACTCTGTGTCAACATTTGAATCCTGCCTATAAAAACCACGCAGTTATTAGATGGACAGAGTTCAGTTGTTTACAATTCTGTCAAGATGAATACCATCGTTGTTGTAATGGTTTTACTCGGCGCCTTTTTTTGTCAGTACGTTGACGCTAATGAAGAATGCAAAGAGGGTTTCATGAAATTTAAGGAAGCACTAAATGGTAAGACCCGTTTTTACCTGACATAAGTTCCGATAAAATTTGAGTTATATAGCTTATTGCGGTCACTGTAGGACGTAATCAACCAACTTTTGAATCTCTTGATTAGTAAACTCAAATTCCAATCGTGACTAAAATTAACCTTCCTAGTGGTTGTCTCAGCGAGGTAAGATATCTCGTAACTGACAATACTGACCACCATCCCATGATTAGACAAAAAAAAATCTGACTAGATCTGGATCTAGTCATCATCAATCTGCAATATCTTAATGAAATACATCGTCATTAACAAATCGGTTCTATTTTGATGTTTAAAATATCTCGTCGAAATAATTTGGAGGACTAATCATGATTTAAAACTGAGTCATAATAACAAATAAATCAATTAGTCATTATTCAATCATAACCTATAACAGGAATTTTCTGTGTAAATAAACCAGACGTCTGAAAAATTTAATTTTTGCCGTCCAAATGTTTTCACATGTGGGACATATTAAGGTTACCTTAAAATGTAGTTTATGACCAATTTGGCGTTTAATATAACTGGTGTTTAGTTATGATTTATTTATCGGTTAATTAATTATTTGGAATTTGTATTGGCGAAGTGCAGAAATCGCATTAGGGAAAATAAAAAAAACTGAAGACACGTTGAGGTTCGTACACGAAATACGTATCACTTCAGAAACCGGTGGGGAGATATAGTAGAGGTAAATAAAATTGATTAGCGATATTTATTATACTTACCTTGCATCATTTTTGTCATTTGATTATGTGTGTAAGTGAACTTTGTTACGCTGCACAAAATATAAATGAATAAATATCTACATATATCTGGAAATTAATTATTCTAGTTATGGCTATATTTCAGACGATGTGTAACAATGTCATTCTTTTGTTTGAAACTTTAGTGCAAATAGAATATATTCTACTCGTATGACTAAGGAATAATATATTTTCACATTTAAGATTCGTCATCGAGTTTCTAAAAATTAATTTAAAATAGGGAAAAATACGAAAACACTGGTAGAGTACTAAAGTGTACATAATAATTATAGAATAACACACGAAATATCAGCGAGTATCACTCTGGTTACTAAGTGGAATTATCACTCGAAATCCCGTTTAACGCTCTAAGTCTTTCAACGAGACTCATATAAAACTACTCTATTATTCCGAGTGGTATGAATATCCAAGCAGGAGAAACAAAACTGCCCTATAACTGAAAGGGGTATGAGATCTAAGAGGGATAAACAAAACTACCCCTTGTCCAGAACTAATGACAGTTTGGAAAAGGAATTTGCATCAGAGGCTGATAACTACAGGGCAGTTTTCGACGAGAAGATTCTGGATGAATAAGACACCTGACTCTACTTTCTCTTCTCTATCCTTTCTTTTGACACTGACTATACTTGTGTTCCGATCAACTTGACCAAATATGGCCCTTGGAGCAGAAAACCTGCAAACCAACGCGAAGATATACCACTATGACGTTAAAAGAAGGTAAAGGTAGGTATTCCCAACCTACATTTTACAGATGTTGAACACTATCTCCTTGAACATCAATGCACTTCTAAGAACGTCGCAGCATGTTTTCAGATAATCCTTGCAACTCAATCACATCAAAGTTCGGTACATTAAGCCCAAAATGTTTTCTTACAGTTAGTCTATCGTTTTGGGATACTTTGCTTGGTGTTATGGCTATTATACCTAGATAATGCGTTTGAACCGTAAAATCCCTGAACAACCAAATAATTTTGGAATTGTTGGCATACCTTTTCCCTTTTAAATTTCCCCACTTTTAAATATCACACGTCAACACGTCCGGTGAACGAGGAAGCCATAACCTTTTGTTTACAATTCGTTTTTCAGTTTTCTGGGATCCCTCAGACGTATGGCAGGTCACTCCTTTCGGCTGTAAGGAGCGGGATTTGATTTAATTACGCCGCGCTTACACCGAAGTGTTGCAAACACATCCCCCTCCAAACATTGAAGACATTGCTAGAACCAACACTAATTTTAACGTATGAATGGGTAACTAATTACTAATATGAATGAATGTAATAATTACTAAACTAATTACTAATGGTAACTAATTACTAAAATGAATGGGTAACTAATTACTAATAACTATTAACTAATAATAACGTATGTATGAATCGGGATGGCAATTTGGCGTGTTTGCAACACCAGCTTTGTTTTCCACCAGGAGTAGGTGAAGATCAAAGGACTGCAACAATTTTGGGGGGCATTTCTCCATGACGAAATTAGGGGTGAAAACGCTCCCCTATTTCGTCCCCCCCCCTTGCTGTTACAGACAAAAACCCGCTCCCCTCTGACCTTCAGCGCCCCGTGGCTAAAACCGTCTTGTGTTCGCTGTCAGTGACATTTTGCCCTCATCCCTAGTATGTGGTTTACACCACAAAGGTGTTATCATTCTTCTCTACAAAGGAGTGAGAAGAGTGTTCACCCCTTTGTGTTGCCGACAAAAGTCTACAAAGCGTTTACACCGGAGTGGGACGAAAAGTGGTCACCAAAAGGGGGTCGTAAAACGTCTTCGACGCAGAAAGGGGAGAAAAATATTCGCAACTAGGTGCAAGCGCGGCTTTAGACATGCCCTGGACAGAGAATTCTTAAAGCTTCAAGTAGCTTCGACGAGATATCTCGTCCATCTTGATCTGACCAATTTTTCTACTGCCGATATATAATGTCGATATTTTGATGATGACGAGATCAAGGTATGGTGGGTGATGCAAAAGACGATAACTGCCAGGAAGTGGTTCGCGTCGAGACAATCACCTGGATGTTAAACTTTTTATTAACTTGGCTTTTTTACGTGAAAACAAACTCTTTCCATTATGAAACAAATACGAGTATATTGCAGGCTAATTTATAAAAGGAAAATTTAGGTGATAGCTTGACGATTTCTACAACAGGACGAGACGATCTCGTCAATTTTCTTCTAATGACTAGAAATCTCATTCATCAATAACTGCTAATGGTTTTACCGATGATAATACTTCGCCATTAATACAACCGCCGGAAGTGTTCAATATTTGCAAGGGCTGCTTTTTCGTGGCCCGACCTGTTGTTTATTGTAGATATATTTGTAAGAGTTCTTACTGATTAATTAATATTATTTGCACTAAATTATTTTTATATACATTACAGCGGCAGTGGACGATTCTGAATGTGGGAAGACACTTGAGGTAAGTTGCTTACTTTTGGAAATATAAAATAAAATAAAACTATTCTCTACTTACTTTGATTTAATATAATATATAAATTAAATGTACACGTAATATATAAATTAATTGTATTTTTCGTGCGGGGCATAGGATAAAAGAAAAGAAACTCCGAGTCATAATGACGAACTCAGTATTTGAAATGCTATTTTCAGGCATCCTTCTAGTCTCAAAAACCTTAAAACCGATCGCTGCTCCATGCCAAACACGGAGGTGGCGATCTGATCTCTAGTGGATGCTATTAGTGAAGGACGTCATCCAGTGAAATGAAACTGAACTCGTGTTCATGGCTGTCCAATTCGCCCACTTTCGCTTTTAAAAAACGGTCCAAAAAAGTTTAATGTATTTAATCAGTAAAAGTATTTTGTATACGAGAAGAATGATACAAGATTCCCTTGGCAAGCATACAGGAACTGTATTTATCCATTCCGAGAAGTCTGCGAGCTGTTTTGAATGCCAAAGGTTTTCCTACACTGTATACAAGGTTACATGTTTTTTAGGTGTTTCCATATTTTTGTCCAACTCCTTTATATATAATTCACATTAGTGACTTGGTCTGTTAAACGCTTGAATTATTACACACCGAGACGACTGTTTGAAAACTAAGATTTAATTATGCATTAGATGCTACCTACATAGGCTATTCATAGTAGTAAAATAATTATATTGTTCGATAACGAGGTAATGGCCTTTTGTTTTGTTTCCTCCTGTTTAGCTAGAAAAGTATAAATTCACAGATGAAGAAGATAGAGAAAAACAGAAAGCTATGCAAGTAAGTACCTGGTGAAAAAACAATTCATAGTTTACATTTACTCTAAACGTTTCAAATCTTACTTTAATGTTGTTTGTACGTGACAAGAATGAGAATTTTTAAATATTAAGAATGGTACAATAGGTTGTAACGTAGTGGGCCGAGTGGTGTGACTTTCAACAAAATGAAACAGCCTAGCATTTATTTTGCAAAGAATTATATGTACACTAATTATAATAGATATTTGCATCCCTAGGTGCAAAACAGGCAAAAACTCAACAGCCGAGGCCTTATAACGAGCACAGCAAAACAAAAAACTTCTGCTCTCTTCAAGCTCTACAACTAGGGATTGTAATGCAATCCGGCGGATCCGGCATCGTTTGGCTACCTACCGGATCCGGCAAAATGTATCAAATCTGGACTGGATCCGATAAACCTGAATTTTTTTTAATTAATTAACCGATTATTCAAACCCAACTTTAAAGTCGCAAAATCGTTTATAAAGCAATTAATTGTGAATTAATCGATTTTATATACCTCAATCATCAATTTGGAGAATTTTATTAAAAATAACAAATTAAACTATCAATATTTTTTGCGAACAAAGGAAATTTACTGAAAGGAAGGAAACGTACAAAGGTTTAAAAGTACATTTAGAAGCAAAACACAGTTAAATTGGCAATGGAGGTACTATACAGAAGAGA
This sequence comes from Metellina segmentata, assembly GCA_947359465.1. Lineage (NCBI taxonomy): Eukaryota > Metazoa > Arthropoda > Arachnida > Araneae > Tetragnathidae > Metellina > Metellina segmentata. The sequence continues at coordinate 58,599,740 of OX375882.1, forward strand.
TGCGACCCTTCTTACTGCTGAAACAACATTAAAATTCATTTTTGAAAAAATGGAAAAACAAGACACTGTCTTAAACGCTGAATTATTTGAAGCACTACGTGTAACGGTAAAAGAACGTCGTTGCACGATAATAACAGGAATATTACTTTAATTAAAGTATCCAAAAAATATTATCAAAACATGAGACAAGCTGACAATACGTTTCTCATGCCAAAAAATAATCTTATGCGACAGGAAAAGAAAAAATATTAAACCAAGTCATTAAAGATGACAACGAAAATGTGGAACCTACAGCATAAGAAATCTTAAATTCCAACTCACTTTCATTGCAAACTAATTTAATATTAAAGAGGAATTAGAAAACCAAATCCAGCAAGAAAATGTAGTCTTCTGCAAAAAGACAAACTTTAGAAAAGAAACAGATTTTGAGAAAATACTGAAGAAAGAAATGACTTCATATGAAGCAAAAGGAGTCAAAGGAAAATATTTATCTCTTATGTATGATTACTTAATGATGGTTAAACCAACTAGTGTCGAAGCTGAGAGGGCCTTCTCGGCCGCTGGTTATATTTGCAGTTCATTGAGAAGTAGGTTGGGGGACGACCACAATTAATACGATTTGTTTCCTTACATCGTTCTTTTAAACTCAAAAGTGATAGTAAGACTGATCATCATCAATCGTTCAATACTTACTTCTAGTAGTTACTATAAATTATAGTTAGTGATTGATTTCGGGCCTTTGGATAATTATTAATAAAGTTTATTTTCTAATGCTAAAATAAACGTTTTGTTCGTCAATTTGGAACAATATCATTTTTACCTACTCATACTCAGTCGATTTTGGAAAAATACCCACTGATTAGACTTTTATTAACAAAGTACCAATCCGGAAGAATTGAAAATCATGCCGGATTGCAATCCCTATCTTCAACCGATCTCTCTGTGTTGCCAGACACACACACACACCCCGCCCCCTAAATCAGTCAGCCACAAATCACAGGCACCCCAAAACAAACGGGACAGCTCTTGCTACATTCATCAGCAGGACTCGTGCATATGTTTCAGTAATTTTGAATCAAAGGTTAGTTGCGTTGTTTGCAACGCCAAAAGTTATGCCCTTGTCTACCCTTTACATCCCACCTCCTTACAATAGTTACGTCCGTACATTAAAGATGTATAAAAATATGCTCTCAATTGATTTACAATTTGCATCCCACGTCCTTAAAATAGTTAAGGATAAGTACCAAATATTCTAGGTATATTAGGTTTATGTATAATTATGCTCTAATTTTGTTTTAACCCTTTCATTTTATTTCTTTAAAATAGTCGAAGCTAAGCATACAAATTTTCTAAGTATATTAAGGCATCTGATGTTCATAAACGTGCTCTTATTTTGGTTTAACCATTTCATCCCACCTTCTTAAAATGGTTAAGACTGGGAAAATAATCATTCTAGGTATAAGGCTGCATCTGTATATACCTTACCATCCCACGTCCTTAAAATAGTTAAGGATAAGTACCAAATATTCTAGGTATATTAAGTTTGTGTATAATTATGCTCTAATTTTGTTTTAACCCTTTCATTTCATTTCTTTAAAATAGTCGAAGCTAAGTATATAAATTTTCTAGGTATATTAAGGCATCTGATGTTCATAAACGTGCTCTTATTTTGGTTTAACCATTTCATCCCACCTTCTTAAAATGGTTAAGACTGGGAAAATAATCATTCTAGGTATAAGGCTGCACCTGTATATACCTTACCATCCCACGTCCTTAAAATAGTTAAGGATAAGTACCAAATATTCTAGGTATATTAAGTTTGTGTATAATTATGCTCTAATTTTGTTTTAACCCTTTCATTTCATTTCTTTAAAATAGTCGAAGCTAAGTATATATAAATTTTCTAGGTATATTAAGGCATCTGATGTTCATAAACGTGCTCTTATTTTGGTTTAACCATTTCATCCCACCTTCTTAAAATGGTTAAGACTGGGAAAATAATCATTCTAGGTATAAGGCTGCATCTGTATATACCTTACCATCCCACGTCCTTAAAATAGTTAAGGATAAGTACCAAATATTCTAGGTATATTAAGTTTGTGTATAATTACGCTCTAATTTTGTTTTAACCCTTTCATTTCATTTCTTTAAAATAGTCGAAGCTAAGCATATAAATTTTCTAGGTATATTAAGGCATCTGATGTTCATAAACGTGCTCTTATTTTGGTTTAAACATTTCTTCCCACCTTCTTAAAATGGTTAAGACTGGGAAAATAATCATTCTAGGTATAAGGCTGCACCTGTATATACCTTACCATCCCACGTCCTTAAAATAGTTAAGGATAAGTACCAAATATTCTAGGTATATTAAATTTGTGTATAATTATGCTCTAATTTTGTTTTAACCCTTTCATTTCATTTCTTTAAAATAGTCGAAGCTAAGTATATAAATTTTCTAGGTATATTAAGGCATCTGATGTTCATAAACGTGCTCTTATTTTGGTTTAACCATTTCATCCCACCTTCTTAAAATGGTTAAGACTGGGAAAATAATCATTCTAGGTATAAGGCTGCACCTGTATATACCTTACCATATCACGTCCTTAAAATAGTTAAGGATAAGTACCAAATATTCTAGGTATATTAAGTTTGTGTATAATTACGCTCTAATTTTGTTTTAACCCTTTCATTTCATTTCTTTAAAATAGTCGAAGCTAAGTATATAAATTTTCTAGGTATATTAAGGCATCTGATGTTCATAAACGTGCTCTTATTTTGGTTTAACCATTTCATCCCACCTTCTTAAAATGGTTAAGACTGGGAAAATAATCATTCTAGGTATAAGGCTGCACCTGTATATACCTTACCATATCACGTCCTTAAAATAGTTAAGGATAAGTACCAAATATTCTAGGTATATTAAGTTTGTGTATAATTACGCTCTAATTTTGTTTTAACCCTTTCATTTCATTTCTTTAAAATAGTCGAAGCTAAGCATATAAATTTTCTAAGTATATTAAGGCATCTGATGTTCATAAACGTGCTCTTATTTTGGTTTAACCATTTCATCCCACCTTAAAATGGTTAAGACTGGGAAAATAATCATTCTAGGTATAAGGCTGCATCTGTATATAAATATTCCATATTATAAATTGTGATACCTAGGAATACACTATATGGGTGAAAATTCATAGTTTAAGGTCACGAAAAGATTTTTAAAAAATGACTTTTATTAGTAAGTGCCCTTCAGCGCATAAATTAGCAAGCTTAGATTCTTAAATGCAAGACAAAAGCTAAGTCCTCGTTCATTCATTATGTTATGTAAGATATGACTCACTATATTTTACATTGAAATCTCTCTGTATTAAAAAAAAGTTACCGCCGCCGTAGGATTGAAAAGTCGCCTTTTTCGCTAGACTCTTAGGCGGTTTCCCGAGAAAGTACGGATACGAAAATGGCGAAATTCACATGGTTTGTTCAAAATTGTACAGATAACAAGATTTAAAAAAATTCCGATGCGGCTATTAGTTTAGGGTGCATTAAGTGTTAAAGTCGAAAAAACACAATCTTTTACTTTGACATCGATTCCAAATGAATTATTTAACTTCGAAATTTCCTTAATTTAAATACAGAGTGGCCATAAAATAACTTTATCTGAGGATGCATCTGCAGCTAACCGAATAAACGGAATGGGATCAAATTCGGTATTGAGACTTGAAGGCATAGGGAGATGTATAGCGAAAAGTACCAAAAGCCGCCAATAGAAGGGACTTGTACGATATTGCCTTAATTGCAGCAACAACAATACTTGGACTCGATCATTATCATGAAGAATGGAGCACGGTGTGGTATCGTCGCCCCAAAAACGATAGCATTAAAACACTACGAATAGTACACAAGAAGACAACCAACAGCTAGAATAATTAAGTTCTTATTATTACAAGAACATTAAGAATATATCTACTCTATTTACATCATCTTATTTACATCATCTCATTAACATCATCACATTAGCATACTCCCATGCGTCAAACTATTTATATAGTAAGTATATAGCCAGCACGGGAATCCAACTTCACCCGTTGCTTCTGGCTCTTTCTCTCTCTAAATGTCTTCTCCCGTGTTTTTCCGTATTATAAAAATAGTCCAACGGTTAAAAGTCAAAAACCGATCAGAATACCTCTGTACGAACACCACCTGCAGAGGACGCTTCTATTCCCACATGCTTTTCTCAAGTCGTTGTAAGGCTCGCGACACAAGAACAGTACCAGGTACCAAAATATAACCAATCAGAATATATTCGGCATTCCGAAATTTCGATGATAGTTTTCTTTTCCGTATGGTACGATGTCACAACGGCCACATATCTAACATTCGGTATGCGCTTATTAATTCACTTCTTTTCCGACGGCATAGCCTAGGGGGCTGGTGCACGTTAAATGTGTGTCTGTCTAATCCAAAAACATGAAATGTGCTTACGTTGGCGCGCGGTGAGGAGAGTGTGGTGCCAACTCAGGTGTGACTTCGTAATCTAACCGTGATTTAAAATTCCGTAGTCTTGTCCTCGGAGCATTGCCTTCAGTCTAGATTTCCAGACCATCGCTAATAGCCCGTTGTGTTGCATTCAGTGTTATATTAATAAAAATACCTATTTACCAACGGCCTGCCCCCGACACGTTCCCCAGACTTCACTTAATGTGACGTTTGTCTGTGGGTACTTGAAGTCCGTTGATTAAGATGGCGGCGTTCTGTACCTGAATGCCTTGAAAGACAACATAAAATGGACTGTTATGAACATTCACAAGAAAGGTCAGCACATTGAGACTGCTCTATGAGGTCAAGGGGAACCTGATTCCGATGAATAAAATATGGATTTTTTTTTCTGAGTTGGATCTCTATATTAGTTTATGTGCCCATCACCATTTTTTTAAGTCCAACACGTGATATATTTAGATGAAATTAGAGGCGTGGTTGTGTCTTAAGCAGTCGAAACTTAGCATAATCCATTTCTATCTGCGTTCGATGCAAATTTTCGACTGTTTTAGATCACAACAGAGCTTAAATTTCTCTCTATCGGTGACTTTTTTGAGGAAATACTTCTCCCCATGTTTGCAAATGTCTCCATTTATTCGACGTAGCTACAGATGCTTCCATAGAGTGAAAGTTAATTTATGGTCATCCGGATAGTTTAAATATTTTTTTTTATTTACAATGGCGGGCACTGGATTTTTTCCTTGGCAACTACAAGGCCAGAAGCGATGATCGCTACTTCCAATGGCGGGCACTAAGGACTTGTCTACTACAAGGCCGGAAGTGATGGTCATTTGTGAAGGGGCACCCAGTGGGTGGACCATCATTGCCCCTAACAAAGGGCAGCACAATTTACATCCATGCCCTGACCCCGGATTCGAACCAGGAACCTTCCTATCCAGAAGCCAACACCTTGATTACTCGACCGGTTGGTCGGCATTTAAATATTGATATCGAGTTATATTTAATTTTGAAGACGTTCTGCGTAATTCTTCAACAATGCTAATACAAGTTTGTTAATAGAGCAAGTTTTAAGAGTTTAAAATTTTACGCATCCATTTTACAAATTTGAAATAAATTAACTGGCACAGATAAAATTGAGCCCTAATTTTAAGCGAATTCAAATGTTAAAAAATACATGAAAACACAAGGAAAATTATAAAAAGATTATTGGATGAATAGTAATTAATAGTGCTTTGTAGCCAAGTGAGAAATATTAAAAACAAAATACCGACACAAGTATGACTTAAAAAATCACGATGAATTGTAAATCAAAAATGAATTTGGAATTAAAAATACTGAATCCTTGAAAACACGAATTACATTTTCATTTGAAAAGTAGAAAGACGACGCATAAAACGCTTAAGATGTGTGTGTACTCGGTTTTCTAATGCTTAAAATTGTGTTTTAAAATATGCATTTCTCTTTTCTAGGAGGAATTTAAAAAAATTATAGAGGAAATGGACGGGTCCAAAAAGGAAGCTCTGATGGTAAGATCAATTCGAGCGTCATTGGGTTATACTAAGTTAATTCCAAGGTTTTTCTTTCGTGGTTGCCACCACTTAGCGCCAAAACTTAAAAAATGCCGCACTTTTTTCCATTATCTCTCTGAAGAAAAATTCTTTAAAAAGTTTACCGTCTGCGTTAGTTAAAACTTAAAAAAGTTATTAGCTAAAAATTAGTACTAAATTATCGTGGACCTTCAGTGAATTCTTAAAAAAAACGCCACAATTTTCGAAAAATTGACAAAATTTTGAAAATAGGAGCTTTTGAGACGATTTTGTTTCACTATTAGACTTTTGCCAGTACAATAGTTGTACTCTGAAAGTTATAAGAATCACTCAAAGACGGAATTTAGACCACGGCTGGTACAACAGTTGTACTTTGAACGTGGTAAGAATCGCACCAAGAATCGCAAGAAAGAGAATCGTGCCAGTTATATCTATAGCGGTATTCAAAAGGTTAAAAAGGTACCCAATCTCTCACCAAGGTTGTTAAATAGAAGCACAAAATCGCCTTTTAGTCGTTTGGGGTAGTCTATTAATACTACTGGTGAATACAGCTGAGCAAAAATACAAATATGTATCCAAATTAGTAGTCAATACTCTAAATGCTTGATAAAAAGATTAACAAATATAATTAGATACTAAGATTATAGATGGTACATGAATCTCTTTCTCTTTTCTCTGTCACTTTCTCTTTCTCTTTTTCTCTCTTTCTCTCTCTCGTTTTCTCCCTCTATCTCTCTCTTTCCCTCTCTCGTTTTCTCCCTCTATTTCTCTCTCTCGTTTTCTCCCTCTCTCTCTCTTTCTCTCTCTCTCTCACTCTTTCTCTCTCTTTCTAAGAGGAAAGAATGTAACATTTAAAAAAATTAGTTCGATATTAATAAACGTAATGCATGCCATAATTTCCAGAAAGTATCCTGATCCCGAAAATTGTTCCAGTAATTTTTTAAATTATGTTTTATGCGTCCCACAAATTCGGTAATCACGAATACAGATACGGCACCGGTGACAATGAAGACGTTAAAAGTGCGTTTTCAGTTTTCTCTACATTGTTTTTATTTTCCTTTCCTCCTAATATAACATTCTCGTTCAAAACTTCATGACTCAAATGTCAGCTCGTCGTACATGTCAATTTGAATTCCATTGTGGGGCTCAACTGATTAATTATTTGCCTTAACTGCAGTGGGGAAATAATTGGGTAGAGTTGATCGCGATGGACGATTCCAAAATTAGAGTAGAGTACAGCTAGAAAACGAGCGTCTTAAACAAGAGTAAAAACAATTTATATATTTTACAGAACTGCTTAGATGAAATATTCAAAACTGCCTTTGGAAGCGCAGAAGGAGATATGCCAGAAGAATGCATAAAGAAATTGAAAGAAGATATGAAGAAAGGAAAGGAAATGATGATGGGACCTGAATAAAGTAAATAAGTGAAGACTTGCAAACATCGCGAAGTTGTACTCTAACTTGAAACCAATGTAACCACGGATTTTCCGTAATCTTATTATGTCCACATTAAAGACTTAATAGTAAATGCTCATACTTTTTGCGTTATCTAGATGTTGTAAATAAAAGCCTTACAAGAAATGAAAAGGAATTATGCACTCTATTGTTCAGAAATATTTACAACTAACCCTCCAAGCGGTTTCGACGAGGTATCTCGTCCATTAAGATCTAAGAACAATGTTGCTAGTCATAAACAGCGCCATTAACCGATCGGTCTTGTACTCCTAGAAAACAAGTTATCAACACTTAAATTATCTTGGGTCTTCAACGAGAAAAAGGCAGACGGGCCACCCAAAAATAACACGTGTTTACAGTTCTGTGGTAACTCGGGCCAAAAAGACATTAAATCTGTCATAGGGTCGGCATCTAATCCGACTTCTTGCTCTGCCTGTCACACATGTCCCAGCTGTGGAGGTCACACCCCTTAATGTTGCAGGTGTCATTGAAAAACACCAGAATCAACATTCCAAGAGAGAGACGGACTCCCTTCGGGGAGATGAGGGGAGGCAGCGATAAGTGCGAGATGGCGAAGGAAAAGCTAACGTAAGATAGCTATACGGTGAAGTTAAACATCGGCGAAAGAAAACTAACAGTGGAGACAAGCTTGTTGTTTCTTTATGAAAATTCATTCATTGAATGTTCCATATACATATTGTAGACCTCGAAATAGATTTTGGAACAGCTACACTCTACGTTTATGAGTGATGGCAACGGCTTTGGCGATTTTTTTGGCGCACTTCTAAAGTCGCCAAGGAAAGAATTATTTTCTAACTCTTTTAATGTCACAATTTTTTTTTTCTTTTTACAACACACTTTTTAAGCATATTTCAAAACGTTTTAAAAAGTATATTTTTAAAAAAAATTCACAAAAAGTAGTAAGCTTAAGCACATATTAAAACACATTTGTGAACCAGCAGAGAAACTAAGCTACGAATCGTAAGAATACCCTGAAACTTATCAATTACACTAAATACAGTGAGCATGTTGAAAAAGGAAAAAGATTTACAAAAGAAAAAAAGCAAGAAATAATACCTGATAAAGTCAGAATTCTCTCGTAAAAAAATAATGAAAACGAAAATGGTCAAAAAAATAAAACTCTTAATCCTGTCGTGAAAACTATTATAACAAAATAAAAATTCCACAGCTGTCAAAATACAAATAAAAGAACCAATGGTATCACAGAAAACGATTTAAAAGGACCAATGAAATCAAAGGATATTTTAAAAACAAAATAACCAATGGGAAAGAAAAAATTTCAAATGAATCAATGAAATCAAACGACTTTAACGGATTTTGGAAGAACTTTCTAGAATATTCAAAATGAAAATTAAAAGTTTCCGTTTGCCGAGGTTGCCATGAAAACCACAACAACAGCAACGAAAGATGGGTTGCCTTAATTTATCGTAACTCGCAACTAGAAGTGCGCCAAAAAAAATTGCCAAGCCGTTGCCATCACTCATAAACGTAGAGTGTATCTGTACCTAGATTTTTTTAATACAGGTGCACAAGGTGCACCTAAGTTTTTAAATTAGGTGCACATGTTATATTTTAGGTACACATTAATAAAACGTAATATAAGAGTATTAATGCAATGTAGACCGCTTTATTAGGTGGGTATGTTTATATAAGTTCTCTCGGTAGTAGATAGTAAATAAAAATATTTAAAAATCGAAATTCTCCCTTCTCCGGCGAGGCGTACGGCAGTCGCTTCAACAGAGCCACCAGGAAAATGTTTCGATCATCGGAAAGTCCTGGTGGCAGTGACACAAGTAAACCCTTCACCTGTATAAACCCGTTACTGCCCAGCGATTTAGTTTTCGCATAGTGTGTATTTATGAATTTTAATTAAGTTCCTTCGGAGCAAGAGAGGTCGATACTAATATTTTGTTCCAACATCAAAATAACACACATAAAACACGTTCCCCCTCTTTTTTTTTCCCCCACGTTAGGTGCACAATTTTATTTTCATGCGTACCCGGGTATTTCGAGCCCTGACATATTGTGTATACAGTCTTCCTAATATTAATCGAAACTTTTCAAAGTTGTAAAAAAAAAACTTCTAAACGTATCCAACTGAGTCCGAGTTCAGTTTATAATTGTAGGGCAAAAACGCCACAAAGTGCACGCGACTCCTTTGTACACGACGGTCTTTGGTTAGATTCGAACTCGCAACCGTACGATTGCTAATTCGTTGCTCTTCAAATTGTAACCGAAAACAGAATATCCAAATGAGGCAAAAAGGCTGTCGTGGGTTCGATCACTGTGCTAGCAGCCAGCGGGATGTAGACGGCGCACATTCGATTCTGGCAACTACCTTGGGTGTATTTCTCTGTGTGGGTAAAACTTTCCTCGTTCGTATGTGTTCATTGATCGATCGAGGAAAAAACTTTGCTCGTTGAAGCTTGGCCATACCTGGACTTAACGGCATAAGAAAACAACCTAGCAAAGAACAAGATATTTAATCCTTCTGGAGATTATCTCGACGAGGTATGTTAGAGGAAAATTGACCAGATCTTGATGGACGGTTGAACTTGTGATTTCGAACTAAACTGACCAGATCTCGATGCGCAAAATATATTACTAAAATATATTATCACTAAAAATAACTTCAAACGGGATGCCTGGGGGGGGGGCTAATCGTTCGTTAGAACACCAAAACACAACATACTTTTACAGTTTCCATTGTTGAAACGTCCTGCGAAATTAGGTCGAAAGCTGAGCCTGAAGAGACATGGAATCTACTTATACTCTAAATATATTTCAAGTCAAGAATTGAATTATCTAAATTTAAAATGTATAAATAATAATTATCTAAAGAATCTTTCATTAATATATTATATTAATCAACTTTATACGCACTTTATAGAACGAGGTCGTAGAGACCCCTCCACACTAGTTACGAGACGGTTTGTGACACAGCAGTTAAGGTTTAACGAACTGAAGTGAAAGTAGTAAATCTTTTAAATGATACATAATATTTTTAAGAGTTTTGGAAGTATTCTTTCAAAACAAAACTCTTCAACATTCAAAAGGGAAAGAAAAGTACACTTCTTTGTGAATTGATTTGAAATATTTACAAGCCTAATATCTGTATTCCTTTTTCGAAACATTTACATATGTCAATAAGGTTTTCTTAATTGTTTAACCATACAATATAGCCATAGAGTTTATATTTTCTGCGTTGATTTGCGTAAAAATTACAAAGATAAGTAAATATGTTATTCATAAATCACTTACATTTACTAAAATGAATGTTGTTGGTCCAAATCTCATAAATTTATTTGGAGAAACATTTACAAAAGAACTAATATCAACCTTTTTGTAAAACGAGTAAACACTTGAAGGGTGTAGTAGGGACTTAGTATAAAAAATGATGGGTATACATAATTCTTTAACAAAAGTTATTTTAGCTTGTGAAAAGTGAATTAAGAGCTTTGGGTGCACAATTTCCTGATATATTTATCGCGCATGCTTAGTGTCTAAATATATAACATAAAACAATAATAACATGAAACACACAAAATAACCAAACAGCCGGGGTGCATTAACCAGAAACCAAAACTCGAAACTACCTATTCAAGCGCACTGAAGCTTCAGACAAAGCATGGTAAGCAATATAATTTCAAGAACACGGGAATTTCCAAACAAATTACAACAAAAGTCTTAAAAAATGAAGAAATTTTCGTGGATCAGGGCGTCATTAGGGAGGAGCTTAACCCAGACAACATGAAATGGTGTTTTCTACATATGAGCAGCATTAGCTGGATTATAGAAATCCCACATATATATATATATATATATATATATATATATATATATATATATATATATATATATATATATATATATATATATATATATATATATATATATATATATATATATATATATATATATATATATATATATATATATATATATATATATATATATATATATATATATATATGTGTGTGTGTGTGTGTGTGTGTGTGTGTTACCGCTAAAGCTCGAAAGCCTTTAATGTGCACATTACATAGCAAATCTGCAGATTAACTCCGTTACCGTGCGGAATCAAGAGTTTTCCGCATTTAACCTAGGTAATGTGCACATTAACGGCTTCCGTATCATTAAAGTTCAAAAGTTTGTTTCTCTCATTTCCTTTCCCTACATCTTCCCTTTCTCCCTCCACTTTGAGTTTGGTTTCACCTGTTTCTATCATATCCTTTCCCTACATCTTTCCCTCTCCCTCCACTTTTTGTTTCTATCATAGTTTTTTAATTGATTGATGATTGATTCTATCAACTAATTTGTTGATTGTTTTATTGTATTAACTTGATTCTTTAGATATCGAAATATAAACAAATAACATTATGTTAATTTAAGCGTACAGAAACGTTGCTATTGTTCCAGCAAAGATCTTATTTGCACTTTAACGAGTGCCTAGTAGGTAATGGGTACCTTAGAACATTGTGGAAAACATAGACTATTGCTTTCCTATCTGCAAACCAATCTGTAGCATTTACGACCATGAAAATTGGCACACAAGTAGTCCTAAAAGTGCCCCTCGAAGCCCCAATTTTAAAATCTAATTTTTGTTTTCTTGCAATAAGTGAATATGGACAAGGAAACACGTTTTACAGGAAACTTAAAACGGAAATGTCGCAGTTACATTTGAACCCCCTACAAATTTTCATAAATCAATAATCATCCTTATCAATATTTTCTAATGTCATTTTTGAATTGATCTATTTCATGTTCTGGAAGTCGTAATTCGACATTAAGCAAATCTTTCATTTTTCAGAATTCTGCATTTTTTTATCGGAATTTCGTTTTTTTTTTTTTTAGTATATGTCTTAGTCTTTTGCAAATTGCAATATATTATTCAAGAAGTAAAAGCATATATTTGCATCTGAAGTAAATTGTACAAACTATGGAAAAGTTAAAAAGTATTTTCCGCACAACTTAGATTTTTTTTTTCTATGTAAGAAAAATAATTATTCTAATTCACTTTTCACAATCAACATTTAACCATGCCAACCCAATCAACGACGGGTTATTATGTTCAGGATATATAGTAAATAATAAAAAGTAAGTTGAGCATTCAAATCGTTCAATTAGCAAAACTTGATACGCATAGTTAGATAAATGAAGTGATAACATCGATTGCTATTTAGTACGTTTAATATTTTATGTAAACTTAATTTGTTTTTACAGTTTGAATAAGAAATTGGTCAATTTGATCAACAATTTCATTGCAAGAGGTATTTTAGTCATGCGATATATCAATTGTTAATTTAATATTCAAGTTAATATTGATCACGCACACAATTGTTCAATTCCTATTCATACTAGTATTTATTGATAGTTAATTTTACTATCACATGCGAATTTAGTGTGAATAGTCACTAGTCATTAAATAGCAACAAATAAAATGGTGGACTTAGAATACAAATGAACCTATATTTAAGTCATGAAGCCCTGTAGAATTTTCTGCAATTAACTTTGAAATAAAATTTCCTGATATATTTCAAATGTTTTCTAAATGCCGAATTTGGTAGCAAAATCACATTGGACGGTCAATGAATTCAGTTAGAAAAACTCAGTAAGGACAGTATCATAAATGAACTGACAACATTAATTGCAATTTTGCATATTTATTATATTATACTAGGACAAATGGCCAATCATACGAAAGGGTGCATAAAAAATTTATTTATATTGGTCAAACTTCATTTTTATATTTTTTTAAACCTGACGGTGCGTGATCACAGGTTATGTATAAACCTTTTTTCACGGCTATCTGTCAAACTTTGTTAATCACTGGCTATATATAAGCCTTTATCCACCACTATCTGTCAACTTGCCTTGCTTTCGCAAGGTATTGTTTGTTACTGGTAAAACAATATTTTTGGAAAATTTAACTTTTGATCAACAATAATGAAACAATGAGTTGTATTCGTAGTGAATTCATTCGTTGAAATGAATTCATTCCAATACGCTACAAATTTTCATTTTTTTAAATCCATTTTTCAATAACACACAATTCAATTTCCAAACACCACGAGCTACGCTATGAAGAATGTTATCGAATATGGCAGCATTTGACAATGACGAGGCCATCACAGCGTTGCCCGTGGTGTTAGTATGCGAAGCAAACCATATTTCATTATATTCATAATTTGGTTTGCGAAGAAAACCAAATTGGAATTCGCAGGGAGTTCATTCCAATAGGCTACAAATTTCCAAATGGTTTGTGAAGCAAACCAACAGCCCCGGGCAACGCCATGATGGCTGTTACTCAAAAAGGCTACGAATTTTCATTTGATTTGCTTCGCAAACCAAATGGCGATTCGTAGCAATCACCGGGTGTTAGAGATCAGTGGTCACACCTGACCCCACGAAAAGAACTGTCACGGGCAACGCCGTGCTGGCCACGCAGCCTGGCACTTTAACAGTCACGGAAGCACAGTAGAACTAGTGAAGTCACACAACCAATCGAAACTTTAACAGTTACGGAAACACAGCAGAACCTAGCGTTTTATGTATTAAGATGTAAGCTATTTTTTTTTTCATCTTCGATTAGATAAGTAGTCACTTCAATCTAAAATTCCACTACAGGATATTTTGCGAGACGGAAATAAAGATGTATCTCTATTCAAAATACGCCATTTTCTTTCTTAACATTTAAAGTAGCGACGATTCACAATAAATTCGATTGTGGTATTGAAACACACACAATTGATAAATACTAACTAGAATATAAAGTAAACAATGGACATAAAATGAATTACAAATCATTTAGGTCAACGTACAGCTGAATATAACAAACGTAAGTATGAAGTATATCAATAAAAAAAACCTTCATTAGAACACATTCCTCGAGTGCAACACTACCCAATATAATTCCTCGGCGATACAATAAAAGAATAGCTTCGCAAAACTTCTGCAGTACCACATCCTACATTCCACAGTTCTCACATTTCCAAGCTCAACAAATACCATGAAAAATCCTTCCACCGTTTCTAACAATGCGTCCCATCTTGCCCCAGGCCATTCATTTTAAAACGCGTCTTTAGCCCAATGATTAGAACAATGGCAACTTCGGCTACGAACCCAGAAAGAATGAAAAAATATGACACTCGCTAACGAAAAAAAAAAAGTTATAGAAACTAATTTTTCTCCAGGCACTTTTAGCACCCATTCATGCCCTTGCCGTTCCATTACAAAATGATTGTAATGAGATTGCACACTATTTCCTGTACACTTCTTCCTCAAAGTGCTGGAGCTGCAGCTTCAGAGCTTAATGAACGCAGAGAACGTAATTAGCCTTTGATGTACCTGCCCCGAATCCTTCTTTGGGAGAAGAATTTGTGTTTTTTTGTTTCCTCTCACATTTATACGCACTCGATTTTTATACGCTCTTTTGTTTTTAGCTTTTTTTCAGACGATGCTATAACTGTCTTCTCTCGTCATAAGAAGAGACGTTAAATACCTTTTCTTGCCATTAACAATAAGTGTAACACTTTTTGGAGTATTTTGATATAATGAAAGGGGCCGTATACTAGAGTATGGCATGGGATATCCTGATCCTGTATTATAATTTTGCAAATGCCGCGTCATTTGAAGGAATTAATTTTGTAATTAACGTCACAACGGGCTATTAACAACGGTCCGGGATCAATCCCTTCCGAGAAAGATTCTAGGACAACACCTCGTAATTTTGAACCACGGTCAGATGACGAAGCAACACCAGCTGGCACCCCCACTCTACAAACTTCCACACCAACCCAACGTGAGGACTTTCGGTAACGACCGATTTAAGATGCGCCAGCCACCTCTACACAATACGATTACAAACATCCAAGCCCGGACCCGGATTCGAATCAGGAACCTTCCGATCTAGAGGCAAACCCCTTTAACCACTATACCGATTGATCGGCTGTCATTTGAGGAAAGTAAGTATTTAACGTTGCGATGGAGCAACACAACGGTCTATTAGAGACGGTCCAGGATCAACCCCCCCCCAGAAGGGAAAGATCCAAGAACAAGACGTAACTCTGAACCACGGTCCGATGACGAGGTTACACCTGAGTTGGAAACCCAACTTCCACACCAAGCCAACGGAAGGACATTTAAGATCACATCAAATGTAAAGTGCACCATCCTCTGCTTACACGACGGTCTCTGTTTGGATCGAGTTTCGGACTCGTAATCCTTCTCTTACTAATCTAATCTTCCAACCTGTAAGATCTTGATGGACGAGATATCTCGTCGAAACCACTTGGAGGGTTAATCACTGTGGCACTTCTAGATCGAATTTTCCTTCTTAGTATTTCTCTGAGGTCCATGGGAGAGAGTCAACATTATACCACAGATGCATCAACAAATTCTAGGCAAAAACCACTTCTACAAGCCACATATTTATTCTAGAATAAACACTCATGTCTTAACCCGGATTCGAATACCTATGCCAACATTCTGACTACTAGACCGATTGGACGGTGATTTTGTAATATTTTAATTACATTTAGAAAATTTGAAGTGAAGGTGGACATGAGGACAATATAACATAATACTGATGGTAACATAATATTGGTAAGATGACTAGGTCACCTGAAAAGCACCCCAATCTCTAAACTTCCACACAACATTGGTCATTTGAGACCATGGCAGATTTAACATACTCTACCCCTTTGTACACGATGGTCTTTGGTTGGATTCGCACCCCCGGTTGCAAAACAGTTACCCTTCCAACAGGGCTACCCCCCCCCCAGTTATAATGAAACAATTGCTGTTATAAAATAGGGTAAATGTAAATTGAATTGAACAAAAACGGAAGCCATACACACACATCGAACTTGATGCGTACACAAAATATCCTGATCCTGTAATATTTTAATAACTTTTATGTGGAATCGAGTTGAAATTGAATTTATTCAGGCTTATTTTTGTTAAAAGGAAGATAAAAATAGAACTGTGGAAGAACAGAAGCCATCAGTTTTGATGCGTGTATAAAATACCCTGATCGTATACTATTTCAATGACATTTATTCAGAATCCAATAGAAATGAAATTTACAATCAATCATTTCTTTTTATAAAGTAGGGCATTGAATTGAGCACGAACAGAAACCATCAGACTAGATGCGTGCAAGAAATTCAAAACAAGGGATGCAAACATATTGATTAAAAAATCATTATTTTTATTTAAATCAGATTTTTTTTTAATTTAAATCGGATTTTTATTATTTTAATTTATTTATTACCCCTCGAGTTTAAATACGTTGCACGTGCGACACGCAAAAATCGATAGTTTTTATATAGATTTGAATTATGTTAAATACTCTAATATACATGATGGTTTATAAATATGTTAAATGTTCGAATTATGTTAACTATTAATATACATGATGGTTTAGAAATATGTTAAATGTTCGAATTATGTTAAATATTAATATACTTGATGGTTTAGAAATATGTTAAATATTAATATACTTGATGGTTTAGAAATATGTTAAATGTTGGAATTATGTTAAATATCAATACGCATGATGGTTTAGAAATATACAGCAAGGTAAATTTTAGAAACATTAAAACATGGTATAGTGTGGCATTTTTGGCACCACAGTAATACAATGGAGTTGTACTAAGCTAAATACCTTTTATAAGTTATTTATTTCACTTAAAAGGTTTCAATTAACTAATGATAAAACTATTTACGAAATATGTACACTGAACAATCAATGAACAAATGTTTATGAAGAAACAACAGTTTCTCTTCGCAGTATGTTTTTGTGTACCCCGGTATTTGACTTGATCTGTCTAAACGAGGGCTCTTTTTCCCACCACTTTCCTCAGTGGCTTCCTTCTCTCGTCTCCGTTTTTTTGGGGAGTTCGCCTCCATCTTGGAATGTGTGCTCCACAGCTGTGCTTGAAATTGTTAAAAAATGACGTGTGTGACAAACAGGTGCAAAAAGTCGTATCAATATGCCGATTCCATGACAGATTAAGACCCGGTGCATACATTTATTTATTTCACTTAAAAGGTTTCAATTAACCAATGGGAAAACTATTTACGAAATATGTACACTGGACAATCGATGATCGAGTGTTCATGATGAAACAATACGTTTTTCTTCGCAGTACGTTTTTGTGTACCCCGGTGTTAGACTTGATCTGTCTAAACGAGAACTCTTTTTCCCACCACTTTCCTCAGTGACTTACTTCCGGCGACGCACGTCCAACTTCGTGCAATTTCTACCGTGATTCCTCACGGCGCCGCAGCTCGCCGCACAGTTCTAAGTACCTTGTTTTCATAAATAAATAGAATATAAAGGATAATTAATAAATGGCTGTATCCAATAACGTCTATTTTGTTTCAAAACATACTTTTTTTACAAGTAAGCGAAATAAACACGTTTTCTTCGATAGAATATTTATCGCAAATGAAACGAAATGAATACTTGCGTCATTTCACGGTTATGTGTGCATAGTTGAGCTTCTGTGCCGCAGCGGCGCAGCACGTTGAAAAATCGGATGTGTGCACCGGGCCTTAATGCCTTTCTGGCCTGAGGTATTTCATAACTGTAACACACGTGGTCTTTTGGAGGGGTCGCCAGCTTCCCTCTCGTGGCAAGCAATAAATAATTATCATAATTTTTATAAAGGTGATTTAAAAACAAGAAAAATAAAATTCATAATGAATGTGTAGCGGGATAAGTGGAGAATAGGCATAGCAAGTTTCACGGTCATGACGTCATTGCTGAGGCCTTAGCAGCCGGCCAAGAACGCCTAGTTTTACTTTTGCCTACGGCAAAAATGGATGTGACACGCGAAGTGCAATACACTGCATTGAAATTTTGTTTTCGCCTTAAAAAATCGTCAGCTGAAGTCTATGTGATGCTACAATAAGATTATGGGGAGAGTCATGTCTGTTACCCATCGTCCATAGAGTCCTTTTGTAACATGCGTTTTTTTTTTCTTTTGCCGAATTTGAAGAAACACCTCCGGGAAAAGCGGTTTTCGTCCATAGTCCTTTTGTAACATGCGTTTTTTTTTTTCTTTTGCCGAATTTGAAGAAACACCTCCGGGAAAAGCGGTTTTCATCATCACAGGCAGTGGTAAAAGTTGCTTAGGCGATTTTGAAGGACCTGTCAAAAAATGGATCCAGCATGTGTTTGAAGACAGAAAAAGAGGTGGGATATGTGTATTGCATGTAATGGGGAGTATTTTGAGAAAAACTATAAAAATTTGGAGGATTAATACAGAAAATTATTTTTTATACTTATAGTCATTCTTTATTGAACAGCCCTCGTATTAACATTATTAATCTTAAATAAGCGAACAGCACAATCTACATAAAGAAATTACCAACAACTTTATAAACACGCGATATTTGTTTCCTGTTTCGGAAGGCGCCATGATTCGACAACCTATATTTTTTCATATAACCGTAAAGGTGTGTGTAAATTTGCGAGTCGAATCGTTCACGAGGCTCTCGTGAACCGTTCGTTGAAATTATTTTCACAACGAACTTCCAGCGATCCATGGGAAAGGAAGGTACCAAGCGCGAACTACCAGGCAGTCATTTGTCAGTCACCGGTGATGACGAATGGACCCTGGAGGTTCGCGAGCAGAAAGAAAAGCAACGAACTACTCACGACGACGTCCCAATTTGAACCGAGAACGCCTTTGTGTTCGTCGAAAAAACAACAGGAAGCGGATCGCAACGAGCGGTTCACGAGCCGTTCGTTTGGTGCCCAAAACTCCGTCCCAATCATGAGAACTAGAGGCTCGCGAACTGTTCGGCTCGCTAATGTATACGCGCCTTTAGACAATCGATATTTTCGCAAAATTCATAATTTTAATGACTTCAAAACACTTTTGGGATCAGCATACAGATATTCAAATTGTTCTCACGAAGTTAAATAATGCAAAAGAGTGTTCACACTATAACCAAAAAAAACATTGATCGTACTACGATGTGATGCAACGCTATACTCTATACAGATGGCATTTATCTGATGCCAAAGTTCAGCCGTTCTCTCGGCCAGACGAGCGTTACGAGCAAATCGCCGACCCATGTAATCCCAGACTGGCTCAATGGGCGACATATCCGTGGAACGTGCAAGCCATGGAAGAAACGGAACCTATCGTGCAATGAAGAAGGATGGTACATTCCGAGCAACATGTGGACGGGCATTGTCTTGCTAAAATACAGCTCCCAGACCATAGCGTCAGGCGTTCGTCCAGTGTGACACAGAATAAGACACTCCGGGAGGAGGCGGTCACCTCTGTAGAGTCTGACGAGTTTGCGTCCATCGTTACAGTTCAGATTGTAACGGAACTCATCAGAGAAGACCACTTGTTGCCATTCGGCACGCCATAGGGAATTCTGCGTAAAAAAATCCTTGCACGTAGCCTAAGTCTTATAACAGACAATGACACATCCGTAGACGTGCTCCAATGTTGCGCCAACGCATGAGAGGACGTTATACGGTCCGTCAGTGCTATGTGGATGAGGTGTCTGTGGTGACGTCATATTTCGTGGCCTACTGCCGTGGTTTTAACTTGTCCGGTTTTCCACGGTCCATTTCTTCTACACACGCATCACTGTTGTGACATTAAGTCCCGTGCGAGTGGCGATTTCACGATACGAAAGTCCACCCTCACGGAGGTCGATCATTCCGTTTGAACTCCGTTAGTTGCTCGTATTGCACTCTGCGTTTTTTGGCAAGGTATATTGACTTTTAATCAATCATTTATAGCAGTCAAAAGACACCCACATTTCAACGTACCTTTTCAGTGCTTTTTATACAAGGCTCACTTGGAAGTTTAGAGGGTATTACTCGGCCCGCACATGCATAATCGCTTTGTAATTCTAATCATTTGCATATCCTAACCTGTTCTGAATTTCCTGCAAGTTCTGTGTAATTTCCATGATTCCTTTATAGTGTTGCAATTTTCACAAACAGTAGTGTATTTAATTAGTCATAATTTTCAATACCACCTGAATACATTTGATTTTTCAATTTTAATTACGATTAAGCGGTTTTGACCCATAGTGGATTCTAATAAAGTTCAGCAGTCTGATAACAGAAGGAAATAAGAAAATTGGAAGATAGTAATCAGGGCCCAAAATAACTATTGAGGGAACGAGAAAATATATTTAAACGTCAAAAATACCTAATCGACTTGAACAAGTAAATAGAAATCAATTGGAATGGACGAAACAAATTGTGGTAACATGACTTAGAGTGGCATCCAAAAGTACCATCCAGTTTATTGGGAATAAAGTGGATGGCACATTTAGCCAACTACTTTATTGGAAATAAGAAATATCAACAGTGAAGTAAAGGGAATTTTACTTTGTCCTTGATTAATTTGATTTCATTTGGAGGTATGACATGTGTTTCTGGATATTTATATTCATTAGTAATTATAATTGAAATAAAGTATCAAAATGAGAGTAAGGACACGGTCATTATAAGCAATTAAGATACTTCAGTGTGGATGCAATGTCCGTCTCGTCTAGCATTCCAAAAGTTTTTTAATACAATAAAAATCACTATTGTACTTAATTCCAATTGACAGGATGAAGCCATACAAATCCGGAATAATAGGATATACAATAGAGTTTTTTGGTCAACATTACACTATAAAATCCGTAAAATGTGATCTGTTTACATCCATGCACGTCACAATCGAACAATTAGAAAGGACAACACCAATGACAAAAATACCGTGCCAATTACTTCCTCCATATACTCCAGAACACGAAAAGTAGATCCTCTTCGCATTGTTGATGTAATAGGACTTCCTGATAAAGACCGGACAAAAACATTTCATGTCCACAGTAAATTCACATACCATATAAACGAGGAAATTAGCATGGAATACAGTTCACTTGCCAACAGGAATTGAATCAAGATGAATACATTCATAGTCGCACTGTTTTTCGTTGGCTGCCTTCTCCACCAATACGTTGAAGCACAAGATGACGAGTGCAAAGCGGAAGCGGAGAATTGGAAAGCAAAATTAAATGGTAAGAGCAATTTTTTTCAAGATATCTTATTAAAAAAATGAATTACATCAGATATATCTGAGCATAATAAATCGAATGTACACTAATGTGATTTGACTTCGATTGTCTGTGGTGAGCGATTATCTAGCTTACTTAACATAATAAGTTGCTTAACCCTTCTTTTGGTTTCGTCGGTAGTATATCTCGCCCATCATGATCTAATCAATTTTGCTAATGAGGAAACATATCATCATTACGAATCCACCATTTTTTATGATGACGAGATCAAAATCTGGTCAGATTTTCTCTAATGACAAGATAGCTCGTCCATGAAATTCTGGCCAGATTTGCTAATAACGAGATATCCAGAGTCGAGACCATCACGGGTTATGGTTTATTTTCTGGTTGAAAATCACCATGTAGTGAATAGACGAGGATGCAGAAACCTATTACAAACTATCCCCATTTCAAAGCAAGGGACACTTTGTTTTCTCTATTTGGATATTTCTTCCCCTTTGTATAATTAGGACAGATTTTCTTGATGACGTAACTCATCATTAGCAAGATCGACCAGATCTTGGACCAGGGTGGCAACAAAATCCAAGAAAAAAAGTTCCCTGATGTTTCCATGATTTCCCTGATAGTCTCATAAAAATTTCCCTGATTTAACAATTCCCTTAAGAAATGTTGTGATCCGTGATTGGTATCGATATAAAGTATCCACGCAACAATACTTTTAAATATTTAAGATCAGATGGTGTAAAAGGATCATTCTCCACAAATATTTCGTATTTTTTCTCTACAGATATTTTAATTGTTATTGTAAGGGTTGGAACCCTTAATGGAACTCTTATAATTGCAATTGAAAAAAATGTAGAAAAAATGCAAAATATTTTTATTATGAACTTTTTACACCTCTGACTACATTACCATACTATTCATCAAAACCAACTGCAAATATACATAAAAAGTTCTACAAAAATGTAATTGCAAACAAAAATAACTAATTTAATACACAAAAAACATCATTAGTTACATAAATTTCAAATTGTATACCACCAGTTATATCGCTAGCCTCACAGCAATCAAGACGCTACGGCCGCGAAAAAAACGGCGAAGGCAAGTTTTCGCGGTGTTTAAAAATTACGACGCCATGGTTCTTTATTCAAATTACAATTTCGGCGAGTATGATTTATTCGATTCTCAAAAGCACTCGTAATAGTGCATCTCTAAATGAACGATAATGGTAGCCGTTTAAATAGTCAAAATTTCCCTGATTTTTTGTAAAATTTGGAAATTTTCCCTGAGATTTCCCTGATTTTTCCAGAATTAAAAAGTTCCCTGAGAATTCCCTGATTTCCTGGTTTACCAGGTTCTGTTACCACCCTGTGGACTCTCCAAATGACTAGAATTCGGAGGGTTGCGAGTTCGAAATTCGATCCAATCAAAGCCATCGTCTATATGGGATATAGGTGCTCGTTCAATCTGTCGTTATGTCACATGTCCTTACGTAGTCGTGGTGTGGAATTGTGAAGAGCGGGGTGCCAGCTCGAGTGTTGACCTCGTCATCAAGCTGCGGTTTAAAATTACAAGCTGTTGTCCTCGTCTTTCCATTCGGGAGTGATCCAGTATCATCACCAAAAGCCCGTTGTGTTCCAACGTCTAGAAAAACGCACGACAACTCGAAAACGAGCCAAATATGGGACATTTTCGAGACGTTGACAGCATATCCGGGCTCCACCGGCAGCAGTCATTTATATCTCGTTTTCTCCTCAAGCCAACGGTATATGCATTGTCCATGTGTACCATTTCATTTGCGATCAGGAGGACCAAAAAAGAGGTTGAAGCTGCATCCCCAAATTACTCCTCAAAATGAGGACACCGACGTCGTTCTAGGACTAAAATCCAGCACTCCAAATATTTTTCACCGGTCCAATGCTAAAAAATCTGGTTATTATCAAATCTTAAATAACACCATTTTAAATTTTCAAATAACTTACAATTTTAAAAAATACATTCGAAACAGGACCCCCCCCCCAACGTGGATTTTATAAAGAAAACTTTAACTAGAAAAAAAAAATTTTTAATCGTATAAATATCTGCCAGTGCTTTTAATGAATTATTTAACTTTTCAATTAAATTTTTATGTTGTTCTACTAATATTTGTTTTATTTTAATGTAGAAATCTTAGACGGCGATAAATTTGAATGTGTGGAAAAATTAGATGTAAGTAGCTTATCTTGGTAATCTAAAACTACAAAAACATTTATCTAATATCTAATTATAAGCCTTATCTTGAAGTTAAATGTATAATGCATTGGAAAATTGTTCACTATCTCACTCACATATAACTTTGAATTTAAAGCATAATGTATAATTATTTACAAAACAGAGCTTAGTTATCAGCTAGCAAAATTACGGGCCATAGTACACCAGTTGGTATCAGTCCCGGACAAACAACAGGATCGTTAGAAGTTCGAAATTCATCGAGCCTAAGACAATCATGTGCATGGAGGCTGGTGAATGGTAAATCAGTGGTGGCCTCAAATGTTGATGTAGAATTGCGGAGTGGTATGCCAAATCAGGTGTAGAGCTTTTCATCTGACTGTGGTTCAAAATTACGAGCCATTGTCCTTTGATCTTTACCTCGATACTAACCCGGACCGTCAGCTATATTAAAAGTCGCTTCAGTATGACGTCATCCAACTACCCAATCATAATTAGTTGATTTCATTTGGGTTAAATCAGTTCAACAGGAGAGTTGGACGAGCGTTGTCGTCTATAAAAATGAAATCAGAGCCAGCCGCACTCCTGAATAGGCGAACATAGTCTATCAAAGACATGGATGTCTGAGTGACCATCCAATATGATGTCTGCCCAGACCATCAAACCTACGCTGCCACAGTGGTCTCTTTCTCAGATGTTGGAAGACAAGTAGTGGGTACCTTGGTTCCCTCCAGATGAGAATCAGTGGTTATGTTGAACCGGGACTCATCGGTGAATAGAACGGTCCTCCACTGATCCCTAGTCTAAAGTCGATGTTCTCTGCACCATGCTAAACGGCATCTCCTGTGGATAGAAGTGAGCGGGGCGCAAACAGCAAGTCTTCTTGCAAAGAGACCTCTCTCATGTAGCCTTCTGGAAACAGTAAAGTCTTTGAAACTCAACTGCCTGTGGCCGTATGAAGGTCAGGAAAGAGTTGAGAAGCTGTTGCACTGTGACGTCTTGCTGTAATGGACCAATATTAATTCTTATGACCGTCGCGGCTCTGGTACTATCTTGCCCAGGCCTTCTCTCTGCGAATTCGGTATCCTTAAGCTGTTTCCATAAGTTGGACACAACGCTGGGCTTTACATTCAGGTCTCTAGCAATCTACCCTTGAGACTGCCCTGCTTCCAGTCTCCCGACGATTCGCCACCTCGTTATAATCTAAACGTTGGAGGTTACTCATTTGAATTGTTTGTATTGGAATTTCAACGAATGTTGCAAAAAATAACACCACGAAATGCGCCGATGTATGCGAGCGAAGGAAGAGCGGATAGTGTCAAGTGCGCTTAGAAAACATGTTCCTCTAAATACACCACCCACACGCACTTGTACGCTTAAGTATTCGATACTAAAGATTTGAATCTGTGTTTGAAAGCATTAGTTTTACATTTCGTTCAGTATTTCACGAGAAATACGAAGTTGTTGAATTTATAAAGTAAAAATTTCATCCGTTTCCTACCTTTAATTTAAAAAATATATATAAATATCATAACAAAACGTACTAGTATTAAATCCAAGCACAATGCCAATACCTCATATGTAATTTATATTATTTGACTCCATTCATATAATCGGTTTTGAGTTACGTTTTGTGATTGAATCGTACTTCCTTTTTCAAAATAAAAATACACTAATCTCCCAAAACATTTTTGAGGTCCTGAGTGTTCAAAGAATTTGAGGTCTATAAATACGGTAAAACATTTCTTAGTTCTTTACAGCCCTCGGTTCAACTTCTATCAAACATAAATATATATTTCCTAGATAATTTTACATTTAAGCACATAATTTGTGTCTACCAATCAGTCAAGTGGTCAACTCCTTGACTTCCGGATCGAATGGTTCCTCGTTAGAATCCGGATTTTTGCATGGATGTTTCTCTGTCTGGAATGAATGTGTGGCCTCTCGATGAATGGAATGTGCCTAGAATATATGCTACGCATGCGAAGTGTAAATTGTCCCCTCTCCCGTGGAACACCAGAGGAATGTCAAGTCGTTCTCAATTCCACTCTACTAGTGACATGATGAATAATGTTCCATTGGCTAGGCATGGGGGAAAAGTATATAATTTGATAGAAAATAAAGAAAAGAAATTAAGACCCTTATTAGAACTATAAAGCAAGAATTATCTATCTACGCCAAACATTTGAAAATGTTTATTTTGACTCCTTTACTCTAAAACTTTAAACAGTTTTTGTCTTGCATGAGTTTCTCGATTCTCCTTTATAGTGCGAGATCTTTCAACCCAAATTATGCGAAATCCTCAAAACAAAATATCTTATGTATTTAAGTATGTACGTATTGTCATGTATTAAATCGACGATGTCATTGTTATTGTTATTTTAATAGAGGTAGAAGAACATTTGAGGGTTTAATAACTCCTCAAGTTAGATGTGGGCTTGTCTTCACTAGTTAATAAGTGATAACTAAATAGTGAAAACAAGATTTTTAAGCAATAATTTGATCCCAGTTTTGTTTAAAAAAGATACTGAAATTTTAGTATTGAAAGTTTTGCAGACTCATTTTTTGATTCTATCATAAGATAAGGAATTTTTACAAATTTTAATTTTGCCACTTTGGCAGTTGGGTATGATAGAATAAATAATATCGCAGGTTAGTACAGTTAGAACGAACCAGTTTACTCCCCATTATATGCTACATGAAAACAATACCCTACGTAAAGAAATAGTTGTGTTGTTCATATAACGAGGCTTAATTTTTGTTTTCATTTCTCTTGTTTAGCTTAAGAAATTCAAAAATGTTGCTGGACAAGACGAAGCAGAAGACAAACGACTGCGCGTAAGTAAAAACAATAAATGTCGCTGTGATGGCCCAGATGACCGTAAAAGAACATATTTCTACAAAGGAGTTGAAAATCTCTCAAGGGGAAAGGGCTACCATCGCCAACTCGTAAACACTGCTATCGTTAAGGCATCGATTAATGACATGGTTCCCACACCTCTGTCCTTAAAAAATTCAAAAACTTTAAGGACTTTTCAAAAAAAAACAAAAAAAATTCAAGGACCAGAAACTTTTTATAACGACCTAAAACAAGGTACATGCAAAAATTGTCAAGTAAAAAGAAAAATATGAAAAAAAAATTTGACAATTTTTTTACTCCATTTAATTTACCCATGCCTTCAACTGTGGTTAGTTTGATATCTATCACGTGGTGTCAAAGTGCGTAACAACGGCTTTATTCAGAATGGCTCGAATGGTGCACCTGCCGTGAAGGAAACTAGTCTGGACACGTTCCAACGCAATTCGAAATTACACAATTTTGTACTAATCAAAAAAATGAAGTACTTTTTACCAAGTTCCGAATTTTTCAAAGACTTTCAAGGGCCCCGAGTTCGGGAAAAAAAATTCATGGACTTTCAAGGACCGTGGGAACCCTGAATGCAGTTGAAGCCAAAATCCTCGCTAAAGTCCGCCCATCGTAGAACGCGTTTCTTACGTTTAAAACGCGCAACCTAATTTAAGAATTGGACTCGTTCAAAATGAAACCACGTTACTCAAATACTAACTCGTCCGAGCCGGACTATACATGCTGCGAAAACAATCCACATTTTGAATTTATAATTAGTATACTTCAAATCTACTTAACTCCCTTGGGTTTTGTCTTGAGTAGGTATCTCGTCAGTATCATCAGCAAAACTGGCCAGATCTTAATGAACGAGATATCTTGTCATTGGAAAAAAACTGACCAGACATTGAACACGCGTCATCATTAAACAATCTGAAATACCTTGGTGACGATATATCTCTTCATTAGCAAAATTGGTCAGATCTTGTCGAAAGCATAAAGAGGATTGTTTGTGCAACATGTACAGTAGGGTATGACTTAAAAATAGTAACCATAAGAGTTCATTAACAGCAGTTGATACTCTGAAACTAATCACAGAACTGGTAAGAAATTAATTTACTTATAGAAAGTAAATCAATAATTTCTGAAAATTGGCACATATGTGTAACATCAATTATAGCAATGAAGGTTATTTTGAGAAGTTTTTCTGTCAAGCTTAACATAACGGCTGAACGTGCTTCCTAAGATGATTCCAGACGTGAGGTCAATTGGCGTGTTTATCGAATACGATTTCAGCACGTCGCCAATAGAAATTCCAAAGAATGAATTCCGATTTTACTGTGATAGTTCATTGGTCAACACCAACTAGATTCCTCGCCAAACACGATAAACAACATTACTCCGATATGCATCGTGAGGAAACAGGAAGAAAAATCTCCGTTTTCCTTGTGGCTTGTTTACACTGAAAATCCCTTATATCTTCCTACTTTGGAAAATATTTTAAACCGGTGAAATAACATTTTTTCTTGACATCGCACAGACGTTCTTCAATCATTGTTTTGACGTAGATCCAAGAATCATTAACGAATGTTTTAACACCTAAACGTTAACTATTTATTGTGAGTTATACTAAATTTAAACAAGCCTTTTAACGCTCGAGAGAAAAGGGTAAGAAAGATCGTTAAAATTATTATTTCACTGTACATAAAATCTGACAAATCAATTCAAGCACACTAAAGAATTCCAGGCAATGAATATAATTTTAAATTTAACCCATTGAAATAAATATCCTAATTGTAATAAAATTTATATGATGAATATAATTATTATGTGAATGATATAATGATTATATAAATGAATATAATTTTAAATTTAACCCATTGAAATAAATATCCTAATTGTAATAAAATTTATATGAAAACATGAAGGGTATACGGAAATTAACAGTATTATAGATGTGTACGACATTTTAGGAGTTAAGAAGAAACAAGCTGTTTGAAAATGCAACCTAGTGAATTAAATAAATACTGTAAAACAGCAAAAACGATTAATATATCTAATACTAAATACAAAAAAAATATGGATTTATCGAAAAGGTAGGAATACAATCAGTAAATCATCTTTTATGTAGGCTTAAGTGTTTATAACTTACAATTATTAAATCACAAATTCACTTTTAGGAGGAAATGCGAGAATGGTATGGAGGACTGGATGAAGACATCCAAGAAGAAGCGATGGTAAGAGTAATTTAGTAATACCATACTAGCAATATTAGTTTTGAAAATTTTTAACCTTTTAACAGGAAAAGGAAATTATTAAGTAAATCGACATTAAAATCAGAACCATTTTTTAGTTTAAAAAAGTAAAAAAAAAATTACGATTGAAACTTTTTTTAAACAAAAATTTTATTTTTGCCATAATTCCATAATGCAAATATCGAATTTGATTTTTAAGGACAGAAAATATCTATCTCACCGTAAAAAATGATGCAAATGTACAACACATAGAGAGAACCAGAGAAATATTCGAAAACCTAGTAAATTTAACTATAAAAAAAATTAATTTCAATAAAGAACATTTAAATCTCCTTGGAATGAGGGATGAGAAATAATTTGATCAACTCAAAAGCAGAGGTTCTGATCATTTCCAAATACTATCCACTCTCATTTCAAAATACATTAAATTCCTATGTTTCTATCCTTGGTTTTATCGGCTGCAACCTTAATAATTAACGGAACATTAGCGTTCAAACCCCCACTCCAAAAAATAAATTAAGAAGTTAAGATGAGAACCTAATCTATTCATCCATACTCATAAAACCACTCCGTACCTAGTCTATTACTTTTATTCACATCAAGATCACTCTAGTCTTTATCCCCTCTCCTATAGTAGTATACTCCGGTAATCAAGACAAGATTTCGCCACGCAATGTATTTAACTCAAACAACTCGTTTAGTCATTAATTAGACAACTGTCATTTTTTATTCAAAACTAAATAAGACACTAAAAACATCGCTAAAGATTGAATTGACTACTTATCACGCTAGAAAGCAATTTAAACTTGCCTAAAGTAAGGAAATCGTCTGGTGTCATGTGACATAAACAGAGCCCAGTCATTTTTCGTGGTGGCACCACTGTAGTATATGTTGTTTATATACTAGGCGTCTTTTTTCCTTCTTCGGTTCTGTTTGCAGTTTGGATTCCACTTTAAACCTCAATATATCGCACCCCGGCAAGAACACAAGTCAAAAAATAAAAATTTTGATGTAATGTCATCGAAAAATATGTATGAGGTGCCCAGCGTGTTACATTACTATTCTACAGAATGTAGAATAGAAGTTACCACCATAAATACTTACCTAAAATTTAAAAGAAACTTATATTAGTTCAATATAAGTTTTATAGTATCCTTGAGTTGATGCTTCTCAAATTCTGCAATTTCAAGTTGTGTCACTTTTCTTGCCGGGGTGCAATATGAATCACTAGCCTTAACTGAAGTAGGGAAATAATTTCCAATCGTCGATGCCGGCGAAGGGTGAGGGAGTGTGTAATCCTCTGCCCCCGCCTATTTTAAATTACAAAAGTATGATATTACCTGTATATGTTACAGGAATGCATGATGGGAGTCGTTGCAATGTCCTTTGAAGAAACGGAAATAACTGATGTTTGCAAGGACAAAATGACGCAAGCAGTTGAAGACGTGATACAAGAAATGACCAGCGAAAGCGCATAAAGAATGAAGACTCGCAGTGATTGCTAGGACGCTAGACCGACTTCTTGTGGATTCAGCAAAAGTGATTAGTGTAATGAGTGTATCTGTTACTTTCTATCTGCATTAAAATAGCAATTTGATTTCAAGTGTTCGTACTCTTTGTGTAATTTGAATGTTCAAACCAGAAAAAATAGGCCAGATGAAAAGGAAATCGACACGATGTTGTGAATTGTTTTTTCACTTGGTCGTAATGAAACCCTGTCAAAATGTCCATAATTTTCCCGTCGTCTCACGATAATAGAAATACACTATGTGTTTCACGACCCCCATTGCTTCTGAATTTATACGAGAAACAGCTTGCTTTATACAACGTAGCCATAGGTAACTCGGAAAATGTCTCAGAATAAACTGGAGCAATGAATCAACCAACCACAAAAATGAATGTTTTTGTTAGTTCAAAATATGTTGACAAAAGTCTAACAAAATATGTTACCAAAATAATTATTTTTGAAAAATTGAATGACAGTATAAGCGTACTTAAATGTTTTTCTGCGGGAAATGAAGAAAATAAGAGCATCATTTATCTCAAACGTCAGGGAAAATGACGCACCCATCCATTTGGTAATAAAAATGGCCAACATGGTCAATAGCACACAGTTTACTTCTAAACTTACGATTGCAAGTCGTATTTCCATTTGTACTTTGCGTTAAGCTTTCCTTACTGTTTAAATTTTACCTTATCCTTCGGGGAAGGACAAAAGTTCTGCTTACAGCAGTTTACGTATAGTAGGAAAATTTTACATTTTAAGTTTTTCCTAAGACTTGTTACATTGCATTGATGAAATTGCGCGCCAGTGTCATTACATAAAATGTAATAGAATAATTAGAACTTAAATTAATTTCATTCATTTGTGAGGTATTCAAAATTATAAAATGAGGTGAGTTAAATTGCAATTATCAATTGAAATTGCATATTGTCAATAGTCCTTTTGCGAAAATAGACATCTTACGATGAACACTGCATCACACGCAATACTGCATTCATTTGAGGTAACGTTATTATGCGGGGTGTTTCTGCACAAACTTCAAAGGGAGGTAGGAAACAGAAAATAAGACAGTATTCACATAGATGCAATACGCAAGCTAGAGTGCGCTGTTAATTATTAGAGTGTTATTTGCTAGAGTGCGCTGTATGGTAGATGACCAGTTCTAGTCTAACTCATTTAAGGTGGACCGGAAGGCTCCATTGAAGCCCATGTTAAAAAGAAGCTTCTTTATGCCCATGTTTCTTAGAATCTACTCACAGCATTGGTTTAAAATTTGGCACAGTTAATATTCAAATACTTTTACATAGATAGACACATGCTTTTGTAAAAAAAAATGTGTTCTTTACAATTTATGATATTATAAAAAAAATTTATGAATTTTTTACAAAAAGCATGATTAAGAATTTAAAAAAAAAATCTAATCCATTATTCTCTAAAAGCATATGTTTTTTTTTTCTTTTGAAAAAACCCAATATGGATAAGAAAAAAGTTTCAAAGCAATATGTTCAGTAGATTCTGAGAAAAGGGTATATTTGTATGAAAAAACAGCATTTTGATAAAACAGCGTTTAAAGTATAAAATTGTATATTTATCTTACCCTCAAATATATATATTAAAAAATCCAGCATAATAAGAGGGTGTGTCAGGTCCTTCAGCATCTAAAAAGTTATCTTCTAACTTTTTTTCTTCTTTTGTTTCCTTTTTGCCGGGCTTTTTTTTATCAACAATGCCTGTCTGCTTTCAGAGTGCAATAGAAACCAGCAGATCATCCAATTTTCTCATTGAGGCGACACAATTAAGTCCAGGTTTTATTCCTGCTGCTTTCAAAATTAAAAGTCTTGATACATTTCCATCATTTAATGAAGAAACAGCTTCATGTACTCCAAGCGTGAGGGATTTCAAAGTGACGAAAGTGTGCTTCGGCACACGAGACCAGATAATATTGTTCAACAACTCATTTGGATTCTGTCTGTATTTTCAGTTTACAGTTAACAAAAAATATACTAAACTGTTTGTAAAAGTAAAGAACAATAAATAGCTTATGTATATATGACAGTGTAAGAACCGAAAACATCGTCGTCAATCGTTTTGCAGAAGATTTTTCAGTAAAGTTCTTTTTTTTGAAAAAATTAATTAAAAATACTTCTAATGGGCGCATTGACAAAAGGTGTCCACCATTCTAAAGGTAGCATTTCAAATATTCAGCAACACTTAAAATCTCAAAATGGACTTTGAGGTCATGTTTTGCCTTCTGGTCTCCCTTAAGACCATGATGGTTTGGATAAATGTATCACTTCCAAATGCTGATATTGGTAAGATGCATATAGCATATAAAGTGTGGGCTAACGGACCAGGTCCAGCCGCTGTTAGATTGTATCGCTTTTTTAGATCCCTACAGAATCACCTAATGGAGACAGCTATGATATTGGATAATGACGATCGACACGCACTCCTTCTATGTTACTTCTTACTGGTGATATTACAAATAGTAATTTCACAGCAACAGTTTTAACTGTGATTGCCTCCGAAGAATATCCGTGACTCTAAACCGTGATTGTGATTCTGAACTGTGACTGAATCTGATTGGTTGGTTGTAAAGTTCCTGTTAGCCACCCGTTATGATGCTAATTTTTGCGTCGCTTTCCAACTTCCAAACCACGCCAACGTGAGGAGACTAGAGGCCACGACAGAATTAACGTGCAACCAGCCCCCCCCCACACACACACACACTACGACCTTTGGATGGATCAAGACGCGCACTCGTAACCCTTCGGTTGCGAATCAGGACTACCAACTGGGATACCACGGCCCTTCTTAGGCATGGGCAAATCAATATTGGATATGAGCAGTCTTTTAATGATCAAGCAGAAAAAATCATACCAATTAATATCCATGCAAATATAAACAGAAGATTGAAACCCATTTTCTAATCTCCTAAACATTTATAATTTATAAATACATGTTTTTATTTTGCATTTCATAAACAGTTAGTTGATTGCTACCCTTATTTTAATCGGTACAGCTACACGGTGGCAACGGCCTTGGCGATTTTTTTGACGAACTTCTAAGGTCGCGAAGGAAATAATTATTTTAAAACTCTTTTACTATCAAAAATATTTTTCTTTTTACAACGGAAAATGAAAGTTTGAAAACACATTTAAGAACGTTTTGAAAAGAATATTTTTAAGAAACTTTCGCAAAAAGTAGTAAGCTTAAACACATTTGTGAACCAGCAGAGACACTAAGCTACGAATGTTGGGTAAGAATACCCTGAAACTTATCAATTACACTAAATACAGTAGGCTGTTAGAAAATAAAAAGATTTTTAATAGAAAAAAAAGCAAGAAATAATACAACCTGATAATTCAGAACTGTTCCGGGAAAAAAATAATAAAAAACTACGATTCCACAAATGGCAAAAAAAAAACTCTTAAACGTTTCGTGAAAAATATTAAGACAAAATAAGAATTTCACAACTGTAGAAATACAAATAAATGAACAAATGGTATCACAGAAATAAAATTTAAAGGACCAATGCAATCAAAGTATATTTTAAAATCAAAGTAACTAATGAAACCAATGAAATCAAACGATTTTAACGGATTTTGGAAGATCAATTTGAATATTCTGAAAAGAATATTCAAAATGAAAATTGAAAGTTACCGTTTGCCGAGGTTGCCATGAAAATCACAATAACCGTAAAGATAGATGGGTTGCCTTAATCTACCGAACTGGCTACTAGAAGTGTGCCAAAAACATCGCCAAGGCCGTTGCCACCGCTCATAAACGTAGAGTGTAGCTGTACCTTTTAATCTTCTAAACATTTATAATTCTCCTAAACACTTATAGGTGGAACTATCGTTCACGGTAAGACGGCGATTTGTCGCCAAATATGGTAGCCTTCACCTTTTGTGATTTTCCTTCACATCTGCCGTTTTTGTTATGGCAACCCTATCTGCAAAATTTCTCGCACTCCACGCTCTGAATGGTATCTTGATTTGGCGACAAAAATTAGTTGGCGACAAACGTCTTACCGTGAACGACAACTCCACCCACTTACAATTTATACAACCATGTTTTCATTTTGCATTTCATAAACAGTTGATTGCTACTCTTATTTTAATCTTCCAACCATTTATAATTTATACAAATGCTTTTATATTGCATTTCTTATTTCCAACTTAAATAAAATTAATCAAAAACAGCATTGTGAGCACATTAATTAATATCTTGTTCCATTTCGCAAAAAAACAAGCAACATTTGTACGAGGTAGCAAGTGACAATAAATTCCGTAGCCATTGATTTTATTTGTTTATAAAGTTTACTGCTAATATATAAATAAACCGATTTCTTGCCACGTATGTTAGTGAAACATGTAGATAGATTGGAATACAACATAATAATATGTTTACTAGGCAAATATTGAAATTATAGAGTGAAAAGCCATGTATAATTGAAAGATAAAATTGAAAACGTTATATGTAATCTGTTGGCAATGAAATATTTTAAATTTGAAAGCACGAATTCTAAAACAGCGAATATAATCTGAGCTGTTATTGGTTCAAAATCAAATTGCAATCGCGAGATATGCATGATCATGCATTCAAATAAAAACGTTTAATATTTTTCACAATTTGATGTTTGAGACGGAATCCTCTGTGGAAAATAGTCGCATCATAATAATTCCCTAAATTTACTAACACAAAATTTCAAACTACTGAATTTCGGACATCATCTCTAATCATGGATCCCGCATTTCAATCCAATCCACCGGCTCAACCGAAGCCAACCGGCCTTGCGATTCTGAACTCCATCCGCCGTTTGGGAGGACCCAATGGTTGTACTTCTCCAAGAGCTATCCAGAAATTTCTCTCTGCTGAATATGGAATGGAAGGAGCTTTCAAACCATTTTTGAAGAAAGCCATAGACCGCGACATCCTGAAGACCCTGGGAAACAATCTCAAGATCTCCGAGCACGCCAGAAGACGAAGAAGGAGTAAAAGTAAGGGTGGCAAACGCAAAAGCAGAGGCAAAAAAAGGAGGTCCAGCAGGGGCAAAAGTCCAAAATCAAAAGGAAAGGGCAGGAGAAAAAGAAGTAAAAGATCGAAGAAAGCACATCTTGGACATACTGCAGAAGGTTGCTGTTAGTACAGTTCGTATGTCTGCTTTGGCATACAGTGTCTGTATTCAACTTCTAAATTAAAACAATTAAGCAATACTTTGAGTAGCTAATTTGTTTCTACATGAATCGTAATGATTGAATAGTAACCTTTATAACGGAATTTTATCGGTAATAAAATATTAAAATACCTGCATATATTGTATAGTTTTTTTTTTATTTTTAGAAAAATATTTGGATTAAAAGATGACTTGTGTGAATATAATGGTATGAGTTACGGCAGTTTTGTAATATTTATAAACTTGGATTCGATAGAAATTTTTAAACTGTGACTCATTTATAACTTTACGCACAGTACAATAGAAGGGCAGATTTCCAAACTCTTAATTTTCATTTCAGCGACAGTGTTAGACTCTAGAACACGGACCATCACCGAGAGCCAATAATTACCATCGACAGTTGGCGATAATTTTGGAATATGGTACTTACCCTTAGTATTTTGTTACATGCAGCGTCACGTACGGCATATAGAAGTTCATTCACTGTGGTAGCCAATCCAAACAGCCATTTGTCGATAAGAATATTAGCTAATCTAATAGCAAATTGTAAGAGCTACAGTCTACGTTTATGTGCGGTGGCAACGGTCTTGGCGATTTTTTTTTTTGGCGCACTTCCAATGTCGCCAAGGAAATAATTCTTTCAAAAATATTTTTATTCCAAAAATATTTTACTTTTACAACGAAAAATGAAAGCTTGAAAACACATTTGAGAACGTTTTGAAAAGTATATTTTTTTTAAACTTTCACACAAAGTAATAAAGCTTAAACACATTTCAAAACACAATTGTGAATCAGCAGAAAAACTAAACTGCATTTGTAGGGTAAGAAAACCCTGAAACATTATAGATACAGTGGGCAAGTTGAAAAAGAAAAAGATTTTTAAAAGGAGAAAAGCAAAAAATTATACAAACTGATAACGTCAGAACTCTTGCGTGAAAAAATAAATAAATAATGAAAACGAAAATGGTCAAAAAAACAAAACTCTTAATCCTTTCGTGAAAACTATTATAATAAAATAGAAATTTCACAACTGTCGAAATACAAATAAATGGACTAATGGTATCACAGAAAACGATTTAAAAAGACCAATGCAATCAAAGGATATATTAAAAACAAAATAACCAATGGAAGGAAAGAAAAAATTTCAAACGAACCAATGAAATCAAAAGACTTTACCGGATTTTAGAAGAACTTTCTAGAATATTCAAAATGAAAATTAAAAGTTTCCATTTGCCGAGGTTGCCATGAAAACCACAACAACCGTAACGACAGATGGTTTGCCTTAATTTATCGTAACTTGCTATTAGAAGTACGCCAAAAAAATCGCCAGGCCGTTGCCATCACTCATAAACGTAGAGTGTATGTTACGTTACGATTTCCGATGGCCCTCACTTCCTCCTATGTATGTGCGGAACTTGGGGATTCCCGCTGGATTGGCGAGAGTCGAGGTGAAACGAAGCTCTTGTCCTAACGAGAAGGGGGTGCTTCGACCCCTTTTCTGGCTGGCCTAAGAAGGGAGAGACGACTCGAGACGACGAAGGGAAGCGGACCGGACTGAGCTGTTCCTGAAAAGCAAGGGCGACCCGAACGACATCTCCGGATGCGATACACCAGTGATGCCCAGCTCTTACGACTGATGTCCATAGGTTCCCGGCGAATCCATTCCCTCTTCATCTGACGGAAAGTCTCGGTCTCTTGTCATGATCCAGCGGTTCCCCAGGTAAAGCTGATTTTGCCTATTTAACTGGACACCAATAAAGTGGAATTACCCAGGAACTACTAGTTGCATTCATTTCAACTGAAAAGCAACTTAACATGTAGCTGTACCAGCAAATTTAACAAGGGATCGGGAAATTATGATTGCTCACATATATTTTAAACAATATATACACAACCCTACAATAATGGACCGGACAGCAAGATGTGATGGTATAAGGGAAATAATACAAGCTTTAATAGGGGGGTGGTTCCCCACGTGCAGCAATTACACTAGCAACCCTTCGGGACATGCTTTGAACAAGGTTTTGATACACAGCTACTGGTATTTGTGTACATTCTTGCTGCAAGAATGTTGCCAGATCAGCTGTAGATTTCGGACGTGGTTCCCTGGTCCGTAAGTGTCGCTCTAACGTGTCCCACAAATGTTATATGGGGTTTAGGTCAAGACTGAGCATAAGAGAAGACGTTCTACGAAACAGACGAAGGGAAGCATGGAGGGAAGACGTTTTAGATCCATATATTGATACCACTGCTTGACAGAGGCTGGAACATGACATGGAGCGTTGTCTTCCTGGAAGCAACATTCGTCCATTCCATAAAATTGCCATAGCGTAGGATGAACCTGATTGTCCAAAATGTTCTTGTATGCGTCGGCGTTCAAGTTACCAGGAACAACATGCAAAGGTCACAGGCCATACCACGAAAAACACCCCCCCCCAAACAAGTACACCGCCACGACCGAATTTGACCGTTGGAACGATGCACTCGGGTAACAGACGTTCGGAAGAGCGTGTAGCGTGACTCGTCGCTTCATAAAACAGTTTTCCAGGGGTCCACAGTCTAGCTGCGACGTTGCAAACAGCAAAGGAGTCTGCCCGCTTTGTCGGATGTGGTGATGTTTGGTTTGTGTGGGGCAACATATTAGTGGATATTGATGGCGTGCAGTTCTTTTCGCAAAGCATTTGGGTGCACCGTAACCCCTGCTGCCTGTTGAAACTCACTATTGATGATTTGGAGTGGTTTCTTGCTGTTCTTACAAACCTCACGCTTCAGGGCACGCCGATCCGGTTCGGTCAGACTACGGGGACGACCATCGTGTGCCGTTCGTGTCCCCAACTCCCGTATTCTTCCACTTCATCAGCAGTTGACTGTTGCTGTGATAATTCAACCACAATTGCGCGCATAGACTTGCCACTAATGTGACAATCAACTATAACACCTATTTCAAAGACACTTTCTTTTGTTTCGACATATTGTCACATTTGACACAGAACTAACGACGTTACCACTTCGCGTATCGTATTTACAGGGCTTTTAACAGGTTTTAAGGTATAAACAAGTGACAAAAGTGACTAATAAAACAAAAAAGTGACTAATAAAACAAACAAAAAGTGACAATAAGTGCCTAATCGAACAAAAAATATGTGATAAATAGTATAAAGATAGATCTTATTCTTTTCTTTCTTTGGAAGGATATTTATTTTCTTCATTTGAAATGCATATTATTTTGAAACGATATTAACAAATAAAATAATAATTTTTGTAATCATGATTTTGAAATATGTTGTTCATTTTTGACACAGCTTGAAGAATGTATTCCTTTTCTTAAAAGATTCTGTCTAATTTATTTTGTTGAAAAAATCTGAAATTAATTTTGTCTCTTTCTTCTCAAGAGAAGAAAGTGCATTTTTTTAAACTCTGTCTTTGCTGACCAGCATCATCTGAGACTTTTGCCGCCCCTTCAATCATTGCCTGAGCAAGTGCTGCTTCCTTTTTTTTTTAAATAAATTTTAATCGCCTTCTTGTGTCTATCCTTGACATTCTTTAGCAATTTTTAAGCACTGTCCAACGCCTTATCCTCTTCCTTACACATAATTTTAAGTTTTCGTTCTTCTTCTATTACCTATCTTTTCCTTGGAAGCTGCTTTAAATTGTTTTTCTCTGCTCAGTCTTTCTTTTTCTTTCCTGTCCTTCTCTAATTTTTCTTGTGCCTTCCATTTTATATCCTGTATATAGGCATTGTATGCAACCCTTCCCATATTCATTAGCTTTGATGTGATCAGCACCAAATAAGGTTGATTGTCAAAATTTGCCAGGGGTACTTTTGACCGTCATCAATGCATTGATGCTCTGTCTCCTGTCAAAGCTCTTCCTGAAGCTGAGAAGCCACGTTCAATGTCAACACTACCGTGAGAAAGTGACAGAGCAGCCTTCACTAGCTTTGACACAACTGGGTATATAGGATCCACGCCACTAATGACTCGCAGTCTAAAGAACTAGTTCCAGTAAACATCAGTAGGCTTCATTCTAGATCTTTCTTCCTCAAATTCTCTTTGGAGTAATTTCCATCTAATCAGTGGCCAGTTGTATGTCTGTGGGGACTTTCCATGATATTGCTCTTACAACTTCTAATAGTCGTAGTACACTCTCACCACCGAGTCTCTCAAGAGGACCAGGACAGTATAAACTTTAAAGGAGAGATTAAATGAACGAGGACTTCTTCAAAAGATATTTAACACTAGCAATGTAATGCTTATGAGCCCCCTAAGACATTGTAAATTCCTTTCCTTCTCTTTCACATTCTGAAGCGCTTTAGAAATTTGATCTCCAATCACAATATCAGCCAGAGGCAAGTTTCTGAGGACATATATCTTCCATCCTCAAATCTCGAAAGAATTTCTCTTTGTAGATCCTACCCAAAACTGCTCTTATCAACAACTGAAGTTGCGAATGAAGGTTATGCATTAGCGGTTCCTGTTTCAGAAGAAATTCAGTCGCACAGTTAAATATACAAAGGGCATGCCATAAAAACTGAGAGTAAATTTTTTACGTAGTGGCAACACCGCGAAGCTAAAAAATAAAAGTGCAGGAGATTTTTTTCTAACTGTTAACTGTACAATTATAAATATTCTAAACGAAGCAGACGATTTTATTTTCCTAGTTTCGTGCTTGTTTAAAGAACTGTTTTTATTTGCCCTACAGAAATGGAGGAGAGTGATTCAAAGTTAAAAAACGAAATGCGTTCTGCCATAAAATTCTGCTATCGTTTGGGCAAAACAGCTCCAGAAACAGTTAAGTTAATGAAAGAAGCTTACAACAACAAATGTTTTGGTGATTCTACGATTTTTAGATGGCATCGTGATTTTAAAAAAGGAGGTTCGTCTGCAGAACTGGCTCCTAAACTTGGCCGACCAGAAAGTGTTGTGAATGATCGACATGTTAACACTGTGTGGGCAATCTTGCAAGAAAATCGGAGAATGACATGTGAGGAGATAGCGGCATCAACTAACATTTCGGAAACGTCGATATTTCGCATTCTACGCAACAGTTTACAGCTTCGTCATGTTTGTTCCAGATGGGACCCTCATCACCTTACTAAAGAACAAATGCAAACAAGAATTCATCAATGTTGCGACTGTGAGTGGAAACAGATGCTTCAAAATGATCCGAATTTCCGATAGACTGCAATAACAGGTGATAAAACTTGGGTGCATCATTTTTATCGCCTTACCAAGTCCGCAAAAAGTGTATGGAAACACACTGATTCTCCGCCTCCGGAAAAAATCCGACAAACCAAATCTACTGGAAAGGTCAAGATGATTATTTTCTTTGATCGTAAAGGTATAATCTATCAACATGATATGCCTCCAAAAAATACTTTGAATGGTGAATATGATATTTCAGTTTTTAAAATTTTGCGACAGCACATATCGAGAAAGCGACATGAACTGGTAGGGAATCGGACATTACATCACGATAATGCTTGCCCGCATGTCGCTACTTCTGTTCAGCAATATCTTAGTAAATGCAATATTAAAATCATACCACATCCATCTTACAGTCCAGATCTCGTACCATGCGATTTTTGGCTGTTTCCAACGTTGAAGGAGAAGCTCCGTGGTAGAAAATTTAATACAGATTCTGAAGATATTTCAGCATTGCAGGGTTCTTTGAAGCAGCTTCCAGAAAAAAGGCTTCTATACTTGTTTTGAAAAGTGGGTTAAACGATGGGACCGTTGCATATCATCTGAGGAAAGGTATTTTGAAAAAGGATGATGTATTTTTTTCTGTAAATATATTTCTTGATTTTTTATGATTTTATTCTCAGTTTTTATGGAACACCCTTTGTACTTGCACTTGATAAGACAAATATCACCTCAGCCTTTATAGTTTCTCTTCTAAGTAAATGAACAAATTTTCATATAACCTGGTCTTTGTATCATGTCTGTATTCTTTATTGGAATGTTGTCAAGGAAATACTTTCGCACTGCAATCCACTGTTCAAGCAACAGCTGGCTCTAGGCTTAGCCACCTGCTTGAAAAATACTTGATGAAATAGTGAGTGGGAAGTTTCAAGTCACCTTGAATTTGTTTGTATGTTGACCAACGCTTATACTGATTAAAATATATGTGAATAGAAAAAACTAGTTCAGACACACCTTCCCCAAGCTCTTTTAAACCTTAAAGAACAGCATGTATTCTGTGAATATTATATGTCCCAATGTTACTTAGTTCTTATTTTTGAATAGAAAGTAATGAGTACTTTTTAAAAACTGACTTGTTGACATTGGGCCCATCTGAGCCAATCATGAGCAGTTGAGATTGTGGAAGGGATAACTAACTCAGAGCTTGCAAAATAGTATCACATAAAATATCTGCCGTTCCAGATCCTATATAAAATGTCTTTAAGTGTTCACAAACGATTTTACCTTATCGATCTGACCAATATCGCACACCAGTTAAAATTCACTCTTTCACACCAAGTTTCGTAATTTTCAAGGACTTTCAAGACCCCCCTCCCCCAGTTTGGAAAAAAACTCAAGCACTTTTCAAAGAAAAGGGAACACTG
Source organism: Metellina segmentata (assembly GCA_947359465.1). Classification (NCBI taxonomy): domain Eukaryota; kingdom Metazoa; phylum Arthropoda; class Arachnida; order Araneae; family Tetragnathidae; genus Metellina; species Metellina segmentata. The sequence continues at coordinate 58,641,864 of OX375882.1, forward strand.
CTTCAGGTCATTATCACTCAGGGCAAATAAAAACACCAAAAGAAATTGCTGGCAAATTTTTTAAAAATATAATTTCTTTGCCTTTTTTTTACAAAGAAAAAACGCATGAGCACAAAAACAAATCTAATTTTTCTAATTTAATTGACATTTGACTTTTTAAGAGGCAAAATGAATTTTCTTAATTGTTCTTGTCCAAGTAGAACTTAAGAACACACCTGAAAAAGTGACAAAAGAATAAAAAGTGACGTGTTATAAGCCCTGTATTTAACCTTAAGAAGTCACGAGCAAGCACTGGATTTGCATAAAATCTGACATGCAGTCGGATTTTAAGCAAATCCGCTAGCGTCGGTCCATTATTGTAGGGTAGTGTATATGAAGATTTAGAAATATAGCAGGGTAAATTTAAAAAAAAGTCAAACATGGCATAGAAATTATCAAAGTTAGTCAAACGATAGAGTAAATACAAACGAACCACAAATAACAACTATTAGCAATAATTTTTCCTCGTGTTCTCGAGAATTTTAATATACTTTTCTTAACCCATAACCGGAGCTTTGAACCTCATAATCGGAGATTTGAACTTAACCCATAACCGGTGAAATGACATTTTTGGACGAAGATAAATAAGGTTGTGGGGTCCTACAAACAACTTATTATAAAATCATGAATAAAACTATTCCAAAACCATACAAATTTCATAATTCTTTTGCATTATATATTTATTACATATTTAAAAAAATGCATGGAATTTGTTTTACGTATTTTCATGTCAAATAATAAATTATTAACAGACTCGTATTAATGGAAAATATCATGTCATCAATAGAAAATAAAGTAAAAATAATTTATAACAACTAGATAAAGTTAGTACAGTAACTTTTTATATTTAGCAAGCAAAAACTACTTTTTTGTGAAAAAACAATGTTATTTGTAAACAAACATTAAAAAATGAGAGACAAGGCATGAAAATACTTAAATTAAAATATACAAATAATTATATTTCAAATTCTCGATGAGAATAAAAAAAATTTCTAGCCTAAGTTCATTCCAAGAACACAAACAGGGTTCATACACTATGGGAAAAAGGATGGGAATTCAATAAACTTTCAAGAGTTCAATTAACTCTAATAATCAAATCATTAAAAGAGCTTTCCACTTCTTTCGATAATCTTTCTTTTTTTGTTAACGTACGCATTCCATTATCAGATAGACAAATTAAAACATTTCCATTTTAATTCTATGAATACATAATAGTTAAACTAGCTAAAGAAGTCCTAGGGAACGAATTATATGCTAGTGTGAAGTTAAACATTTTCAACATATTGTTCTTAACAAATTGAGAAAGAAAATCTTTCAACACGAGTAAGAATTGAACTTTTGTAATTCAATACCTGAAAGAGACAACATTAAAATCACAAGACAGAAAGAAGGTCAAATTTCATAACTCCAACAGAAAAAATTCAAAAGAAGCTCATTAATGTTACAGGTATAATTCCGTTAACAATAGTTGATAGAGAATCTTCAATGATGCACAAGCCCAAAACGAACACACACAAAAGTAAGTTAAGATGAAAAATCATTCAAGTCCCATTTAAAAGAGAGATGGTCCATAGAACTGCAATCCTGCAATTCTTCCAATTCAACCTCCTACCTTTAGAAGTACTGCCAATGATAACTCTGCATTTAATTCCGTACAGCCAATGAGAAGCTCTTACCCATTTCAACGCTTTTTATCAGTACTTCGAAGCTCTACTAAAACACACACAGATCAAAGCTAAATTTTTTCAAAATTTCAAACAAATTTACTTTGAGCTGGACTTTACCTACTAGCAGTCTTTTCGCCATAAAGGAACCTCAGCACCAAAAACAAACTGTCAATACACACATTTATATCTATTCAGATTTATCTTAGTATATCTACCAAATTATTAGGATCCCCAATTACCAAGGCAGACCCATTTATCAAATGCTATACTGTCAACATTGAATATTGAAGCCTTTCGGGGCCAGGTTGTGTTTGATGTCTTCAACACCATTACAGTCAATGCGAAGCTCTTATCCATTTCAACGCTTTTGATCAGTACTTCGGAGTTGTTACTGGAAATATTTTAAGCGTTTTAAAACTATTTTACAAAACAAGAATTCAGGGTTCAAAATAATCGCAGACATTTGCAGAGAAATTCCTCCACATATTATGTAAATGAATAATACCACTAATTTTTCCATTGACGTTATTAATCTCCATGTCTAGACTAAATCAACAAGTTCATTCACCCGAACAAAGTCACGCACCAAAAGGGGTTCAGAAAACATGTCGCCTCGGGACAACCCCAGGTACTCGAGATAGTGAGCTGGAGAGGCCTGGTCAGACTGGAATTTAAGCAAACTGGATGAATCCTGAAACCAAAGCAAAATGAGAGACACTTCAGATGGTCACTGACAAAGCAGTAAGCGCTGTCTGGATTTCTCTGACGTAATTGAAAGCAAGATACATCCCGGGGCGATCCCCATGATACAAAGAGTGTACTGGGGGAACGATCCATGCTACCTTATCGAGACAGGATCAAGACATACCAGTAGCTGTCCATAAGACACAGCTGCAAAGAGAACACATCACGGAAGAACCTCAAGAGGCAAAACGCAAAGACCTTAGTATTTAAGATTTTCCAGAAAAGTTTCGAGGGATGCAACAAATCAGAATTTGATACTTTATCTTGGTGTTTTTAAATCTTTTATTGAGCAGCGGTAGCTCAGTCAGTAGAGCGTCGGGCTCGCATCAGAAGGGTTGTGGGTTCTGTCCTCGGCGGAGCCTGCAATTCTGATGATTGCGAGATCGGCGCTTCGACCTGGCTAAAGACCGTCGTGTTCACTAATGGTGACTGGGGCACGTTAAATAGATCGTGGTCACAAAGTCCCCCATGTTCCCATACCAAATCAATACCTCTGGGGGTACCTGATCAGGGGGCTATCGGCCTCTGATTGGGATCTAAATTACGATATGTGTGAGTGAATGGATGTATGAAAGGGGCCTTCCTGTAAAACGGATGTGTCATGTATGTCGAGCAAAGTCGGATTTCCTCCCAATGGGGCTCAATAACATGGAAGGAGCACCCCCTCGCCTCTTGCCGTCTTCGACGGGCCTGGCACTCCTCTGGTCTGCCAGTGTATGCATGAGAAACAACAACAACAGATATTTTATTAGCAGTTAACGCTTGGCTAGAACAAAACACAAAAATGTCCTCTCTTATGAAGCTCGGCAACAGTTGGAAGAAATAAAAGTATCATCACCTTAATCATCATATGCTAGTTTTCACACAGATAAAAACGCGACTCCAGACGACTCCAGTAGAGTACAAAGTGGTTATGAGACTACAATTTCTTCCTGAGATGAGGAATCCTAGTCTTATCGTGATAGTCAGACTATGCAATGGTAGAGAGAGAAGGAATACGGAACATCGATATTAAAGTGCATTTATAATACTAGTCCGTAGCAGCACTAAGTGCAATCTTTAGACACCTTATTAGAGTCTTATTTACTCGAAAGACTATTGACGTAAAAGGGTCGAATCTGGACCGGGATGAAATTAATTATTCTTAAGAGGTAATAACTTATCACGACTATCCAACTATACTATGGTTAAGGGAGAGGAAATAAGAAACTCTGTGATCTCAACGTGTATTTAACACTCCTGGTGGTTCATCTTCCCGTAGACAAGTGCCCTGTATTGTCCTGTCTCTGGTGCAAAAACCTGTTCCAAACTTTCACCAGTACTAGGTAAATACACTTTGTTTCTGTTACTTGGATCTTCGTCTCCTCTTGAAGGAATACGGTAGTTTTGTCTCGAAGAAATACCACGTCCTTAGCAAAACCGACAAGACTTCAAACGAGATATTTCGCCGACACATTTCGAGGATTAAAAGTACAAGACTTTACGTCTGGAGTTGCTACTCGGATCAATCTTTAGCGACCTTTTTAGTATCTAATCTGGAATAAAGAATGAGTGTTGATATAAGAAGGTCGTAACCAAACAGGAGTCTACCCTTAATGAAATTAATTCTTATTGGGATCGGTGGTGAAGTCTTACAGTAGTTGTCAGATATATAGGCGATGTAATGTTAGATTGTATAAAGCGATGGAATAAGGAAAAATTATAATGACGTGCATTTAAATGTAAAAGATCAGGCCTGGAGTATCCCGGGATTAGAAACCTTTTCAACATCTTAATTGAATCTCGAATAAAAACTACAGTTTACATAAAAGGTCCTAATATTAATGGGGTTCACGCGAAGTGAAATACACTGTTAAGTAATTTTGCATGACAATTTGTAATTAATTTATAAAATAGGTCATTTCTCATAATGTTCACACACACACATACATAATTTTAGTCATTATTTTTAATATGGCCTGAATACATTTTATTTTTGAATATTGATCACGTTTAAGGAGTTTTGACCCACCGTGCGCTCTAATGAAGTTTTTCAACAGTCTGATAACAGAAAGAAATTTAAAAAGTCGGAAGATCGAAAAATCATGGTCTAATATAAGTATTAGAGAAGGAGAAAATAGATTTAGATATGTCAAAAATACCAAATCGCCTTGAACAAGTAAATGGGAACCAATTGAAATGAACGAAAGTACTTTCGTCCACTTCACACACACAGTGACATGACTGAGAGGGCCATCCAAAAGTGCCATCCAGTTTCTTGGAAACAAGAATTATCAGGAAAGTTAGTGTGTCCATGATTACTTTTATTTCATTTGAAGGCATGACACGTTTATATGGATGCTTATATCCATTAGTAATGAATTTAAATAAGGTATCAAATGTGAATAAGGACACAGTCATCATAAGCAATATAGATAGATGCGTAGATGTTATGTCCAGCTTATAATACATTCAAAAGCAATAGAATACAATTCAAATCATTATTGTACTTAGTTCCCATCGGTAGGTAATACCCATACAAATCCGGAATAATAGGATATACAATTGAGTTCTGTGGTCAACATTAAGTCATAAATTTCGAAATAACTGGGCTGTTTATATGCATGCACATCACAACTGAACAATTAAACAGGGCTACAGAAAGAGACGAAAATACCGTGCCAATTACTTCCTCAATGTTCTCTCGAACACGGAAAGAACATCCTTTTTGCATTCTTAACGCAAAAGGACTTCCTGATAGAGACCGGACAACAACACTTTATGTCCACATTTAAATCCCAGAGTATATAAACGAGACGATTAGTGGGGAATACAATTCACTTGTCAAAAGTAATTGTGTCAAGATGAATACATTCACAGTGGCCCTGGTTTTAGTTTGCTGTCTCCTCCATCAGTACGTTGAAGCCCAAGATGACACGTGCGGAGAGGAAATGATGGTTTGGAAGAAAAAAGTCAATGGTAATATTTTTTTTTCTGATATCTGAATGAAAAAATGAATTGCTTTGGATATATCTGAGCAGAATAAATCGGATTTTGACTAATGTGATTTGACTTCGATCGCCGATGGAACGCGATTGCCTCGCTTATGTAACGCCTACTGTGATAAGCTGTTCAACCCTATCTCCTCGTGCTTTCGAAGACATATCTTGCCCATCATGATCTAACAAATTTTGCGAATGATGACGCAAATCATCATTAAGATGTGTTACCGATTTTTTTATGATGACGACATCCAGATCTAGTCAGATATTTTTAATGGCAGGTACCTCGTCCAACAAGATGGGGTCAGATTTTTTCTAATCACCTTGTATCTCGTCCATCAAGTTCTGGTCAGATTTAAGACGACGAGGCAGATATTTTAGATATATATCTTTATTAACGTCACATTGGAGCATTCCTTTCGCTATTGATTCGGGACCGACGCCGATATGCCTAGTATTCATCCAGTGTGACAGTTATTCGCCTACCAACGTTTCAAATTAAAAAATTATATATATGAGCGTTTAAACATTGCAAATATTTCCAACAAGCATTCTAGTGCATTGGAGCTATGAACTGAAGTACGTACATCACTACCACATGTGATTCAAACAAGGTGACATCTAAAAATACGCGCGACAATTCGGTAACGAACCAAATATGGGACATTTTCGGGACGTGATAGCTTTTCTGGGGTCAACCGGCTGCAGTCGTTTATGTCTCGTTTGATGGGTTGTTCTTTTCTCTACCCAATGGTATATGCATTATTGTGGTATATGGTATATACAATGGTATATGCCCAATGGTATATGTCTTGTGTATCGTTTCACTAGTGATCAGTAAGACCAAAAAAGCGGTAGAACCTGCATTCCCAAATTACTTCCCATAACGAGAACGACGTCCTATTCGGTCCAAAATCTAATACTCCAATGTTTCGGCAGTCTGTCATTTACCGATATTGAGAAAGCGTGTAATTACCATTACCATAAATAACACCTTTTTAAATTTTCAGATTACTATCAGGTTTTTTTTTTTAATTCTTACTAAACAAGACGATATGGATACAAAAAGAAAACATTTGATACACAAAATATTTTACTTATCATAAAGAAATGTATAAGTGTTTTTTGTGAATGATTTAATCCTTTCCAATAAAATTTTCATGTTGCACTACCCAATTTTTTTTCTTTAATTTAGAAATCATAGAGGAAGACAAACTTGAATGTACGACAACATTTGATGTAAGTAGCTTATTTTGGTAATCTTTTTTTTTTTTCTAATGGCGGGCACATTTTGACCGAAGTCATTGACCGAAGTCATTGGAAGACAAGGCCGGAAGTGATGGCCACTTGTGAAGGAGCACCATCATTGCCCCTAACAATTTCATCGTAATTTTGAACCATGTTCAGATGACGAAGCAACACCTAAGCTGGTATACGCTTACAAACATCCATGCCCGAACCCGGATTCGAACCGGGGACCTTCCGATCTAGAGGCTAACACCTTAACCACTATACCGGTTGGTCGGCTGTTTTGGTAATCTAAAAGTACAAAAACGTTTCTCTAGTATGTAGTTATCAGCATTATATTTAAGTTCAACAGGAAATGCATTGAGAAATTATTTACTACCTTACTCGCATTTAACTTTCAATTTAAAGCATAATGTATAATATTTACCAAAGATAGCTTATTTATCAGCTAGCAAAATTACGAGATTATGTTCACCAGTTAGTATCATTCTCGGAATAGCAACAAGAGGGTTTCGAGTTCGAAACTCGATCGAGCCATAGTGTGCTTACAGGTTAGTGCATGATAAATCTGTCATGGCCTGATATACAAAGGGCGTTCCATAAAAACTGAGAGTAAAGTCATAATCATGTTTTCGAAATGTTAGTTGAAGCCGCTATCTCCTCACATGTCATTCGCCGATTTTCTTACAAGATTGCCCACAGTCTTAACATTTCAATCATTCACAACACTTTCTGGTCGGCCAGGCTTAGGAGCCAATTCTGCAGACAAACGTCTTTTTTTTTAAATCACTATGCCATCTAAAAATCGTAGACTCACCAAAACATTTGTCTTTGTAAGCTTCTTTCATTAACTTAACAGTTTCTGGAGCTGTTTTGCCCAAACGATAACAAAATTTTATGGCAGAACGCATTTCGTTTTTTAACTTTGAATCACTCTCCTCCATTTCTGTAGGGCAAATAAAAACAGTTCTTTAAACAAGCACGAAACTAGGAAAATAAAATCGTCTGCTTCGTTTAGAATATTTATAATTGTACAGTTAACAGTTTGAAAATATCGCCTGCACTTTTATTTTTTAGTTTCGCGGTGTTGCCACTGCGTAAAAAATTCACACTCAGTTTTTATGGTATTCCCTTTCTATCATCCCGTTAAAATGAAGCGGAATTTTGGAGTGGTGTGCGAACTCAGGTGTAGACCTCGTCATCTGAACGTGGTTCAAAATAACGAGCACGAAACTAGTAAAATAAAATCGTCTGCTTCGTTTAGAATATTTATAATTGTACAGTTAACAGTTAGAAAAAATCGCCTGCACTTTTATTATTTAGTTTCGCGGTGTTGCGACTACGTAAAAAATTCTCTCACAGTTTTTATGGTATGCCCTTTGTATCATCCCGTTAAAATGATGCGGAATTTTGGAGTGGGGTGCCAACTCAGGTGTAGACTTTGTTATCTGAACGTGGTTCAAAATTACAATGCATGGTCCTATAATTTTTTCCTTTCGAAATTGATCCCGAACCGCCTCCAATATTAAAAGTCATTCCAGTACGACGTTAATTAAACTACGTTAATTTGGCCAAGCACGACAAACATCAAGCAATCGATATACATACACAAAGGAGGTTTTACTGAAATATAGGGGAGAAGAAGAACAGAAAGATAGGAATCAGATCTGCACAGCCTACAATTTCACTGCAATAGGTTGGTTGTTTTGGGGTTTTATGGCGCAAGGGCCATTTTTGACCAAGCTGCTCTAAACACAAGAAAACGTCAAGCAAAAAATACGACGGGGAAAAAGAGGGATCAGGGAACATAATAGTTATCTTTATTAAGACTTGAATTTATCATAGTGTAAACATTTATCCGCTTCACGATCGTTACTTAAAAATATAAATATCATAACAAACTACAATACTTCAACTAATTCCAAGCACAATGTAAACATATATGATGTATGATATATCGTCACAAGTGCAAAATGTCGTACGTCTAAAATTCCATTATTCCTTTAAGTATTCCTATGTATGTCATTTTGTGATTTCCACCTGGTGACAAAATCTAATGTCATCAACTGAACAAATAAAAGTTACAACCAAATATAAACAAACAAAATAGAATCAAATCATACTATCAGTTTTAGTTTAGAAAACTACTAGTTTTTTCTCTCTCCTGAAAAATACAGCTTTTAAACATACCACCTTTTTACACTTTGAGTGACGATATGATTTGTATTATTTGACTGCACCTAAATAATTAGTTTTTAGTTAAGGTCTCTGATGTTTCCTTCTTCCTTTTTTAAAGTTAAAAGTAACTAATCTCCAAAACTTTTTTTGAGGTCATGAAGGTTAAACGAATTTGAGGTTTATAAATACGGTATATCTTTTCTTCAACGTTTATAACCCTCGGTGCAACTTCTTTCTACCGTTAATATATTTCCTAGATAGTTCCATATTTTCGCAAATAATTTGCGCCAAGTAATCAGTCTAGTAGTCCAGTACCTGGTTTTAAAATCGAAAAATTCCTGGTTCGCATCCGGATTAATGCATGAATGTTTCTCTATCAGGAGTGAATGTGTGGCCTCTCAAAAAATTGGACCTGCCTAGAATGTATACTACGCATGCGAGATGTAAACTAACCCCATCTCCCGTGAAATACCAGGGGAACGTCAAGTCGTTCTCAATTCCACTCTACTAGTGGCATGATGAATAATGTTCCATTGACTTATGCATGGGGAGAGTACATAATTTGGCAGAAATACAAGAAGGGAAATTAAGATTTTCATTCTAATTATAAAGCCAACGCAAAAAAAAATTTTTAAACGTTTGCTTTGACTGCTCCTTAGTTTACTCTAAAACTTAAAACAGATTTTGTCTTGCAAAAGAAATTTCTCAATTCCACTTTGAACGCGACTTCTTTCTACACAAAGCATGGAAAATCCTCAAAATAAAATATCTTATGTACACTCACCTACAATAATGGACAGGACGCCAGCGGATTTGCATAAAATCCGACTACTCGTTTGGGGGTGTTTTTCGTAGTATGGCCTGGGCTGTTTGCATGTTGTTCCTGGTCAATTGAACGCCGACGACTACATGAACAGTTTGGACCATCAGGTTCCTCCTACGCTCTGACAATTTTATGGAATGGACGAATGTTACTTCCAGGACGACAACGTTTCATGTCATGTTGCAGCTTCTGCTATGCAGTGGTATCAAGATATGGATGTAAAACTTTTTCCCTGGCCTGTTCATAGTACCGACATAAATCCCATAGAACATTTGTGGGACGAGTTAGAGCGACTCTTACGAACCAGGGAACCGCGAACGAAATCTACTGCTGAGCTGGTGATATTCTTGCAGCAGGAATGGACACAAATAGCCATAGCTGTGTATCAAAAATTGTTGAAAGTATGCCCAGAAAGATTGCTGGTGAAAGAAAGTAGGTGTAATTGCAACACGTGGGGGACCACTCCCTTATTAAAACATGTATTCTTTCCCTTATACCATCACATCTTGCTGTACGGTCAATTATTGTAGGGTAATGTATTTCGGTATGTATGTATTCTTATGTATTAAGTCAATGATACGCTACGAACAATAACCTACATAAAAATAAAAGTTCTATAGTACATAATGAGACTTGATTCGTGTTTTCTTTGACTCTTGTTTAGTTTAAGAGATTCGTATGCACTGGTGGAGTAGACAAAGAAGAAGACAAAAAAAAGCAAGTAAGTAAAAAAATAAGTGTGGTTGTGATGGTAGATTACCGTGGAAGAATCTATATCTACAATGGTATTAATCTGATAGGGCAAGAGCTAATACACACACGCAAAATTGTGTATGCGATCGACTTAAGTGATAATTCAATTCGCCAACACGTACTCCTTGTTGTCGCTACGGCAGCAATTAATGAACCTGAAGCCAAAATCCGATCTTAATTATCCAATCGTGTACGTGTAGTTTAACGTTTAAAACGAATCCCCTGACTTAACATTTTTTTTTGTTCTCTAGTCCAAGTTTCTATCTTCGCGATCATTAAAGATAGAGTAAAAATTTCAACGGATTTGAAACGGAAATATGTATTCTAAATCAGTACCTTAAATGTAGTTTTCTTTAAAAAATATTTTTCAACTGTAACTTTTATACTTTCGCAATAGGAATTTGGCCGCATTTGACGAAGATATTCATTACCAACACAAGAAGTACTATTTATCTCGTTTTATAGAAAATATATAACTTGAATGGAGTATTTTGTTGCCTTAATCTACTGCATTATTTATAGTCACTCAAATATGATGAAAATTTAATCATATTCGACGTTTAAAAGACGTTATCACGCTTTTCCACACAATACTTATAAAAATACGATAGCATACAACAAAAAAGGATAGTAGATAATTTTATTTCTGAGATAATGTATACCGACAACATACCGTTTTATTTTCATGCGCGGCAAACGTCTTTAAAATAAAGCTAAAATTAACTATTCAGTTTTATAGCTAAACTTTGAATTTATTCTTTTATTGTCCTCAACGATAAATGTGTAAGATAAATGTGTAAGATTTTTTACATCCTCATGTTAAATTGAAGTCGATATGACTAGAATCCTTTTTTCAAAGAATGTATATCTTAATCTTGAAGTTAATGTTAGTACTACTTTTAACGAAAATTTTTATTACGTAGACGGAAATTCTATTTGCAGTCTTCCGGTTTTGGTCTTTCTTGGAATTGATTTAGTTTTCTCTTATTTTGTCATGGGTTTTAGTCAAATTTTAGTGGAAATATTACCCAGTCGTTATTCCGTACGTGGTACCATTTGTGCTACAAATCCCCTGAAGGAGGATAGGTTGGAGGATTAGTTTTGTTTCGGATGGTCGGAATTCAGGAAAAATTGTTTTCAAACTTAAAAAAATAATAATAATTATCGTTATATGTGTTTCTTGAAACTAATACATTAAAATTTTTAGAGACAAATTTTTTTAAATGTGTACAAATTTATTTGAAGGAAAATTAAATAAAAATTAGCTATAGATCGAAGGAAACACGAATAAAACCTACAAAAATAACACAACAAAGAAAGATTATCACCAGTGCCGAATTTTGTTTGCATGTCTTCTTTTTTATAGTAATTCGTAGACAATAACCGATTGTACAGAGCTTCCGCTTACAATTTTCTGATACTAGAAATGTAGTTTTTTGGGAGACATATATTGTTATTTTACACTGTCAATTTTGAAATTTGAAGGAAATGGTTTGGTTATTTTCCAGATAACTTTGTTTCAATCACATTTTTATAGAAATATTCACATTATTCATACGCAGTTTCGCTTTTACGATAAAACACATTACAACTGACTCATCTAAAAGCTTTTTAAAAGAGTCCGTGACACAAAAATCTTCAAATTTTCGAAAAAAAATTATATTTAAAAAATTTCTTTGAGTTTTTTTGCTTAAAATGACGTTTGACTCACGTTTCTATCTTAATTAGAACGATAGATATAATTATTTTTGTGGTTCATTGTTTTGAAAAATCTAACTTTTAGACATTGTTGTCATGGCAACAACATCTGCGAAAGACGTTATGTAAGTCTACGAAGACCTTTAAACTATATAGAAAAAAAGTAGAACTTATATACTAAACTAAAGATTTAAGAGGAAATAAGGAGTTACATACTCATCTGGATGCCTTTAAACGGTATTTAAACATTTTATTAATTGTAAATCTGTCTTTAAAACTTTAAATCCTTTTTTGTCCATGATGCATTTTTTCAAGATTTCCTCTATTCAAATTGATATAAGTCAAGAACGGATAAAGTTTAAGGGTTGAAGTTTGGAATATATCTTTCTCAAACATTATACTTCAATTCTGATTCAGCAAATTTGAAACAAATATTTACTTTTGAAAATATGACTTTTTTTAAAATAAGTACCTTAAAATTTTTTGAAATTTTTAGTCAAATATTTTTTATTTTTTCATCGAATTAATATTTTGTAAATTGCTAAATCAAAATTAAAGTTTATAAATTTGTGAATAATTTACTGCAAGAATTTTGAAAATTGACCAAGAATATTTTGAGTTTTAACAATTTAAAATAACCCCTTTTTTTTAATTTAATTTCAAATTTTTTTAAAAAAATTGCAAAATGTTTGTGTTGTGATTTTGCTTATTAGTTAAATGGGTAATCAGTGCAAAAAAATTCTAAATTCTAAATTAATTAATAAAAAATATTTTTAATGTGTCCCGGACCCCCTTAAACCCCAAAAAATCAGTGATCACCCCTCAACCCAAATCAAATACTTTTTACTATTTTTTTTATGGGTGAATCCTACAGCTTGAAAAGAGTGAAGGTTACAGGGTTATTTCTCTCCAGTCTCTTGACACTAAAAAACGAATTCTTTGGGATTTTTTAGTCAATGAAAATGTTTAATAATGCCGCAATGTGAACTACATAAAGCACTGTTTCTCTGTGATCCGCAGGGTCATACCGCTTCCAAAGAACCAAAATATTCCCTCCATTCAAAAGATTTTGAAAGCCGTACGAAAATGTCCAGGTACAAAAATTTTGTTTGAAAGGAAAGAGTACATAAGATCGTAAAAAGATTATTTCACTCTGAAAGAATGTATAATTTTCTGACCGCTTACTTTAAATTACTAGAGTATAATACTACCGATATAACAGATTGAAATAAATATCGTAACTGTAATAAAACTTAAATAAAAGCATACGGGTAAATAAATTAACTGTATTATAGATGTGTAAGATATGTTAGGAGTTAAGAAAAAACGAACTGTTTGAAAATTCAACCAGTGTATTAAATAAAAATAACAGAAAAAACGATTAATATATCTAATACTAAATACAAATATATGGATTTATTTTCTCGAAAAGGTAGGAATACAATCAGTAAATCGCCTATTATGTACGTTTAAGTGTTTATAACTCACAATTACTAACTTATAAATCCACTTTTAGGAGGAAATGCTAGAATGGTATAAAGGACTGGATGGAGAAAACAAAGAGAAAGCGATGGTAAGACTAATTCAGTAATATCATATAATAGCAATATTAGTTTTGACAAATTATAACTCTCTTATAAAAATCAAAACCATTTTTTTAATATAAAAAAGCAAAAAATTTAAAATTTAAACAATTTTTTAAAACAAAAAATTTTATTCTTGTTATAATTCGATAAAGCAAATATCGAAATTTATATTAAGAGGTGAAAATATCTAAACCCCACTAAAAGATAATACGAATGCACAACAGACATAACCAGAGAAATGTTTGATACCCAAATAAATGATTAATTTCAATAAAGAACATATAGATCTCCTGGGAATGAGGGATTTAAGAGCAGTAGTCTGATTAAATCAAAAGCAAAGGTTCTCATAACTGAAAATTACTACCCCCACCACCACCATCTCATTTCAAAATATCTTTTACTCCAGCGTTTTTATCTGTGGTTTGACCTCTGCAACATCAGTAATTAACAGAAGAGTTCAAACCCACACTCCCAAATCAGTTCAGAAGTTGACATGAAAACCGAACGTTTTTATCTGTGGTTTGACCTCTGCAACATCAGTAATTAACAGAAGAGTTCAAACCCACACTCCCAAATCAGTTCAGAAGTTGACATGAAAACCGAACTTATTCATCCATACTCATAAAACAGCATCTACCACTCTGGGCCTCATCTATTATTTTTAAATACAAATTAAGATCAATACGTTCTTTATCCCTCTCCCGTTACCATAGTGCAGTTCCACCGTCACGAAAAACTTAACCACCCATCTTCTTGAGGAAAAATCATTTAAATTCGGATAGACTCATTTAAGGTGACGACCCGTTTATGTCAACACGCATTCTTCAATCAAGACTAAATTAGGCGACTGAAATGGTTATGGATTGAAAATAGTGTTGAATAGTTGTTGAACTATGCTTTAGTAAACATTGAGGGAATTAAGAACACAGTAATTGTAACGTGCATTTAAAAGTAAGACTTGTTATAAAAATAACAAGTCTTACTTTTAAATGCACGTTACAATTACTGTGTTCTTAATTCCCTCAATGTTTACTAAAGCATAGTTCAACAACTATAAGATTTAGCCACGACTTATCTTAAGGACAGTGTCTGAGTCTCCTTAACCCGTTGGTAACAAATCTTTCTTCATCAAGATCAAATTAGGCGCTAAATATTTAAACGAGAATATCTACGAACGTATACAGTTTTACTTCTAAATAACGTCAAAATCGCTCTTTTTTTTTTCCTTATGCCCTTTCGCTTTATTATACAGTGTGTCCTAAAAGTTCCCGTACTGACAATTCGTAAATTTACTATACAAATTCAACAAACTTTACGACAATTATTTTTATGCTAATGATGAAAAGCACTTTTAACATAACGTAGGGGAAAAAATTGGACTTACATTTATAATAAATGTTTAAAATTCCCGCCCTTTTCTTGGAGGCAAAGCCCTGAAGTCGTTTGCGCATATTTTTAGAAACGCGTTTCAAGATGGTGGGATTGACTTCTTGTATCCTTTGAGTAATGGCAATTTTCGGATCACCTATTGTTTGGTGATTACCTTCATAAACTTTGTTTTTTAAATATTTCCCCACACAGTAAAAAGTCAGAAATGCGCAGATCAGGGAACAGGTGGCCAAAAATTTCTTGAGATGAGTCGATCGCCAAAAAAATTTTGAAGCATGTCCATGGTTACATAACTTGTAAGGCAGGTTGCAACGTGTTGGAACCAAGAGTCTCGTTCATTCACTTCTAATAATGCAACAAATTGTTGAATATGTTGATATAGAGTATCTTTGCTCCTTACTGCATCATTTGGAGATTTATGTAGCCAAACTTATTTACATTGTTCAGGGGATTTACATTCACAATAAGACTCAAACAGCGTAATTCTCTGAATGCGTGATAAATTCATCTTGCAATGAAGAACAAAATGACGTGGAACTTTATTATCGCACAACTTGAGTGCGAATAGCATCAATTAAAGAGTCGATAAAACTATAAGCAGACGATAAAATTCAATAATTGAAAAAAAACACGAGCAATAATTTTTTTTAAAGTTGGGGTACGGGAACTTTTAGGACACCCTGTAGTATAGTCCGATAACCACGATAGGACTTCTTAACGCCTCTTCATAAGGGCAAGGTATTTCTTCGAAGAAGACTCTTTTGAGGTTGGTTCACGTATACGCCAATTGTCATTTTTATTCAAAACTAAATATGACACTAAAAATGTCGCTAAAGATTGAAATGAGAAACCTATCACGGAAGATTCAAACTTGCCTAAAGTAAGGTAAATGGTCTGGTGAGATGTCTGGTACCACGCGACATAAGAGGAGCAAAGTATCTTCTCGTGGTGGCCCCACTATGACATCTGTTGTCTGCATAGCGAGCTTCCATATCCTAATTGGGTTCTGTTTCCAATTTGGATTCCAGTTGAAACCTCAATATACAGGTATGAATCACTAGCCTTAACTAAATTCTAGTAATAATTTCGGAGCGTCGATCTCGGCGAAGTGTGAGTAATTTTCTGGCCGCCTACTTTAAATTACTGAAGTATAATACTATCGATATGCGTTACAGGAATGCATGAAGGAAGTCAATGAAATGTCCTTTGAAGAAACGGGAATCTCCGACGATTGCAAGGGCAAAATAAACGAAGCAGTTGCTGCTATGGCCAAAGCAATGAACAGTGATGGAGAAAGCGAATAAACAAATGACGACTCGAAGCCATAGCGATGAAACTAGAACTTCTGGATTTAGCAAATGTGGCTAATGTAATGTGTGGATCTGTAATTTCCTATCCTCAATAAAATAGCAATTTGATTTCAAATGTTCGTACTCTGTGTAATTTGAATGTATAAACAAAAAAATTAGGACAAATGTAAAGGAAGTCGTCATGATCTATATGTAGTACATTCATTCGCCCGTATAAAGGTAAGTAAAGGAGCGATGGTGCATTTTCATGAAAATCGGCTCCTGTGCAATCAAGGAACAAAATATGCGTAACTTTTTTTTCGTTCTAGTCAAAAGTACATTATTTTATTATCGAAATACATACATGTAGGTTAAAAATAAGAATAACAGTTCAGAAAAAACGTTTGAAAGATGCATGTCATTGCTCTTATTTCTACGTTAAGGATGGAGGTAAGACGACGCCATTTTTGAAAACTCATATATTAAATAAATAATATAAATTTAAATGAATGATGAATCTATAGTAACGCTTTTGTCATTTAATGTGCTTTTCTTGCCTTTTTCCCCCCTCAATTCCTACGATTTTTTCCCAAAGAAAGTATAACTTTCATGAATATATCCTTAATTTACACATTCAATACAATCGCAGATTTTTTGGTACTATAATCTTTCCCAACATTAAATGCATCTGATGGAGTTGATTTCAGATTAATATTTTAGGTTCAAGATTCATCTTAAATTGTCATAATTGTCATTTTCTTTGATTAAATCTGAGTGTTAAATGGATATTTAATACCCAAGTTTTCTGATAGCTGAAATGTCTTCATTATTTTCTTCTAATCTATGCTAAATTCTATTTCTGAAGATTTTTTAAATAATCATCAAGTCTTTTTCTGTACTCTCCCAGGACACTTTGATAACAAAAAAGGTGAGTTTGATTATATACTGGATATCACACACCACTAAAACCCATTTTTAATAAAAGAGAGCACACTGAATTGTTTTTCACTTGTTCTTAATAAACCCTTGTCAAATTGTCCATATTTTTCCTCTAACGATAAGAGCACTATGCTTCAGGAAACCATTTTTTTCCCGAACTTGTACGAGAAACAGCTTGCTTTAAAGTTTCTTTAGACAACGTAGTCATATGTAGCATAGAATATATATGAGAATAACATGACATGATCAAATAGATCAAGGTAAGGGTATCAATTTGACAAGGGTAAAGTAAAAAATACAATTTTTGTTTGTTCCAAACACGTTTTAAAAGCTACCAAAATAAGTATTTTTGAACAATCCACCAATGACAGAATCGAATATTCCTGTATTCCATTCAGCAATAAAACCATGATAACAGCATTAGAAATACCTTAATTTAATCTACTCGAAACTAATACAAACTATTGTATTCAAAGAATTCTTCGAATGATGTCGAAGTACAAAAATATAATCATTTGTAAGAAAAATATCTTTCTCTCAAATAGGTTACATCCAATAAATCATGTATAACTAGGCTAAAATAAAACTGTTCCCCAAATTCAAATATAGATTTTGGACGTTCACTGAGTGAACTAGCAGAAAAGTTGCTTATAAGCAGAATCCCTTCTTTTCATTCAATTATTAGAAAGCTATCGAAAACCAATTCTGATAAATTTTTCAGGATGTTTCGAAAGTACCTGGCCACATTGTAATGCGTGGTAGAGAGGCACAAAATAAACGACATGCTCTGGTAATGATGCCGAGAAACGATGTTAAACATTATGTATCAATTCGTGTATTTAAAAAAAATTATCTCCGAATGCGGTTGGATTGAGAGAGTTACACCATTTTCATTTTCTTTTCAATTTGCATAATTTCTTTGTCTAATTGTTCAATTTCATCATTTGCAGTTTGCATTATTTGCAATTTTCTTTTTCTCATTTGTTTAAGTTCAGCTGCAGCCTCCTTTTGTTGTCGCTTTAAAAAAAATTTGATAAATTTTCGGGACAAAAATTTATGATTTAGGAATTTTAGGGACAAGTTTTCCAATTTCGGCATATTTTCGGGACTTTATGGACATTTGGGACCAGTAGACACCATGCTATACTATCGCATTATTATTTTCCAACCGTGTTCAAAAGGTTGTTTAACTATTGTTTTGCGTTTACCACAACAGTGGTTACTTTCGAAAATAGGATTTACATCAATACAAGGACTAAAAATTCCAAAATTAATCTTCATTACGATTTAAAATTTTGACAAAGAGCTTTTAAAGAAAACTTTTAGAGAATTTCATAATTCAGATTACATTTATAGAAGTATACATCTCACAGTGTCGTACAGAATATTGACATGGATCAAGCGCAATGTGTAAGTGATGTTTTCTATTTGCAAAATTTAAAATAATGTTTGGTTGTCAACATATCAAGTTGGATTTCCTTCAATATTAAAGAAACAGAGATTTGATGTATGCAAATTTTTAATATCTATTTTACCTTATACCTGCATGTGTTTTGAAATAAATTTAATTTATTATACATGTTTTACACACATCTAATGATATTTCAGTAGTCTTTCATAGATCCAATTTTTGAAAATAAAGTTAGCTTCCATGATAAGCATTACGACAACCTCATGTTCTGTTGGAAAACAATCCATGTAATACATTTGATATACATCGCACCCTAGTTGTCTGACAAAGCTACGAAATAACGAAAGGTGACACTAGGTTACTACAAAAATAGAGAATTTTGAGGGGATCCGGAATTCTCTTAAGTGTTTTTCATGCTCAAATAATTTCATAAAAATGCGACACTGTTGATTTCTGCAATCCTTAAGGGGTGAAGGATGACAAATTAATTTTGAAAGATATTCGTCATCAAGGTCTTTTTTAGAATACATTTTTTCTTGAAAATTACATTTTGTGGAACGTCTAATAATAAAAGAACTTGTTTTAAAATTGAATGTCTTCAGTACAGAACTACTAAGGTAGCATATTACCATTTTTTTTAAATGGTAAATAGATTTGTTTCGATAGTTTTTTAAAAGAAAATCATTGGTTTCAATAAACTCTTAAAATATATAATAAGTTGCTTAAATATATCTTCTTCTCGTAAAAAAAAATCCATTTTGATCTCCTGGCATTATGACAAAGAATTTTTTTAATATTTAAAAAGTTCTAGTTTGGATTTTTTTTAATATTATTATTCTTTTAATAAAGGCAAAATTGCACTTAATATTTGTTTTATTCTAAAATACCTTCTACTTCAAATCGAATACTTTATGGTGGTGTTGCGTGTGGTGAAAATAAATGAAATTTATTAAAATAATAAATATTTAAAACAAAAACGCAACATAAAACAAAATAAAAGTTGTTGGAGAAAAAAAGAGTTGTTCTAGAGATTTAAATTCGTGATTCTTTTTGGTCTTTTGGTCTCACAATGTTGCCACAACTTACTACTAAAAATTAGACAAAATTGGAAAACACGGAATTAGTTCAGAGACTTATATAAGCAAAGAAATTTTAAATAATGCATTCACTAAACTAAAATATGGTGTATAATAATATTCAGAACATTGTATTAACATATGTTGAATGCATTGTATGTGATACTTGTACAAACACAGACACAAAATCGAACATAGGACGGAAGACAGACCTGCGCAACCAAATTCAGTCAGTAAATTATGCAAGTACTCACAGTATGCAAAGTTTCATGAAAATATATTCAACCGTTTGAACGTAGCATGGGCACACAAATACAGACAGATGGACAGAAAGTCAGACAGATGGACAGAAAGTCAGACAGATGGACAGACACCAAACGGGCGAGACGGATTTGACATCAAAAGGGTCCAAAATGAATAGAAAATATTTAATGTCCAAACAAACACTCTATTTTTATTTATATAGATTTTAGGCCTGTCTTCGTTCTGAGAGAAAATAAGTGTAATTTGAAACAGCGGTGATTTCCGAGCTAAGTCAAAGATAACTCCCTCTTCCACATGAAAAAAATCATGATTTAAAAAATATCGGATTGATTTTATTTAAATCAGATTTTTATTATTTTAATTAATTCGTTGCCCTACGAGTTTAAATTTGTTGGACATAAGACAATTAAATCAGTGTGTGTAGTTCTTAGATGGTTTTGATTTATGTTCAACATTAATATTTTTGATGATTTAGAAATATTGCAGAGTAAATTTTGAAGCATTTAAACACGGCATAGCAATTATCAAAGTTAATCATATGATAAAGTAAATACAAAAGAACCACAAATGCCAACTATTAGATAATCAATATTTTTTCGTCTGGTTTTCTAGTGGCTAAAATTATTTTGAAATTAACCCATAACCAATGAAATGACATTTTTGGACAAAGATAAATAAGGTTGTGGGGTCCAACGAACAACATATTATAAAATCTTGTATAAAACTATTCCAAAACCATACAAATTTCATAATTGTTTTGCATCATATATTTATTACATATTAAAAAAATGCATGGAATTTATTTTTTTTATGTATTTTCATGTCAAATAATAAATTAGTAACAGACTTGTATTAAGGAAAAAAATCATGTCATCAACAGAAAATGAAGTAAAAAGAATTTCTATCAAATTTCGAAATAAAGTTAGTAGAGTAACTTTTAATATTTAGCAAGCAAAAAGTGCTTTTTTGTGAAAAACATTGTTATTTGTAAACACAAACATTAAAAAATGAGACAAGACGTGAAAATAATTAAATTAAAATATAAAAGTCATTATATTTCAAAATTCTCTCTGAGCATAAACAAGTTTTACTTAGCTAAGTTCATTTCACAAACACAAGCAGGTTTTATACACAAGATGGAAGGAAAATGAAGGAAATTCAATAACCTTTCAAGAGTTCAATCAACTCTAATAATCAAATCCTTAAAATAAATTTCCACTTCAATCTATAATCTTTCTTTTTTTGTTAGCGTACTCATTCCAGATAGGCAAATTAACATTCACATATATGGCTCACATGTACAACATCACAAAAATAAGTGTGACTGCGATGGCAGATGACATTAAATGAATCTATTTCTACAAAGGCGTTAGGGGAAAGAGCTACCATACAAACACAAAATTGTGCATGCGATCGACTTAAATGATAATTCCTTTCGCCAACTCGTAATCACTACTAACGCTACGGCACCTATCAATAAACTCGAGGCCAAAATCCATGCTAAAATATTCAATCGTTGAACGCGTTATTTAAGTTTAAAATGCACACACACATTTAACAATACAGGCCATATTCATAAGTTTCGAGTTAACCCGAGGATCAGTAGATCTGCGGGTTATAATTAAACCGCGCACTATCAAGAAACGTATTCTCAAACAACCGGCGGGTTCTACGGATTAAAATGATACGCTCGCTGCGATTGGATGCTATACCGTCTCCTCACGACCACGTGATACAGTTTACATTTGTTACGACTCCCGAATCTGCATTCATACTGGTCAAATACGTACTTCTAGAATTGATTCCAAATTGGAATTTTAACATAATGTATGTGGCATTTTAATTTGGGTTTCAAAAGAGCAAGGTATTTATTTTTAAATTGAATTTTTATGGAGAAAAAAAAATTTGCAAGAAAGAATTGTACACAATGCCTTAGCAAATCAATGTAATCCGATTATATTTGTACCTGTCATTATAGATGTGTGTTGGTGTAAAGTGAAGTTACTAACATTGTGAATTTTCTTTCATTCGTAATAAATCAACAAAATAATTTTTATTCCACGACGAATTTGCATTTGCCATGGTCATATTCTACCATTCGCTCTCACATTGTTTTCTATTCTGGCAAGCCAGAATATAGTTCGATCCAGAACACATCCGGGCATATATATTTTAGAAAATGTAATCACGTTCTTGTTCCGCTTCCTGTAAGATCAATTGCATGCGCGTCGTCGCACGAATACTGTAATTTAGCACGGAATGAAGTGTGTCGTCTATTTTGTTTTGTTTACAGTATATCTCGCTTCTTCCGCAAAAAGATAGGACTGCGCATGTGCAATTCTGAACCGAGTG
Organism: Metellina segmentata; assembly: GCA_947359465.1. Classification (NCBI taxonomy): domain Eukaryota; kingdom Metazoa; phylum Arthropoda; class Arachnida; order Araneae; family Tetragnathidae; genus Metellina; species Metellina segmentata. Next base: position 58,664,301 of record OX375882.1, read on the forward strand.
TTAATCCACCGATTTCAGATCAAAATGAAATACCGAAACGGAGATTTAAACCTAGTATCAGGCATTGTAAATACGGTATTTTCGACAACCCGAGGATTATCGTTGACTCGGACTTGTGAATATGGCCGTTAGACTCGTTCAAAATCACTTGATTCAAATACTAACTCGTGCGAGCCGTACTACACCTGTTTTGAAATCCTTTCCCTATCTACATTTTATTTTCTGAATGCTCCAAATACACTTAACTTTCCTTTTTGTCTTGACGTTATCTCGTCATTTTAGCAAAACCAACTAGATCTTAATAGACGATATGTCTCGTGGAAACCACTAGGAGATTATATGTTTTTTTGTTTAACCTGCACCTGCAAAGTAGAGTATTTCTTAACCGGAGTAAATATAGTTCATTAACAACAGTTGATACGCTTCAGCGAATTAATGCATCGGTAAGAAATTAATTTACTTATAGTAAGTAAAAACAATTATTTTTGAAAAGTGGCACATAAGTGTAACATTAAAAATATCAATAAAAGTTATTTTCAGATGTTTTTCGATCAAGCTAAATGTAGGTGGTGCTGGGCATTTTTTGGCAGAACGTGCTTCCTAAACTGATGCCAGATATGAGAGATGACGACTTGTTTATCGAATACGATTTCAGCATGTCGCCAATAGAAATGCCTAAGTATGAATTCCGAATGGCTGTGATATTTCATTGGTCAATGCTAAATAGATTTCACGCCAAACACGATTGACTACATTACCCCGATATGCATCATGCGATAGAATTTCGATAACGGTAAGTAAAAATCTCCGTTTACCGAGTGGTTTGCTTACACTGAAACTCCCTCATACTTTGTTTTCGGAAAACATTTTAAAGCTATTGAACAAACTTTTTTGTCTTCATATTGCACAGGCGTTGTTGAATCACTGTTTTGACGTTGATCCAAAAATAATTTGCTAATTTAAAGCATTGCCAATTTATCAGGGGTTAGAGTCAATATTCGAAACGTTACAAAGGATCGTCATAAAGATTACTCACTCTACATAAAATAAAACACATAATTCAAGCACGCTGAATAATTTCAGATAAAAGAATATAACTTTAACATTAACGCATTGAAATAAATATCCTAAATGTAATAAAATTTAAATAAAACATGAAAATACAAAAATTAACAGTATTATAGATGTGTACGACATTTCAGGAGTTAAGAGGAAACAAACTGCTGGAAAATACAACCTAGAGTATTAAATAAATATAACAGGATTGGATTGGATATGATTTTGTGGCATTGAGTTATAAATATAACAGCAAAAACCGATGAATATATCTAATACTAAATACAAAAATATGGGTTTATTTATTCGAAAAGGTGGGAAAACAATCAGTAAAACATCTTTTCTGTACGTTTAAGTGTAAAACATTCAGAATTATTAACTTATAAATCCTGTTTTAGAAGGTTATGAACGAATGGTATCAGGAACTGGATGATAAAACCCGAGAGAATGCCATGGTAAGACTAATAGGGTAACACCGTAATAGCAACATTAGTTTTGAAAACGTATAATTCTTTTTACTGCGATTGAAATTATTAAGTAAATCGTCATTAAAATCAGAAAATTTTGAAGAAAAATTTAAAAGTACACAAAACTTAAAATTGAAATACTTTTTTAACAAAAAAATAGTCTTGCGATAATTTGGTTATGCAAATACCGAATCTGATTTTCAAGGAGTGAAATCCCACAGTAAAAAATGATGAAAATGTACAACGTAGATAACCAAAGAAATATTTAAGACCTAGTAAAATGAACTGAAAAATAAAACTAAATATAAATTAAGAATTAATTTCAATTTAAGACATTTATAAGCTCCTTGGAATGAGTAATTTAAGAATAGTCGGATTAATTAAAAAGAAAAGATTCTGATAACTTATAATTACTACCTCCTTCTCATTTCAAAATATCTTTCATTCCAGTTTCTAACAGTGTTTGGTTTGACATCTGCAACATCAATAGTTAACGTAAGATAAGAGCTCAAATCCACCCCCAACTCACAAATCAGTTCATAAGTTAACATGCCAACCTAACACTGTTCTTTACCCCTCTCCCGTTACCATAGTACAGTTCGACAGGACTTCGTCACGCCTCTTATAAAGGGCAGGTATTTCACTCGGAGTACTCTTTTAAGGTTGGTACACGTGTAAACTAACAGTCATTCTTTATTCAAAATTAAATATGAGACAAAAAAATGTCGCTAAACATTTAAAATGAGAAACCTATTACGGTACAGCTTAATTTTAATTTGCCTAAAGTAAGGTAATCGTCAGGTACCGCGTGACATAAAAGGAGACAAATCACGTGGTGAAGAGAGGGTATGTTTATTGGAAGATTAACGTTTGAACTCCGGAGAACTAGGTCGGTTGTCTGAGGGTCGTGTAATCATTGTTTCTATAGGTCCTTGTAATCCGTTTTTGTTGTGAATAAATTTATATTTTTGTCGAGTAAAAAACTAATTTCGTGTGCGGGATCCGTGAAAAAATAACCGTACACGACAACATGAATCACAAACCTTAACTGAAGTCGGGAAATAATTTCGGAGCGTCATCTCGACGATGAGTTAGGGGGTGCGTAATTTTTTTTTCTGGCCGCCTACTTTAAATTACAAGAGTAAATAAAATAGATTACTTTTAATACTACCTATATGCGTTACAAGAATGCTTTATGAAAGTTGTTGAAAGGTCCTATGAAGGTATCGATATCTCTGATGATTGCCTGGACAAAATGAAGCAAGCAGTTGATGGCTCGACCAAAGAAATGAGTAAGCGCTGGAGAAAGCGCTTAAAAAATCGCACTCATTGCGACGAAACTAGAACAATAGCAAATGTGGCTAATGTAATGTGTGGATCTATAATTTTCTACCCTCAATAAAATAACAATTTGATTTCAAATGTTCGTAATTTTTGTGTAAATTGGAATGTTCAAAATAGAAAAAAAGGGACAAGTGTAAAAGAAGTCCGTACGATGTTATATGTGACATATGCATTCGCCATATAAAAATAAGTTGAGGAGTAATGATACAGTTTCATGAAAATCGGTTTCTGACAAATCAAGCACAAAAAAAATCGCAAAACGTTTTTCCTCAAGTCAAAAGTATATTATTTTATCATGAAAATACATAAATGTTCGTTAAAAATTAGAATAACAGTTTAGAAAAAGGTTTTAAAAGACATGCCATTGCGCCAACTCTACGTTAAAGTTAGAGGTAAGACGACGCACTTTTGAAAATTTATACCTTGAATAAATAGTATAAATTTGACAAAAATTATAAATCAATAGTAACGTTTCTGGGTTTTTTTTTTTTTTTTTTTTTTTTTTCCATTTTTCGCATACAATCCTTAAGATTTTTCTATACACAAAGTATAACTTTCATGAATACATTCTTAATTTAGACATTCAATACAATCAGATTTTTTTGGAACTATAATCTTCCCAACATTAAATGCATCTATTGGAGTTGACTTCAGATAAATATTGCGGGTTCTTGATTCATCTTAAATTATCATAACTGTCATTTTCTGCAATTAAATCTCCGTGTTAATGGATGTTTAATACCCAAGTTTTCTGGTAACTCAAATGTCTTTCTAATTATTTTCTCATCTAGGATAAATCCTAGCTCTGAAAATATCTTACGTATTCAACAAGTCATCTTTTGATCTCTCCCAGAACACCTTGATAACAAATAATAGGGAAGAGTTTGATTATATACTGATATTAACAACCAGTAAAACCCATTTGTGAGAAAAGATAGCACTGAATTGTATTTTACTTGGTACTAATGAACTCTTGTAAAAATATCCATATTTTTTTCATAGTCTCACGATAAGAGATCTGCACTGTGACTCACGATACGTATTTTTCCAGCATTTATACAAGAAACGACTTCTGACAACGTAATAATAGGTAACACTAAATATATTTCTGTGGATAAATCAGTGACATGATCAAATCGATTTAATAAAGTACAAAATTGAATTTTTTGTTTTCTCAAAACATGTTTACAAAATATGCTGCCAAAATTATTATTTTTGAACAATCGAATGACAGTAGAAATACTCTGATACGTCTTTCTACGGAAAATGAAACATACATCAATTCGTCATCTGACCCTGAAAATAGGAGCATCATTTATCTCAAATGTCAGGAGAAAGGACGCACCCATCCATTTGATAACCAAAATGGCCAATATGGTCAATATCATACAGTTATCTTCTAAACATACCCAACTATTTCTTAACAATGCAAACAACTGTAATAAAGACTCTTGTAAATGCCCAGATAGGTAGAGGTAAATTTTAATTAACGTCGTAGTGGAGCAACACAACGGACTATTGACGACTGGCCCGGGATCAATCCCTTAAGGGAAAGATCCGAGGACACCACCACGTAATTTTGAACCACGGTCAGATGACAAGGCAACACCTGATCTGGCACTCCACTCTCCAAACGTCCATACAAACCCAACGTGAGGACTTTCGGTCACGACAAATTTATGGTGCACCAGCCGCCTCTACACCATACGCTGACAAACATCCATGCACGGACCTAGATTCGAACCAGGAACCTTCCGATTTAGAGGCTAACTCCTAGACCGGTTAGTCGCCGAAAATGCCCTGAAGTATATGTGTCGTTACATACATGTTTTAAAATTACAAGCATGAAATCTTTTTAACTTGCAATTCTTCAGATATACGATTCTTCAGATACGAAGATAAAAGTTGTAGCCTTATTCAAAACACTACGCAACGTTCATCTCAAAATCTTCTGAAGCCATTAAATGTAAAGAGAAAATAATTTCAGCTATTGATCGTTTAGCATCTGAGTTATAGCTACCGTGTCGTCTTAACATGTGTGATCAACCTGTCCCTCACGACTTATAGCTCTTAAAATCCACAGTATCTAATCCAACAATCCATAAAAGTATTTGAAGAACTATTCGGAGTATACGTCTATATTCTATCTGAAATAATTAAGTTGAACCGATATGTGTGCGCGTGTGCGTGTGCGTGCATGTGCGTATGCGTGCATGTACGTATGAGTGCGTGTGTGTAAGAGATACTTTACAATAACTTAAAGTATCTAGGCAACAATGTTTTTTAAAGTGTTAAAAGATGAGTTACTCTTAAACTGTACAGTCTTTGACAAAAAACCGAACCACCTCCATTATTTCGAACACTATTCATACAAGAGCAAATTCAAAGGTATTATTCGATAGGGAATAACGTCCTCTATAAATTCAAATCCAACAATCATATCAAATTTTCCAAACACAACGAAATTCCTAATGGAATTCCGAAATTCCTAACACCATGTTTTCATGTCATAATCAGATTGCATGCATCGTTAAATTAGTGTAAATATTAAATTTCATGACTTTACTACCTTCATATCTTGAGATATTCAATCCTAAAGTTGGCGTCATTTGCAGGGATCATCTCGAAATAGAAATTCCTACTTGTACATCGAGATTAATTGTAGTTATAGCAACCCAAATTTGAAGACGATTTCAAACGTAATTTTCAGTAATCCGGGAATTATAGTATTTATTATGCAAGTGCAGGCGATTTGAGAATTAAATTATTTTAATTACTATGCAAGTGTAAACGATTCAAATACTATCCGATGATTCTCAGACATTTTGTTAGATGACGTTACAGTTGATTGAAAAGGATCATATATAAATCACTTCTTCATAGAAAAATGCAAGCTTTATTTAAGTTTGAGGAACATAATTTTTTAACACCATTCTAACTTTTTCATATATCCTACATTTTACTACGAACCCAAATACGTATATATGGTATTTCCATTCATCGAATTCATTTTACATTCAACGCATCTTTGTTGTTAGACAAACAAGAAAAGATAGGCTTAGATAATTACTACAGAAGACGATTTTGATTTGGGTGTGATTATGAATGCCTATTAAGTTCCTTACTAGTACAAATGACGAACTTCCGGCGAGAAATCTTTCACTCAGTTTCGTATCAACATTTTGCAGACTTGTGGCACTCTTGCACCAGGGATGCAATGTTTCCGAATTTCATCATAATAAGAGGATGACAAATAAAATTGTTTTGGTATTCGAGAATAATATATATTGAATCCAATACACTTTTTCTTGAAAATTCCATTCAGCGGTATATGGAACAAAAGGTCATTAATTCATTCAAAGCAAAGTCCGTCTATTACAATTTTTAAAAAAAGGTTGATTTCACAGCGTTTTTAAAATAGGAAAACACTATTTTCAACAAATATTTCGAAGATACTTAAGTTGCATAAAAAATAGCTTCAATTTGTAAAATAAACAACCTAGGCCTTCTACCATTAAAACAAAAGAATTCAATTTTACCAATATCCTAGTTCCAATATTTTCGGACCGTGCTATTGTTCCAAGAAACAGCAGTCTTATTTAAAATTTGTTTTACTCCAACTGACATGCAGTTTTAAATTGAATCCTTATGGAATTTTTTTAATTCACATATTTTGTTTCTAAATGGAAACCACGTAGCTATTTAGAATGATACGTGCAATCAGGGCCGCCCATAAGGGGGGACAAACTCGACAAATGTCGGAGGGCCCGGACGTTTAAGGGGCCCGTGGCCCCAAGGTTTGTTCAAGAAATTATCTGCCTCATTTTAGGGTTATTTTCCGAATTTGACAAAAAAATATTGAACAGAAAATATTCTTTCCCAGTCCTTAAAACGGCCCCGTCAAGGTGGTCTCACATTTTCACCAGTCTCCGGTCTACAACAACGACTAGTTGGTTTACATGTCACAAGGAGTAATGAAATAGTAAGCACGTTCTTCAACTTTAATTAAGCCAGCTTTACAATTTCTTTAGTGCGAGCCTATGGTGATGGGAACTGCTTCTAAAACACACTGATGGGAGGTATCCACACGGTCTTTATGAGACAAGATAGAGTGCAAGAATTGAGGCAGTGAAACCTATATCTGAAAAACTACCTGGCGTTTTAAAGGCCCTTCAAAATGTAAAAAATCAGTAGTTTATCGTAAGAGGAAACAGCGGAAAAGTGTACAAAGTAAAAAACAATGTAAATGCATTCCTCAATTATTTTTTCAAAATTTAAAACTTTAATTCAGTTAAATATTTGGAAGGACGTACTAGAGCAAATTAATACAAGTAATTCTCTCAATCCTTCAATCATAATATATCTCCCTTGATATCGAAATGAATAACATTAAAGCGTTAACTGAAACAATAGATTAAGATTTAAGAAAATAATAGCCTGTATAAATAGAGCTAAAGAGACAGCTTCTAGTATGGGTATGGATGCAGAATTTTCCACACAAAAAAAAGGACGGAAAAGGAAGCTTTTTTTTTTTTAAAGGAAGCTTTTTTTTTTTTTTTAAAGGAAGCTTTTTTTTTTTAAAGGAAGCTTTTGAAATGGAAAGAGAAACGCCTGAAGTATTAGAAACTGAAGAAACAAAATTCAAAAGTTCAGTTTTTGATATAGTAATCAATAAAATAGTTTCTCAGTTAGAATCAAGGTATGACAAGTGAAAAAAAAATGCAATACATTTGAAGCCATATTAAAAATAATTTTAAAAAAATTAATTGAAAGCTATCCAGATGATTTAAACCACAATCTCTTCGATGAAATTCAGATGTACAAGACCGTTCGCGAAGGTACTTTTTCACATTAAGCTAAGTTAGAAAATAGAGGTCTTCCACTCTCCCTTTAAATGATATCTATAGATTAAAATTGCAATCTATTTTCCCAGAACTTTGCATAGCTTTAAGAATTTTGTTTTATCTTCCCATCACTGGCTTCTAGTGAAAGGATTCAGTAAACTATCTATAATCAAAAAAAAATCCTTTACGGTCTACTTTGGGCCAGGAAAAATTTGAATCATCTTAGAATATTTTCAATTGAGCATGAACTGGCGTGCAAAATGAGCTTCCTTTTTTGACGGCATAGATAAATTCCTTAATTCGAATAGATTTACTGCTCTCTCCTCAGTTCTTCAAAAGTTTTCGGAGTTTTGACTAGTCTTCAGCGTCTAAGGTATGTTTTTGCATGGGTTTCTTCAATCTTTATATAGAGATATTTATTATAGTTTTCTGATTATACTTCATTATCTTTATCGAAGTCCTGCTCGATTGAAAAGTGGCCACACTTCAGGCTTTAGTCGTATAACACATATACATATTTAATTCCATAATTACTTACTAGTTCATTACTAAGTTACTGTGGGTTTGCTTGTACATTTCTGAAGTTAGGTATTTGTAAAATATATGGATTGTAAATATAGGGAAATATTTTGTCGGGGGCCCGGGAAATTTATGGGCGGCCCTGCGTGCAATTACTTGATTATCGAAGTATTGTTTTCTATAATACCTAAATGAAACATCAAAACAAGTGTACGCTTAACTGATTTCAATCGTCTTATAATGAACGTAAATATCATTGAATTTAAATATCATTGAATATCCACGTATGGATAACCGTCTAATTTTAACTTTACCTGTTTATTTTTAAATTATTCTACCCCTCACCCTTTATCGTTTCCGGTACTAATAAGAGGTAACACACCTTTTTTTTTTTTTAAGTTTTGGTTTAGCATATATTTATGTTTATGAAACGCAATTTATAAAGCAGTATGTGTTGAACCAAAGACTTTTAAGGAATATTGGTCAAAATATACAAACACCCCCAAGAAATGAACCCATGTCCTAAGTGATAGATTTTAATGAAATGTTTATTTTTACACTAACTTATAAATAATTTATCCACATCATGTAAAATACTACAACACGTAAATACAGAAGTAGCAGCTTCAAACAGAAATGAAATAACGATCATTTAATAGAAGTACAGAACTAAAACAATGAAGTACATGAGCAATCCTGTCGAATTTTGACTTCCTTAATACGTTCAAGATAAGAAAAATTCGAAAAAAGACTTGAACATTGATTGACAGTAAAGATTTTACGAAAGAACGCATATTTAAAGTACTTAGAAATTATCAAATATGACCGTAATTGAGTAAATGTTGATCGTGGATTGAGTAAATGTTTGAAGATAGGGATTGACTAGAGCAAATCCATTAATCCCAACCTTTCCCAAAGGTTCCCAACCTTTTAGTAACTGCGTACCACTTGAAATTTTTAGAAATTTTCGGCGTACCACCAATTTCATATTTTTTAGAAACATATATCTAATGTCAGAAAAGGCTTGTTTTATTTTAATTAAAATGCTAAGAAAGCTTCATATCTTATAATTAATGCACTTATATTTCGTATTAATGATGTTTTAATAAAGGAAAAAATAAAACGATTATTGAAAATTACAGTTTTATTTTTACTCACAGGTCTAAAAACAAATCATTTAAAATAATTAGTACAAACTAAGAAAAGATTAATATAATCAAAAATCAATTTTTAGAGCGAAACTTGTAGTTTTTTGTCTTTTATTAAAATATCAATATCAGGAGCAATGGATCTTAACTTCACTCTAAAAGTCCTCTTCAACACTTACTTTGTTTCTATATTTATTTTTTACGTACAAAAGTTCAGAAAAACCACTCTTACAGAAGTAACTAGTAACAAATGGCATAAGAAATAGCATAACGTGGTTGTACATACTAAAAAATCGAACAAACTTCGTAGAATATTTGGGTCGCTCGTATCATCCTTGCGTACCACTTGAAACGTTGCCGCGTACCACCGGTTGGGAATCCCTGGACTAGAGTTTCGACTGAGATTAGTACATGCATAAAGATGGGAAGTGACAGGAGTGTAGAATAGTAAATATTTGAAGATGGTAAGTGACTGGAGTGAATTAGTTTACGTTTAACGATGGAAAATTAATGGAGAGGATTGAAATTAGAAAATTTTTGAAGGAAGGAAGAGACTGGAATGAATTAGTAATATGAAGTTGCGACTTCAACTAGCATAATTAAGAAAGTGCGAAGAAAAAGAAACAAATTAAAACATTTCGATGGGTAAATACCTAGTCTATTACAGTCAATACTTTAAAAAAATTTATAAATCTGAGTTAAAATTCAACGTAATTTGGTGAAATTTCTATGGAACAGATAGATGCCACACTTAGAAAAAGGAAACTTAATGTAGTCAAATAATGAATTCTTATCGAAATTCCTCATAAATTAATTTTTTTTTAATTGAAACGTATTCTATTTAAGCTCCACAAGCTTAACACCTTATAAACTTTGTACTGGAAGAGATCAGAACCAGTTTACAATGCTACTTCAGAAGTTTACAGAACAAACATTTCACATATTGCCTGAGATCATATATCAATATGAAACTAAACTGCAGTATGTATATTATAAAGGATTAACTCTGTAGTAAATTTTACAACTAATTTTAAAATATAAAACCAGTATAAGATATAAATTGCATACAATAGATAAAATGAATACATTGCATGTATTGATTAAATGAAACGAATGCTGAGGACATACCGTGTTAAATGTGGCCTTGAGTTAACTTATGGTTCAAATGGTGTAATAGCACATGGTCCAAAAAAAAACTATACCATATATTCAAATCATCCTGTGTTTCTTTACAAAATTGTGAAGGAAAATATTAAATTCATTGTGGTACAAATCAGACATCACGCAATCAACGCTTGAAGGGCACCATTGGGAACAAAATATCTTCCTTGAACGTAATTTGTCCAGATACTGAAAGAACTATTATGAAAGGGCAAATACAAATAAAGTATTTGATCAGTAGGTTTTTAGCAAATCTGCAAAAGGAAAAGAATACCTTACATTTTGGTATAAATTCGCAGGAGTTATGGGAGTCCAAACATCTTGTCCAAGCTTTTGCATCGTTTGAATATTTCTAAACAATACTCACCAAGCTTACTCGCAATGTACAAACTACTGTCTTTCGCAGTGCTGTTGGCAAACCTTTGCCTTCTGGTGAAGTCTCAATCCGAAGAATGTAAATGTGCCATGGAATCAGTTCAAGAAGCTATCGATGGTATGATACTTTTAATTATTCTCCGATTCTAATAACCAACGTTACTAATAATTAGTTTACCTTTGCACAATCTGTCCCTAATAGCATTATGACAGCTGAAATCACCTATCTAACACCTTAAAATCATATGGCTCGTGATTATCGCTAACAAGAGATCGGGGGATCAAATTATTAGCATGATGAAATGGCATTGGGACTGTCAAAAAAACTTTGTGTGTACAGTTGGGGGAATAAACCCAACAGCCTCCTTTATTTCAAGCACTATTCATAGAGAAAATTCAATAGGGAACAACATACTCTACAAATTCAAATTCCAAAAAATTGCATAAGGGGGCGTCTTTGTATACAATTACGCACAAACAACGAAAATTTTAATGGGAACCATGTTTTGATGCCATAATTAGATTCTGAATCGTAAATTAGTCTACTTGTGCAGATTTCAGGACTTTTCTATCTTTATATTCGGAGTTACTCAACGTAAAATTTGCTGTCAATTTTAGGGATCATCTCCACATTTAAAATCACTATTCGTAGATAGATTATTTACGGTTATTTATGACATACAATAAAGAAATACACACAAGGAGGAAACGGACTTGACTCAATACTATAGGCATTGGGACTTGGTAATCCAAAGTAATGTACATGTGCACACGTCAAAAAAAACCGACTCACACGATCGTAATTAATTGCACAATTTACATCGCAGAACAAAACGGAAGGTAGCAATCGATAGGGATGAAAGTTTTCTACTAATATCAATATTAAAAATTTGTCTAATTCATATTAAATTGGGTGCTTGCTCCGATAATTTCAATACGAACCCCCATCTTTTATCACAAATTCGGATTCAACACAAAATTTCAGGCGGAAATAAAAATAAGTTCATCAATTTTTATGGATTTTTCACCGACTTGTAAGTGTTTGAAAATTAGATCTCCTAATGTTAAATTGGAGGTTCACGTTTTATGTTATATTTTCTAAAAATATTAATTTTCCTTGGAAATTGTTTTTCCATCCTTTGCTAGCCAAAAACCAAACACAATATATAAATATTTTAATCATCAAACTAAATTTTACAATTTTGTATTAATTATGAAATTAATGTTCATAAAAATTATGAATAGAAACCTGGGCAAATTTTGATTCCATGCGATTCAACTGTTACTGAAACATTGGAATTCCAAATTTCAGCTCATCACGTGCATAATTAGCAGCGCAGTGAGACTGTTTACAAAATTCGATGATTATTATCGTTATTGGGATTGTTCACAAAGTGAAAACAGAAATTTCTGCCAACAGATCCTGGGATTCAATCAGAATGGATTCTAACTTTGTCGACATTTTAATGGATTCCGTACCAAGGCGCCTGCAACAGGTCATTAACTGCGACGGCCACTACATGTCTTTATTAATATTTATAATGTGATTGAGCTCCGAACATTTACGCGCTCCCTCAATGGTTTTTATGGATTTTCTCGGTCAATTTTACGCCGTTTTTCAGTACTTATTCATCAAATCCGCCTGAAATTGTGTGTAGAATCCAAATTTGTGATAAAAGATGGGGGGTTCGTATTGAAAATATCAGAGTAAGCACCCAATTTAACATGAACACGACCCCTTAAACAAATTTAAATATTGGTATTTGTAGAAAACATTCACCCCTATCTATTGTTACCTTCTGTTTTGTTCTGTGATGTAAATTGTGCAATTGCGATCGGATTATTTTTTTTCACGGGTGTTTCGTAGGTAATACTTAGGTAGTGCATTTGTGACACGAAAATGATGTTATGTGGCAGATCATTTTAAGTCCAAAAATGTGCCTAATGCAAATTCCGGCTCGCAAAAGACGTAATTACATCCAATATAACAACTCTGTAGAGTTTCAGCCATGTGAGTTTTGCTAAAGTTCACCTATATTCAGATCAACGATGAAGAAGTCATAAACAAATTGGATTGACAGAGTGCCGCAATACATCTTTATATAAATCATTCACTGAAATCAATAACAAATTTATCGAGTGCAACACCAGTATCTAAGCAAATTCGACTTGATAAAACGCATGCAAATCTTTTGTCTTTAAAGTGTATTTATACACGAGAAACCTCGAAAATCGACCCCAAAATATCAATACTTTTTTTTAATTAAATCAAAATATTGTGAAGTGACTTTGCTTTCAAACGATGCCAAGATCTTGTAAATATTCGAAATAGGTTTTTAGTTACAAAGGTTTTCGTTAGGTACTGTCACCATGAACAGACATGTTTCCAAAACTTTAAAACTCGATTTCTGAAAAACTGCGTTTTCACAATAGGGTGCTTTGTTCAAAACGTGATAACTCCATAATGAATTCATCTATCATAATTATTATGTCATCATTATGATTTATATAATACAGTGGATATTTTTAATTTCAAACGTAGTTTTTTTTGTCAAGGAATGGATTTTTAATTGATTTTTAAATGTTGAAATTCCTGAAAAAAATGCTGATTTTTTTTACGCTTCCTTGATTAAAAAATTCCACAAAAAAAACTATCTCTTCAAGCAGCTTGATGGAAGTTCAAAGTATGAAAATAATATTAGGAATAATTTCTAACAGGGATCGTTTTTCTGAACAAATTAGAATTTGAGATATCACGTTTCAAAACACATGCTAATTCGCAAATTATATCTTAATTATGTAATTAATTATATACACAATTCGATTTTTTTCTCCTTGAAATGATTTTAAGAATACACCAATTACCAGTAGTAAAAAAAAAATGTAATTTTTAAAGACAAAACAAAAAATTTTTAATCTTTTAGTGTATACGTACACATTAACTTTACTTGTATAGTGTTCTATAATTTAAATGCCACAAGCAACAAATGTAGCAATGTCTTCAAATGAGACAAAACGAAAGGCAACATTTTTATATACGACAAAAAGTGATATGAAAAAAATGCTATTCGAAATTATTTCCGATTTATTATTATCATAAAGAAAATACAATGTTTAACAAATTTCTTTGTAGAAAGGCACCTTTTTAGAATCACGAAAATGACTTTAGTTCAAAATATGGACCTGCCTATAATGACACAGGGCTTTCAAAGCACTTGTAAAACAGAAGCTTCAGTGGCATGAATTTTTTTAAATTGCAAAACAGTCTCCTCTTAAACCCTATTTTAGTAACAATTTAGTACATCGGCAGCAGTGAGTAAATCGGCAAAAACACAAAACATAAGTATGAAACAGACGTTTAAAATCTAGCCAAGAAATTTCAATTTTAAAATTAACAACTAATTATCTTAATAAAGTTTTCACGACCGTTTTACCAACCACAGATACCGGTGTTTTTCTTTCAAAGTTATGACGGCTTGAAGCCAAAACTTTGAAATTGGAGTCCTATATAAAAATTTAAAAATAATTCGGAAATAGTTTTTGTTAGCTATTAGTTAAAAAAGACTAAACTATCGTATACCTCAAAAAAATTAATTTAAAAAAAACGCCAAAACTTTGAAAAATTGCCAAAATTTAAAAAATTATTGCTTTTGAAACGACTAGGATTCATATTCATAGTCGCCAAAGTTAAAAAATAGTTCCAAAAAAGTTCCGTTTAAGTAGCTTGTGGCAATATCCCATGGCAGGAATCCACTTGTTAACACATTCATATTCATATTCATATTTGTTGAGCAACTGAGTTTCCTTTCTTTTTAGTATCTTTCTTTTTAGTATCTTTCTTTTTAGTATCTTAAGGTTCTATCTGCAGTAAGCTGATATCTGCAGTATAATTACTCATTCCATTTTTTTTTCTTTTTTGTCAAAATTAAATAAACTTGTTTAGGAAATGAGAGTTTATTTTTTATTTAATTTACCTTCTGAAAATAGGGACCTAATATCGGAAATTCTTTTTTTTTACTAAATAAGAAGTAGTTTTTTAATGCCCCATCATTTGAAATTAAATCACACCACTGTTACAATACTCATCAGTCGAGTTTCAGTATTCTTACGAAATGATTAGCAATATATTTAAGAGTAAAAAAAAAAGAAAAACACAATGTAATTATATTTTGTTTAGGGCAGTTCTGAAACAAATAGATTTCAATAGAAGCTTACCGTAATTTTCTCTTGAGTTTCCCCATCTAAATTTTTCGAATTGTGAGAGTTGTTCTGTAAACAGAAGAAAAAGTAATTTGTAGAAAGATATAAAATATACGTTGTAATATACGTAATATATATATATGAATATAGTATACGTAAAAATATACGTAATATATATATAAATATAAAATACGTAAAAATATACGTAATATATATATATATATATATATATATATAAATATAATATACGTAAAAATATACGTAATATACGTAGTAAGATATATAATAGTACATACTATATAAGTGTAATGTTAATTTTAAAACTAAGACATGTGAGAATTACCCGTATGTAGAGTGATGTTCACACGGAGTAACCATGCATGACCATGTATTTGTAATATTTTACTTTTAAACTGAATCAACGCTGAGCATATTTACTTACAAATATTTATATATATACATACATGTTCGAGAAATGATAATGCAATTTGAGATAAATGTCCAACTATCCCCACCCCCAAGTTAACCTTTTGACAATAGCTGAAGCGCAATAATTTCTTAGAGCGATTTCTTATAACTTTCAAGATAGAGCGGTTGTACCGACCGTAGTCTAAATTCTCTCTCGGCGCGGTTCTTATAACTTTCAAGGTACAACAGATGTACTGGCCGATGTCTAAATTCATTCTTGGCGCGATTAACTTTCAAGGTACAACTGCTGTAACGACCGTTGTCTAAAAGTTAAATAGTTTATTAGTTTAAAGTCAAGTATGAAACCAGGAATAAATATGAATATTATAAAAGATCACGTAAATTCAAACAAACCAGAGATTTTGAGGAGTAGCAAAATCAAAAAAGATAATAATTTACAAAAATTAATAAAATACATTCAAATGTCGCGAGGTTTCCATAATCCTTATAAAGCGGAGTTGATGCCTGCCACAACTTGCTACAAAAAGCACGCCAAAAACGTGACGAAAGCGTTGACACATAAAAGTTTTTACATGAAAGCTGTACCGAAAGTTCTACTAGTGATACTGACGTGATTTTCAGAAAAATCTATTGAGTGAGTTTATGATTTTTATAAACTATTAGGCTTCCAACTACCTTGCGGAACATTTAACCTTTAGATTACGGCCAGTACAGCAGTTATACCTTGAAAGTTATAAGAATCTCGCCAAGAAAGAATCGCGCCACTTATATCTATAGCCGTTGTCAAAAGGTTAAATATGACACTATTGGGTTAAGATTGTTGATTTTGCATTATTTCCATTCTTAGAAAGTCCATCTTTAAAAGTACTAAAACAGTTACTTATGTTATAAGCATGTATACTTTTTTCGTTATTTAGGAATAATGACAGAGGGTGAAAACTTAGAATGCATTGACGAATACAATGTAAGTATTTCTCCTATAATCTAATGCTTCCAATGTCCTAAATATCCACTTTCCGACGTTTTTCGTATACTCTTTAAATGATCAAACTATTTTTTTAGTTTAAGGAATACTTGACTTCCAGTGGCAGTGAAGATGAAGAGGAGGCAAAATTGGTATGTATAAATGATTGAAATTGAGAACAAGGGAACGATTGGGTAATATAAGAGCTAATCCCATACTATTATAATCTTCTCTGGTTGGTTTTAACGCTAAATTTATCACACTCGGACCAGCCAAAGCCCTCCGTGCACACGGAGGCTGGAGCACGTTAAATATATCGTGGTCTGAAATGCCCTCCTGTTGACGTGGTGTGGAAGTTTGGGGAGTGGGATGCTCGCTTAGGTGTTGCTCTCGTTATCTGACCGAGGTTCAAAATTACCATGCATTGTCCTTGGATCTTTTTATTCGGGATTAACACCGGGCCGTCACCAGAGGGTGAAAACTTAGCCCGTTGTGTTACTCCAGTGTGAGGTTAATTCATACCAACCAACCGTTTCATAAAAATAATCGTGTGCAAAACAAGACCTTTGAAAATGAGACGGTAATGTTTTTTCGAGTTTCAAATCATGTTATTGGATCGCATTGAAAAAGCTGTACGCAATAAAAAGAAACAGCTTCCATCATTGCGATACTTAAATAGGTATGTAGTTTCTAATTAGATGCCAGATTCCAGAAAATAAAAAATTGTAACAAAGAATCAATTTAAAACTACAAGCCATTAGGAGTAAAACACGGTTATAAAATAATAATATCACGGTTATAAAATATTCTGGATAAAGTATTCAAAGTAGGAATAATAAAAAGTTGAGTTTTGTCGTAAGTGACAGAATATCGAGGTTGTCTACTTAAATATCTGAAGCTATTCTTAGGCTACGTTGCTATCTCAACTATTCCGTGATAACTTTGATTTCCTTTTCCCAAAAAACTGCAAGAAATTGACCCTCCCCCCTTTTTTTTTTTTTTTTTTTTTTTGAAAAACCTAATTGGTTAATTTCGTTTCATATGTACTGAAGCCATTTAATTTCAAAGCACACTGTTACTTCACATACGGTATGGAATTTTCAGGAAAGCAGACGCATTTGCTTGAAAAGAAATTGATCATGGACATTGTATCAATATGATTTGCCGGTGATGTCAATTTTGGTCATAATGATAGTGGTACTAGGAAATATCGCATTCCTGGTGTAAGAGTGCTACAAGTCAAAAAATATTGATAGGAAAATTGGCTTCAATATTCTGTAATTTTGTAAGTTTTTCAGGAAATGAATTTAAAGGGTATTCACATACACAAAAACTCAAAACTGACATCTATAATAGTCGTCCTCGGAAATGTAATAGATCATGTGGATGGATAAAGCAGGCAAACGTATTTCGTCCAAAGTAAATAGCAAAAGCTATAAAAATGTCAAAATGGAGTTTAAAACATTATTTTTCCCCTCACTCATTTTTTCTATATTTGCATATTCTATGATATTGACATTTTTCTATAACAGAGAAAAGTAATTTTTCATATCACTTTTAATCAACGTTTAACCATTTCAACCGTAGCAACGTCCCGGGTAATTCTTGTAAAATATAAAATTAACTACTATATTTTCACTATTTACTCAAAAAGGTTTCTTTGAGCTGTCAAATTTTCACAACAATAAACTAATTATGATAATTAAACTCATTACGAAGTAATCACTGCGATGATCTATGGTAAACTGCTGTAATTGAAATATGATGTTAGACAAAACAGCCGAATCAAAACTGTTACAGGGGCAAACCAAACTTTTTTTTGGAAGTAAGACGGTGTTGCCTAAAGTTTGATATTTATATAATGCTGTGAAAAATAATAGGTACAGGTGTGTGCGCAGAATGTTTTGAATCGAACTCCTTATTTGCGTGGTTATTATCTCAAATCGACCGTAACTTCAGTTCAGTAGAAAAAATTCCAAGTTGAAATGTTTTTATGTTAGGATCCAATAAAGCATGAAATTCTTTACAGTGGGGTATGTGCTTATGATTTTTGCACAGTTGTATAGATGGAATGGTTTTAGAGTGGGCAATGTTGAAAAAACACTTAGTACGCCAGTCAGATGACCCGTCACTGTAAAGAGGTCCCTAGACGGTCAATAATATTGTCAATAGTATTGTCAATGATCCTCATTGAAGCAACCAATTGATCGCAATTGATGCAATTGTCCATCGATGGACGGACATTGATAGAAATTTTGATTGAAGAACATTGACGGGCGCCATTGACGGAGCCGATTGATCGTGTAAAATACGCAATTGTCAATCGTTAGAGAAGTTTCGCTCAAGACAGATAGTAACAAGATTCGCATTTGACGAATGCATCGAGCCCCATGAAAAACGATTCTCTCGAGGAACGGGAGCTGTGACGCTTTTAAATACTTTGTATCGTGATTATCCTGAGTCGGGGAAACTTAAAATAAAGGAGTATTTAAACAAAATCAAAATAGGTGTTTTTCAAAAAAATGGTCAATGTGTTTAAACAATGCAGACAGCCAAAAACAACACAAGAAAGCCAAATCTGAATTTGAAACCATTTCGAAGCTTAAAAAAGAAACACGAAGATCACGCCCCTTCGAAAATTACTGACCGAATGAGTTTGGCGTGTTGATTGAAGCTATATTAAAACACTTATCAATGGAAACTGTCAATCACATTGACAATAATATTGACAGTCAAGGAACCCCTTAATAATAGGTATTATTTTCATACGTATGTCGGAGACAGGAAGAAGTGAAGAGAAATATATTCTTATTTTTTAATTTTATTAACATTTCAGGGAAAGTATTTCAAGAAAATCGCTAAAATTTAAAAGTAATTTTAAGTCAAAATTTTAATACGAGTCATTTGACCCGCTTGGTAAGTTTAGTATTAAGGAAACAATGGACTTCCAAAATAAACCTTTTCAGCTATCGTCCGATTGTTACAAAATTTGCCGATACTGTTAGTTTTCTACTAAAAAGTCTAAATGCAAAGTTTGATACAAAAAATATTTAGTCACTCCTAAGTTGTCACATAAAACCTAGTCAAAAATATTGATAGATGCGTGCATTGAATTTCTACGTATTATCAAAATTTTAATTTCTATAATAGTGTGTACACATGCTAATCAAATTGTAAACAAGTAAAAAAAATTTGTAATTACTAAAATTTGACCAAAAAAAAGCATTTATAAAGCAAAAATTTGGAAACATTATGAATTTATCATTTGCACTTAGATTTATACAACAGATTTCAAGGATTATCCCAAAATGTTTCTAGTACATCATTTAAAACCAGATGCGCAAGAAACATTTGGAAATCATAAGAATGCCAACGAAAAAACTCGCATGCTTGTTTTTTGAATACTATTTCATCGCTTTGCCAATAAAAATTCCAAAGAATTAATTCCAAATTTAGTTGTTGATTGATCAATACCAGTTAGATAAAACACCAAGCGATGTCCAAATGGCGTTATGGCAGTCTCCGTGGTTAATTTATGACGTCGTCGCTGAATATAGAGGCTAAATTTAACAATTAGTAATGTGACGGTTAAGATAACACTCATGTGACTCACATAGTGCGACAACGTATGTTTTTGCATAATGTAGATTTTCAAATGCGAAATTCATTACATCATATTTATCGATAAACGTATTTACGCATTAGTATGTATATTTTAACTTAACCCCAATGAAGTACGCTGAAATTATATCACTTAGTCAGTCAAACATCATTTAAAGTATTTTCTAACATTGAAAATAAACTATTGCGACTAAAATAATATTTCCTTTTACAGAAAAATCTTTCAGGTTTGTTGATGGAGCTTGATGAAGCTGGTCAAGTAGGAGCAATAGTAAGTTTTTAACAAAATACTTATGTATTCTCGAGAAATTTCAGTTAAAATAATACATCGCATCAAGTGTGTAGCCAGTTGCTTTTAAATAAACCACTGTGTATCTCTACGATTGGTGTTTACAAGTAGTGTAAACAATAAAGTCTAAGAAGAGAAGTTTTAAGCTCTTTGCGCTTTAGTATTGGACAGAAGTTTCAAGTAACGAAATCAAAACAGAACAATAATACAGAGAATAGGGTTTAACGGTTTTAAAAAGTGGTTCTGATAGATTATGCGTGTTTAAAATATGCGCAATATTAACGGACAATTTCAATTTTTCCTTTTTCTGGGTTATTGGAAGTGGGGTGAACTGCCACAACTACAATAACTGACTTAAAATGTAATAGTGTAAACAGCAGTGTAACCTAGCTCCACCTTGAAGTACAGTTTGGTTGACAAATTTACAGTCTTTCACACGTCTTTCTAAATTGGTGACTGTTAGATATAATATGAACACGCGGAATTTCAAAATTCCAAACCAGGTGGCACTTCTGACAAATTCTAGATGACGCTCGCCTCCGGCGCACACTTTGATGGATGGTTCACGACGAACAGTTGAAATAAAAAATGCGATGCTAATCACCTTCCAACACTTTAAAAAAAACTTATATTAATACACACTGTATCCATTCGTTACTTGTTGTCATTCACCTTTATTTCCTAACTGCTTCCCTGTACAACACTCGGCTGTGAATGACAACAAAGGACAAACAAACATTCATTGTATGACCGCGTAAACAGAAGTACACTCTATTTCTACTATCTAGGGTGATACTTCAAATTCTGTAAGGGGAGTTACTGTGGTGAATTTAGTTACCAGTACAAAAATTAACAATAAATTAATTAGTATATAATAGAATAGTAACCTAATTTCACTATGACGTACTTTTTAGAAGACAAAAATAAAAAACATCAGCTAATTAAGTGTTACTCAAAAACAAATTGTATTCCATTGTTAGTCCTATTAAGATAATTATACGTCTTAAAAAAAATGTTTAGTTGGTCTATTTACTGAAATCTTATCCAGTATGTATCAAAAACTTTTAACTATAGGCATTAAGTATGGTGAAAATATAATTTTATAATTGGGCAATGCTTAAGCTCTTTCAAAAGTATTTACCTTTTGACTACGGCTATAGTGTTTAACTGGCGCGATTCTTTCTTGACGCGATTTTCATAACTTTCAAGGTACAACTGCTGTCTAATTTTTCTAATTCTAAATTATTTCTTGGCGCGATCAAAGTACAACTGCTGTACCCGTTGTAGTCTAAAGGTTAATAAAAAAAATTGGAGACGTGACAAATAAAAGGAACATTTTGGAAGTACTATGATTTAAATAGAATAGGAAACAAAAACAATTAGTGATTGCCGAAACTTTTTCCAACTTGACAGGTAACAAAAATGTATTTTCTCTCATAAAAAAATCACGTGATAGTGTAAAGTAAACCGAACACAAATAACTTATCAACTCAAATTCCTTGAAATCAATTCCCAAATCAAAGTACACGACACTAGCTCATTCCTTTTTACATTATGAAGTATTTCATTTTTCATGTATGGTCTTGGTGATTTCAAAAACTAATTCAATATTACTACTAACCATGCCAATTATTTTGATAACTTATAAATACAGTTTATTAATCCGCAGAGGTTAACAAAATCTCTAATTATCAGGTAACCAAAATATTTTCGTATTAAAATTTTAAAAAATCTATAGAATTATTTAAAAAAGATTTTATGCGTCAAAATAAGTGTCTGCATTTTTGAAAACCTCCTCCCAACAACCTCAACGAAACAAGGTTCGATGCATGCCAATGAAGTTCTGGAAAATTCAATACCAAAATTAAATACCTTCATTTCGAGCCATGAAAAGAAAATTCATCAAAAAAAAAACATATCTGACTTGACTTTTCTTTTTAGTTTATTTATGTACGGCAAAAACAATTATACCATAGAAATTCTTAACCTTTTGCTTTGTAAATTATAAAAAGTACCATTTATGTAAACAATGAACACACTGAACCTTTTCCGTACAGGTCCCGGTCTTTTAGATTTAACCAAGCAATTTTTATGCTCAGCATTCATAAACGGGAAGCAAAACGTAAGGAACCCCATTACTTTTAAGAGTTACGACCTCGAAATTAAATTAAACATCCTGTGGCGAATTGCATAAACGAGGATATTCAGCAAAAAGCTAATGCATATTCAAAGTTTTGAATCAAGTCCAAAACTCTACAATGGCATATCATCCGTAACTTCATTCTCTGAATGTGAGTGTGGTACATAACCTGCATCATTGTTTGAGGTGGTCATACAGCTTACAGAAAGCCCGCGTCTCTATTTTTAAAGTTTTCAATCACCCTCGTTTTTAATGGCACTCAGTGTAGTTTCCCCATTTCAGTTCGGAACATATTTTGCAATTCGGCTGTGTTCTTGTTCTCGTTTTGTTTTTACTCATACCTTTAACTCGATACCTTTTGTCCCAAGTCCAGGTCGCTTCACTCAATGCAAGACTCTTATTCCGTTCAAATTTGAGCAGCCTTTAAATTTCGACTATATTGTATATTTAACCCTATTTCGCGCATTGTTCAAATTCGACTTTTGTATTTCCTGAATGATGTTTTAAGACCGTATGTTGTTTCTTTCAGGCTTGCATGGTAGCGCAAGCATCGGCCGCCGTAGAAAAAGCAGGTGTGAACGTACGGGAAGCTTGCAACAAGGACATTGAAGCCGTTTTACAGGCTGTAGCAAATACCATTGAAGATTTGAAAAGTCAGTAAAGAAATCTCCATGAGTAATGAATCTACACTACTCCACGATTAATGAATCTCCACTATGTAAAAATATAAAATGTTGGTTGTTTAAATAAAGTCTATTTTTCTGCAAAAAGTACAGCGTATTTATTTGCATGATAAGATTACAGTACAGCAATTCATAAGGCAATTTTTCAACACCCTTTTTTTCAGTTTCTTGTCATATGTGAGGTATTGTATATCAAAATAAATGTATGTGGCGGTTGTGTTTCTGTAGCGGAATTTGTTTCCTGTTCGTATTCCAAACGTGGCTAATGTTTCAAACACGCTTTCAAAAAACTTCGGCAATTCTATTGATACATTGTTCCAATGGCTAGTAGAATGTGATGTTTTTCTACCAAAAGGAGATACACTTTTATATTAATTCCAAAGATTACAACCGACCAAGTTTGCCAGAACTCGAAGCTCGTAAAATCTTTCGCAGGCCATGGTCCATTTTCAGCTTATCTGGAACGTTTCCATCTTAAAACAAGTGCGCTCTGTATCAGTGGCCGAAAAAGGTGATCCCATCCACTACCTTTTTAACTGTAATCTCACAAGTCCGTGGTAGGTCTACGGCCGATACAGCAGTTGTACCATGATCGTGCCAAAAAGGAATTTCGACTACGGTCAATACAGCAGTTGTATCTTGATCGTGCCAAGTAGGAATTTAGACAACGCCCGATACAGCAGTTGTGCTTGAAAGTTTTCAGAATCGCGCTAAGAAAGAATCCCGTCTTAGTATATATGTATAGCTGTTTTCAAACGGTTAAGTTTTGAATATATACTTTGAAAATCTCACCAAGAAAGTTCAATTTTGAAATTTAAAAAAATAAATATTTTCTTAAAATTTTCCTAAAAATCTAGAAACTACGGATTCATATTTTTTCAATTCATGGCTACCATGACTTGGCACCAAAACAATGAAATTGGCGTCCTTTGGAAAATTTACCCCTGACAGAAAATTCCAAGAAATATTTTTCCGTCCACTATTCGTTTAAAAAAGGGACCAAATTTTCGTTAGCCTTGGTGAATTAAAAAAAAAGTTTTGAAAATAGGAGATTTTGATTCAACTTTGCTTAAATATATCCCGCTGGTCAGCAAAGTTGAAAAATAGTAGCAAAATGTCTCCTGTGGTAGCCTTGTAAAATGGTTTGAATAAGCTTATAACGAAGTACGTGAAAACCATGCCAGACGCACCGCCAATCGACTTGCATTTGGTGGTTGGTTTTTATGGCACAATGCCAATGCTTGGTCGAGCTGGGCCAAACAAAAGACAACGTCAAATGGAGATACGCTCACACGAGGAAAGTTTTACTGTCACAGAAGAGAGAAATCTACCATAGGGGTAACATGAAAGTACAGTAGACAATGGTAACATTTTTGTGTGTCCAAGGGTCATGTGACCAAAACTAGTAGTAACGTGACCTTTATACTGCTCTCGTCTACTGGGTTGTGAAGACATCCATCCTCAAATTGGTCCACGGGACGGGAGAAGACTCCCAAC
This sequence comes from Metellina segmentata, assembly GCA_947359465.1. Classification (NCBI taxonomy): domain Eukaryota; kingdom Metazoa; phylum Arthropoda; class Arachnida; order Araneae; family Tetragnathidae; genus Metellina; species Metellina segmentata. Next base: position 58,689,038 of record OX375882.1, read on the forward strand.
CATTGATTGATCATTTGATTTGTCCCATTGATTGATCATTAGATTTGTCCCATTGATTGATCATTTGATTTGTCCCATTGATTGATCATTTGATTTGTCCCATTGATTGATCATCTGATAGTAGTAGATTCTGGCGATTTCGCCACTTCTGTCGCGACTCTATAGAAATGCACATTCATTCACCTAGGGATAAAATACCAAATATGTCAACCAAGTTGATTTTTCATAGAGCAGTCCCATGATTACTAGTCGACATGCTGGTCACATTTTCTGAAGCTTCTCTCAATACTAATACCACCTCTATGACATTCACCTAGGAAGGAATCGAGTCTGCGCCGCCTACAATTCGAAGGTTCTTAGGCAGTTGGCAAACCTACTGAGTCACGGCGATCCCTTTCTTAACGGGTCGATGACGATGTCATAAGATCAGCGCAACACTGTCATTGGAGCCAATCCTCCTCATTTCCCTCTTCCGAATCTCAACCGATCTTATACAAGTTCTAACAAACTTATTGCCTCTCAGACTAAAGTAACTTCTGATGGATATAGAGGGCCATCGACATAGGTTCTCCGCATCACGTATCTTTCACTGCTATCTTTCAAGGTGGCATCATTTTATGAAGGAAATCGAGACACTGGTTCCACGCTATGACAAATGTCTTAATAATGCTGGCAACTTTGATGAACAGTTATTTAGAATACCTTTTTTCTTTCAATAAAATTGTCCAAAAATTGCTTCAATTGCCTATATTTTTAATATCATAACAGTACTTACTTTTTAGACATAGCTCATATTTATAATCTAAGACGTTAAAAATTCTAATTTGCTGAACCTTATTACATCGAGAGTAGATTTAAGATAACGTAGCCATTTTAAGCCTTTGAAGTGATAAAACAGTTTTCGAATTCATGAGTGAAGAACTATCAATTTGCCCTTAGCAAAATTCAGTTTTTAAGGGTTGATGTTTCACTTTTGGTCCACCAACCCTTTTTTTGGTTGAAGGTGATTCACTCACTGCCTTTCTAGGAGCAACTAGACATCCAAATATCAAACGACAGAATATTTATAGATTTCAGCATACTGTATTTAAGTAATTTGAGCATACTGCCCAATTCTTCATCAAAACTCCTTGAAAAAGGACTCTTGAAAGCATAATTATCTGAAGAAACAGATTGAGATTTTCTCAGCTGTTCGTAAATTAAATATTCGCCAGTGGAAGGCAGAACCAAAACAAAAAAGGAAGGATATATCCGATTGCACGATAAATCATTTAAAGATGGGTTACCAGTACATTTTCCCGTAACATATCTCTATATCTAGTTACGCAAGAGTAACTCATGCCTCGACTGTTTCGAAAGCGTTCTATAAAATCTGAAACTAATAAAGAGAAAGAGAAACGCTAGCTCCAAAATAATCTGCAAGACATACAATAGAAAAATCAATGCGAAAGTGCTTGTTAAATGAAGGAGTTCCAACTCATCAGTTTCACAATTAATTTCCGCATATCCAATTAGAAAACTATTTTTAAAACAATTGAAAGGTACTTCCATCATATGCTTTTCGTGAGCTAGGAAAGTGAGCGAGGAAAAAAGTAGGAAAGATTGAAAAGGTTAATTAACTACGTTAAGGAATGAAGTGAAGTACATCTGACGCCACAGTTGCTTCTGGTACTGAAATTGTTCGTACTAGGGGAGATAAAAACAATTATTTTCTATTCAAAAATTTTTCCATCCTAGATGCGAGTAAGAAACGCTGCGCTATACCGAAAGCGAAATGTGACAAAATGGGTAAGTAGTTGAGTTGAGTCAACGTCGCACTACAACAACACAACGGGCTAGTGGCGACGGTCCGGGATATAACACGAAGAGAAAGGTTCGAGGACAAGTCCTCGTAACTTTGAATCACGGTCAGATGACGAGATCAACACCTGAGCTGAGCTGGTACCCCACGCACCAAACTTCCACACCACGCCAACTTGAGGACATTTGAGGCCATGAAGGCGCCCGTCTGTTCCCGTAGAAACTTGATTTATCTCATTTTTCATAGGACATACTGAGACAACGGTGGCCTCGTTGGAAAAGTAAGGGATTAGTAACCGAAGGTTCGAATCCAACCAAAGACCGTCGTGTACAAAAAGGTCGTGGTCTCAAATGTTGGTATGGTGTGGACTGTGTAAGCTTGAAAATGAGATGCCAGCTCAGGTGTGACCTCGTCATCTAACAGCGCTTTAAAATTACGTAGTGTTGTCCTCGGCAATGGTAATTTTTAATCAATGTCGTACTAGAGCAACACAGCGGTAATTTACGACGGTCCAGGATGAATCCCCTAAGGGAATACGAGGACAACAACTCGTAATTTCGAACCACGGTCAGATGACGAGGCAACACCCTAGATGGCACCCCACTCTCCCAACTTCCACACCGACCCAACGTGGACTACCGGCCAAGACAGATTTAAGGTGCACCAGCCGCCTCTACACCATACGCTTGCAAACATCCATGCACAGACCCGATTCGAACCGGGAACCTTCCAATCTAGAGGCTAATAATAGATATTCTCGGAAACAAGTAAAAATAATTCATTCCAAGTATAGAACTGCCTTAATCCACAGTCAACTTCCATCAAAAATAATATAAATATACTGCTGTTTGTAAAAAATGCAACACCACGAAGGAGTCATCAGAATTAAATTAAATTTAATACACAAACGGCTTGTATTGGTACAAATAAATGAATAAATTTAAAAAATATATATATATTAAGTGTCCGAAATCAGTATTTCATGTAGCCACCACGCTCTGCAATAAGTGCTGCTATACGAAGTGGCATGGAGTGAAACAGATGTTGAATGTCTGCTTGTGGAAAATAATTGCATATTGTTTGTATGCTTGTCGTCTTTTGAAGCTGTAGGACGCGGAACACGAGCGAGACAACGACCAACAAAATCCCACACTTGCTTAATAGGCGACAGATCCGGCGAATAAGCAGGCTAAGGAAGAAGTTGCATGTGTTGGGCTGAAAAGAAGTCTCGAACATTCCTTGCAACATGTGGGCGTGCATTATCCTGTTGAAAGATAGCTCCAGGGATGCCTTGAAGGAAGGGAACGACTTCGGGCTCTAGCACTTCACGGACGTACCTGTTGCTATTCAGATTACCCTCAATTCGTAGCAGCTGAGATCGTCCATGATACTAAATCGCATCCCAGACCATAACTCCGGGTGTTCGGCCACTATGACGTTCGATAACGCACTATGGAAGGCAGCGTTCACCGGCATAGCGTCTAACACGAATGCGGCCATCATGGTTCATCAAATTAAAGCGGGATACGTCAGAAAAGACAACTTGTTGCCAATCAGCCCGCCAGGCTCTGTGCTCATGAGCCCATTGCAGACGCAGCCGTCGATGATTTGGCGTGAGGGGGATCCTGTATAAAGGAATCCATGCACGCAATCCACAGTGCAGCAGAAGTCGGCGAATTGACGAAGCCGACATAAGTACACCTGTAGCGGTGACCAAAGTGCTGCCAACTGCCAGGAGGAAGCTGTACGGTCATTCACCGCCATGTGGACCAGGTGTCTAGCATCGCGCGCTGACGTCACCTTCCGTCGTCCACTCCCAGTTTTTTGAGTTGTCCGGTGCTCGTCGGTCTACTGCTTCTAAACTCGCATCACTGTGGAACTGTTCCGCTGCACACGAGCTGCTATTGCGCGATAGGAAAATCCTCCTTGACGAAGGCCGATGATTCTCCCCCGTTCAAACTCCGTAAGTTGTTGAAATTTCACCCTATTTCGTCGTGGAGGCATACTTCGTAGTGGAGGTTTCGCTAAACGTTCGCCACTAAAAAATAACCATGCACTATTTTCAACGTCCCGCTACAGCCCTCTATTTATACGCTTTTAGCATCAGTTCAGAGGGCGCTGCTCACACCACGCATGCGTGGTGGCTCTTAAACTTTACTACTTTGCATAACATCCTATGATTGACATTTGCTGCAAATTTCATTTCATTCGGATGATTCCTTCATGTTGTTGCATTTTTTACAAACAGCAGTGTACAATAAATCCACCAGTCCTCCCTACTTATAATGAACAAGCCCTTTTCCTACAGGAATCCAGCACATTTGGTTACGAAAGCAGTTCTCATGTAGTAGATAGTATAGGATTGCATTTACCGAGGTTGATAGAATAACGCATATGGATAACACCTTAAAGGGTAGGCCGAAAAGTCAAATTTTGCCTCAACAATCACCAGCCAGCTGCCACACCAGATCAACTTTGGCAACATGTGGAAGCTCCTTGGTCTGCTGTACCCTATGAACACATTCAAAGTCTCTTTGAATCAATGCCGAGGCGTGTGGCAGCGGTGATCTCCAACAATGGCGGCTACTCTGGCTATTGATTTTGGCAGGAACCACACTTCACAGAAGTCTATAAATTTAATCATTTGATACTTGGTCAACATGTTATCTACAAAATAAACTTTGTTGTGATATCTCTTGTCTTTCTTGGTGTTGCAATTTGGGTGGCCAGCAGTGTATTTCCCAATTCTGGAGGCTTTTCTCGGTAGGTCCTGAGTATATCTGGGACTTCTTCAATCACGTTAGATAAACAGGGACTTAAAAGGTAGTAGTTTAATGTGTACGAAGTACGGAAACCATTGCAAGAGTGAAGAGTCGGCTACGTGCCATGCAAATTTCCTGATAACTTCCATTCTATCTCGCAATTGAAAATCTTCCATCAATACCATTACATTGAAGATACTGTGCAGCTATTTCTTCATTTTCCGGAAATCGCACTTTACAAGTTGCACACTAAATGGTACATATTTTTAAAAATACCAGAAAGAAGCTTTCACAGATTCGTTATCAGTCCTCTAAGCAAATTCTTGGTTTATAGTCATTTATATGGAAATGGGCATTTTAACACTGCTTATGAGAAATATACCTTAATTGATGAGAGTTTAGCAGTGTCGAGCGGGAAAGCCAAAACACCAAAATCCAAGAACTGTTACTAAGGTGATTAGAATTACTTAGTGGAATGAATTAAGGTTTCACTTAATTCATTTCACTAAGGTGTTTAATTTTGATAACATTGACAGATTTGTTCATATGACTTGAACTACCAAAATTGTTTCACTATTTGAATTTTTCCCGTCGAAATTTGATTTTTTTCGACCCACTTATTGCCCAACCACACACGCAAAAGATGCGATTCTATTTTCAAAACAAACAGCCGCTAACCTTTGACATTATAATCTCTAAAAGAGCAAAGAATCACGAAAGCGCAAAGGAAACACAGGTAAAGCTATATTCCAACATTTCACAATCCCCAAGAGCATAATCTGAGTAAGATGACTTTCAAACACTGAGTAACTAAAGCTCAAGGGTAATAACTAATTCAATGAATTTAAATGAAAATGAATTATTATATAAACTATTTTTTTATGTTAATTTGTGAACTATAATAAACCATTGAACCATCTAAGGAGTTCACACGCATATTTCCATATTGAAACCTGCAATCTTCTCTGAACGACTTTTAACCAGTTTTGATCTTTTCGACCAATAGAATTCTTCAAAAGGATTTTATTTTTAAGAAAATGAACTGTTCGAAATCATTCCATTCTAAAAAAGAACCAAGATAACCCCTTTCATGGGATTATAATCTAAGAAAAGAACCAAGAGAATCTTTGCAGAGGATTGAAATCTACGAAAAGATAATGTAAATTGTAATGGTAATCAACGTCACAATGAAGCGACATAACTGGCTATTGGGGACAGTATCCATAGAAAATATCAGAGGACAACATCGCGTAAATTTGAGCCACGCTCAGATGATGAGATCGACAACTGAGCTGGCATCCCACTCTCCAAACTTCTACACCACATCAACGTGCGGACTGTTGAGACCCACAGCAGGTTTAACGTCCATCAGGCCCCTTGTACACGACAGTCTTTGGCTGGACGTAGTTTAGAACTCGCAACCGTAACTCTTCCAACCGAGCTACCACGGCCCTAATCTGCTGAAAGAAACAATGGAATCTTTCCATAAGATACCAATCTAATGAAGGAGCAATAGAATCTCTCCACGGCTCTAATCTAAGGTAAAGAATAGAATATGTCTTAACAATTTCAAACAAATATTACATTATTGGAAAACCTCATAGGGTTACTCATACTGGTTTTTAGATTAATAGAGGCCATCCCATTAGTTGAACAATCCAACGTAATGCAAAAAAGATTAAAAACCACCGATCAAATTAAAAAAACTCAAATTGTAAGAATAGTTCTTGGAAAAAATAGACATGCCACAAAGCTAAACCAACAATAAAGGACCAGACACCAGCGGATTTGCATAAAATCCAACTACTTCTTTGGGGGTGTTTTCCGTGGTATGGCCTGGGACCGTTGCATGTTGTTCCTGGTCAATTGAACGCCGATGCCTACATGAACATTTTGAACAATAAGGTTCTTCCTACGCTCATGCAATTTCATGAAATGGACGAATGTAACTTCGAAGACGACAACGCTCCATGACATGTTGCAGCCTCTGTCAAGCAGTGGTATCAAGATATGGATGTCAAACGTCTTCCTTGGCCTGCTCAGAGTTCTAACCTAAGCCCCATAGAACATTGGTGGGACGAGTTAGAGCGACGCTTGCCGACCAGAGAACCACGTCCCAAATCTACAGCTGAGCTGGCGACATTCTTGCAGCAGGAAGGCCACAAATACCCATGGCTATGTATCAAAACCTTGTTGAAAGTCTGTCCAGAAGAGCTCATAGTGTAATTGCAGCACGTGGGGGACCACTCCCTTATTAAAGCATGTATATACAAGAAAAAATATTTACAAAACGTGAATCAACAAACCTTCACATTTTTCGATTGGCATCTCATTGCCTCACAAAAAACTGTCACGAACCTAGATTCGAAACGAAATCTTGCAATACTATTCCGAAATCACGGAAGTTGCGTACGCAGGTCCTTTTCCAAAAGAATACAAATATTTATTTTAACGCAATTCATACACGCACAGTTTGAACTTCATACAATTTTTTTTAAGAACAAATCCCAATTTTTATTTGATCAGTATGACAAGGAAGGTACTTGTTACACGAATTGAATTCACAATATAAAAGGTAGATGTTGGATGACCGTCAAATTTTATACAGAAGTTGTTTAATTTTCACATCTCCAAGTTCCTCTAAATAGGTGTTCCACAAAATGAATAACTTAATGTTGATAGTTTTGTTTTCTAATGTATGTTTTCTAGTTAAGGCCCAGTCTTCGGAATCAGCATCATCCGAAAATGAGTCATCCGAATATGAGTCGTCCGGATTTGGATCATCCGAATTTGAATGTAGAGAGTCGTTTGAAGCAGCATCTACAGCACTAAATGGTAGGTTTGTTTTTATTAGTTTCAATGGCGTACGGGTCACACTTAACCATCTGAACCGAAAATGCTACGAATACACATTTGGTTTTATTAGTTTCAATGGCGTACGGTCACACTTAAACATCTGAACCGAAAATGCTACGAATACAAATTTCGTTTTATTAATTTCGAATGGCGTACGGGTCACACTTAACCATCTGAACCGAAAATGCTACGAATACGCATTTCTTTTGTTAGTTTCAATGGCGTACGGGTTACACTTAACTATCAAAACCGAAAATGCTACGAATACACATTTGGTTTTAATAGTTTGAAATGGCGTACGGGTCACACTTGACCATCTGAACCGAAAATGGTACTAAAAATACACATTTAGAAACTCTTAGGCTAGGCCTCCACTTGAGATTTCTAGTAGCGCGATTTTTCAGTCGCAAAAATAAAACTCATTGTTTCAAATACAAGTGCACACACTTGCGACTAATCAATCGCATCGATTCAAAAGTTGCAACCGGTCCTATTTTCGCTGTGACGCGACTGTTGATCTACCCAATGAATCACACAGACAAGCATGGAGGTGCACCCACTTGTGATAGTTTAGTCGCGCGTTTTCCAAGGTCAGCTTTTCTTATACATTAAATGTTTTTTATTCCCCTAATTCACGTGTCTATCTTTGCGATCGTTGAAGATAGAGTGATAATTTTAACGAATTTGAAATCTGCGGGAAATTTTACACTTGATCAATACCTTAAATGTGATTTTCTTAAAATAAAATAATTAATTAATAATTAATAATTAAATAATCAAATGGAAAATAATTAAATAATCAAATGGAAAATAATTAAATTATCAAATGGAAAATAATTAAATAATCAAATGGAAAATAATTAAATAATCAAATATCCAAATGGAAAAAAATTAAATAATCAAATATCCAAATGGAAAATAATTAAATAATCAAATAAAAAATAATTAAATAATAAATCTGGTGTAAAATTTTACACTTGTTTAAAATCGTTGAGATTTTCACTCTATCTTCAACGAACGCAAAGATAGAAACTTGAATTAGGGGAATAAAAACATAATTTAATTAATTCAGCGATTTATTTATCACAGTGTGTGCAACTTGTAGATTTTCTGCGACAGCGATTTTTTGGTCGCCGCGACTAGAAATCGCAAGTGGAGGCCTAGCCTTAAGCTTGTAATTCAGGAATGATTACGAATTGGCATTGTGGGTCAATTTATAAAATAAAATATAATTACATTTCACTGGTTGGTAGGTCAGTTTTTATGGTATGCAAAATATTCTGCGGTGAGTTTAAATGCAAAGTCGTGAGTCGTATACAAGGATATTGAGTCGCACAAATTGAATCGGTTGTTTGAGAACCCCATAAGTCAATGACTTATGGGGTTTCTCGAATACACGAAAACTTTCATACGGGCCAACTCCGCGAAGAATGACCTGACTCGTGGAGTTTCGCTTCTAATAGATGCGTCTACAAGGGATGCGACATCGATAGCAAAATATCGATGTTTTGAAACATCGATGTTCAAAATTAAAACATCGATGTTGATAATACATCGACCCAAAAACATCGATGTTTATAAACATCCATGTTTTTAAAATTCAGTGTATTTAAACTTTTTCCCCCATTTCTTAAAACTGGTTTACCAACTATTGATGCGACATCGACAGCAAAACATCGATGTTCAAAATTTAAACAACGTTGTTGATAGTACATCGCCCCCAAACCATCGAAGTTTTTAAAATTCAGTGTATTTAAATTTGTTTCCCCATTTCTTAAAACTGGTTTAGCAACTAGTGTTGCTACATCGCCCCCAAACCATCGATGTTTTTTTCTAAAACATCAATGTTTAGAAAACATCTACATCGATGTCGCATCCCTACTTTTCAGACCCTTCATCCTTGGTCACTTTGGTCTAAAGGTATGTTCAATTTTCTGATTATGAAAATTATGCTACTTGGTTATTTTTAAAATTTTTATAACGGTACTTTTTTCATTTAAAAATAAAACATCGACAGCGTAAAAACATCGACAAGTATAAACATCGATGTTACCAAAACATCGACCCCAATACATCGATGTTTTTTTTTAAAACGTCGATGTTTTGAAAACATTGACATCGAAGTCGCATCCCTAGCGTCTACCTCTGAAGAATAGATTTTTTACTGAAAACTCGATTTAAAAAAAAAAGTGACATGGGGTTTCTCAAACAGCCGATTCAATTTATGGGTCGATAATTAATCACTCTGTGCGAGCGGTCAAAATGTGACGCTAATAGGCAAGGTTTCACTCTGAGATAAAAGTCGCTGAAAATTCAAATTTGAAACAAAACGTGCTCACAAAGCAGAGACTGGTATTTTATCTTTTAATAACTTAATTTCCGTTTGCTCATCAAAATTTCATGCATCACAATTGTGTTGATTTTTTGCAATTTTTTTAAATTAACGTCGTACTAGAGCATCGAGCATCACAACGGGCTATTGACGACGGTCCTGGGATCAATGCCCTAAGGGAAAGACCCGCGTACAACACCACGTAATTTTGAACCACGGTCAGATGACGAGGCAACACATGAGCTGGCACCCCACGCTCCGAACTTCCATACCAACCCAACGTGAGGACTTTCGTCCATGACAGATTCAGGGGCACCAACCGCCTATAAACCATACGCTTACAAACATCCATGCACTGACTCGGATTCGAACCAGGAACTTTCCGATCTAGAGGCTAACACCTTAACCACCAGACCGGTTGGTCGGCCACAATTATGTTGAAACAACGTAGCAAAGCATTGCGCACATCTGCCAACCTCCTAGCAAATGTTCGTGAGAAGTCTTTTAAAAATTAAAACAATTGCCTCCGTAACAAAAGGACGATGTTATTTAAGAATTGAACTTATTATTATGCAAATTAAAGGGACCAGTGTAATCATATCTGCGTAATGTTAAAATGGTCAAATTTTAATTAACATTTTCTAAGAATCTTCTATTGGTATTGATTTGAATTATTTTATACAGGTTTTGAAGACACTTTTAAACACTTCAACAGAGGAATTTTTTTAAAAACTTAAAATTTGAATTTATTTTATTTATTTATTTTATTTATTTTATTTATTTATTTTATTTATTTATTTTATTTATTTATTTTATTTATTTATTTATTATTATTTTTTTAAACGACCAATTTTAATTCTTTTTGACAACTAAAATTAAATTTCCTGAGGAGATGAGAGAAATACCTGTGTTAAAATATGTTTTGGGTATGTTATACTTGTAAACCAACATTTTTTTACATTTGCTTGAATAGATTTTGAAAAAATGTTCCTGTTATGGATAAAATACACATTTTGAGGTATTGAAGTTTAAAACCACAAAACTTTCCTTACTTCAGATACCTACAGGCATTTTTCAAAAAACTATTTCAAATACTTCTACTCAACATATCTCCACAAATAATATATTATTTTAAACAGAATTGTATAAACATTTATTTAAATTTATTAAAAAAAAATCGAAATTTTGGAAGATTTTTGTGCATTGGTCCCCTTAAATGAAAAGGTCAGAACAGGTTGTAAACAGATGTTTTCATACAAAATTGCTGTCAAACGACGGACGTTTTCTGAAAAATTATAAACTCTGTTGTGAGAGAGATTTTCAATGGCAAAGAAATGAGCCACAGAAAGACGAGGATTTTTTTTTTATTTCTGGATGCCTATTGCCCACTACGGAATACATACAGGTGGCATTTCGACTACAAAACAATACTGTCATCAACATCTAGCTTCACAGAAAACGTAACTCGTGGAAAACATTTCATTTTAAAACAAACGCTTTGTTATGTCATGCGCTAGTGCAGCGGTTCCCAACCTGTGGTACGCGTACCCCTGGGAGTGAGTGGAGGACAAGTTAAGGGTACGCAAAAATAATATTGATAATGGCGAAAAACATCAGAAAAATAAAAGTTTTTACTCTTGCATTTAAAAATATAGCCATCCGTGCTTGTGTACCAATTTTTAAACCTCATTTCACGTACTCACAGATTTGCTCACTATCTAAAATGTTATGTTTCATTAGAAATGAAACTGCACTATCATTGCTGGTAAAGATTTGATTGTTGAATTGAGCTTCTTTGATTCTTCGATCAAATGTGTTTTAAGGGATAAAAAAAAATTTCCTTTACTTAAAAATTCTTTTGCTCTCTTATTTTTTTAATTATTAACAAATCTATATCTATAAAATTCAAATACCACTCACTGACTGACTGACTCATCACTGTATCTCAAGAACTAAAAGTCCTAGGAAGCTGAAATTTTGCAGGGTGTTTCTTCTTATACAGTAGGGGTGCACTAAGAAAGGATTTTGAAAAATTCGAATCCTAAGCGTCCTAAAATTGACCTAAAAGCAATTTGAAAACGCCATAGAAATAACATTGAGTGTAAAACGATTGCTATACGCATCTCAGATTGCTTTACCAGTGTTGATCGAAAAACAATTTTCTTAAAACAAATTAAATTATAATGTTCATGTTTGAACTGAATTTTTACGTCTTCCCATGATGAAAATAATATTTATAAATATTTGATTGATGAAGAAAGAATATTTAGAACATTTAATTTCATATTTACTTAAATTTTATAATGGAGAACGAAAAGCCCAAACGATAAACTCATTGTTCATAAAAGCGTAATTTTGCTACTCGGTATCTGGAAACCTCAGAATTAATGTTTAATTTTTTAATTTGATTTATAATTCTTTTTTGGGGTATTTGAATTGAAAACGGGATGGTTGCGATCATATTTGAGGATTCCCAAGTATTATAAATATGTGTTATTTTTAGCTTATAAATCATTGTCTTCATCAATATTGTTCAAGTTTTTTGTCGAATTGTTTTATTTCAGAATATATTCAGAAAGTCGAAATACAACACGCTAGAACAGATATTTTTTCAAAATTCTGCCTTTTTTTAAGGATTGGAATTTTGTTTCGTTTGCATTATGTGTTCCGGTATATTACCTAAATGAAAACATATTCATAGGAAAAGTAAGTGCAAGACTATCCACCGAAAATTCGCCAGTTTTAATGAAATGGAATGCACGGAAATATTCGTAGTCACTCGAAAACTTAAAATCAACTTCAACAGAAGTGTGACGAATATGAAATGGATTATATGGTTGGATACAACAAATATATGCATATTTGCGTCCGAAGTAAATTGTAGAAGCAATGGAGAAGTTAAATTGGCATTAAATTTTTTTCCCCCGTACATTCAAATGATGATAAGATTCTTTTATGAAAAAGGATTGATGATGACTTTTCAATCAACATATTATTAATTCAACCCGAGCAAAGCCGGGTCTTTCTGCTAGTGAAATTATATTTAAAACAAAGAAGGAACGAAAGTTTTAGCGCCAAAATGGAAATAAATTGCAAAATTTGAAATAAAAAATAAAAGTTTATAAATGTTATTAGGTGAATTTGATTCGTATGATTATCTAGCTAAACCTATTGTTATAGTATATTACTCGAGGTGATTCTAAGAAGGACCCTAGCACCATGGCTATTATTGCATTGAAGATTGGAGTGGGGGTGCCAAAAATATTATTGCACAAGTTCGCTTCTTACCTACGGTGGGCATTGGTTGGGTGTAATGAAGAGAGGGTGTTCAGTATATTGTTACGTGTAACTCTGCCAGTGGGTGATCTTTTAGAATTTACTTCCTCTTGGCGCTTCATACGGATTACAGTTCCTGCTCATGGATCGTCAATAAGCAGGACGCACGCGCGTCTGCATATATCTTTTGTCAAAACTAATTCTTTTGTTCATTAAATATGGGGTTTTTTTTGCTGTACATCGCCCAAGTTCATTTAGCGATGACAAAAACAGAGGGAGTAATCGTAAATGAAAAGTCTAATCGAGGGGAACGGAAGAGAAAAAGGTTGGGAACGGCTGCGCTAGTGAATGGAATTTAAACAAGTCCAGCAAAAGAAACCAATTATGAATATCAAATCAAATTAATCTCTCATCCATTCATTATTGACAGTGGAATGAGAAAACATCGTAGCAACTCTGATCCCAAATCCCGGTTGGAAGAGTAACGAATTAACAACCGGAGGGTTTCGAGTTCGAATGCAACCAAAGAACATCGTGTACAAAGGGGGCTTGTGAACCCTAAATCTGTCGTGGCCTCAACTGTATTCACGTTGGCGTCTGGTGGAAGTTGGGTCCCAGGCTCAGGTGTGACCTCGTCATCTGACCATGGTTCAAAATCTTTCCCTCAAATCTTTCACTTCAAGCGGTGATCCCGGACCGTCGCCAATAGCCCATTGCATTGCTCATGTGCGGTGTTAATTAAATACTTACTGATCTCAAATCAAAATATTGATAGGAAAACTGAGTGCGAGATTCTTTGCCCTGGGTTCGCCTTTTCACCCAGAACTAGGTAATATTCTGCTGGCATTAAGTAATCTAATATAAAATTATAACGTAATTCAACAGTATATTACGTAACCTTCCTCAAAAGATTTTTTAAATTTTAAAAGCTTTATTGTAGGATTATCTACTTGAATATCATATACGCTACAGTACTTTAAGGCATGCAGTTGAATCCACGTTGCACTGGAGCAACACAATTGCTATTGGTGACGGTCCGGTATCAATCTCGAAGATCCAAGGACAACACCCTGTATTTTTGAACCTCTGTCAGCAGATCCAAAAGTTGTTACCCCATTCTTCAAACTCTTACACACCACACCAACCTGAGGATATTTGAGGCCACGACAAATTTAAGGTGCACCAGCGTAGACGACGGTCTTTGGTTGAATCGAATTTCGAGCTCAACTCTCTAGGTTGCTAATCTGCTACTCTTACAACCGGGCTACCCCCTTGTCCTACTTTAAATAATATATGTCTGATTGGTTGGATTTCCGGTTTTACGGCACCAGGGCCAAAAATTTGACCAAGCTGCGCCAAACAACGTCAAGCAAATGGAAATACACATAAGGGAAGTTTTACTAACACGGAAAGTTGAAACTACATCCAAGTAGGAATCGGCCTTGGACTTGCAGGTTGATAACACATTAGGCAAACCAACGGAGCAACAACAGTAGGTGGAGATAACTTTTATTTACAAGAATCTGTAGTAAAGAGATTGTAAGTAAGTAAATGTTTACACTTTTTCTTTATAAAGACGGTCTAAGACTCAAAATATGAAAAAAAATCCCTTTTTTTCATTATCTTGAAAAAAAAAAAAAAAAGATAGATAGATATTTATAAAATGACACCTAAATTTTGTTTCTTCCATCAGTAGAACCAGATATATTCAACTTTTTTTAACATGACCGCTTGCAAATCAAACGAGCCTTCATAATTTTAAACGCTCTTTTTCTCCTTTTTTGTGTTAAATGGGATTTCAATAGTGAAAAATGGATATAACTTTAAAAGTATTTGTCATAAATGAATGAAATTTTTTACATTTACTTTTCAAATATATTTCTTTAATTTGTCTTCAGCAATTGTGTATATATATTTTTTTTTCTATAATTTTTCCAACTTAGTATATTGTGTTTTATGTAGTTTTTGAACAAAATATTTTTTCTAATTGTTTTAATCAAAAATTACGAAGACAGTTTATAGTACGAACTTCTAAGAGTTATTTAATTCCAAAACGAAGTGATTTGTTATAAAATGTTTTAAAATATATCAATTTTGCCCAACGTCAAAATTTTAAAAAATTTCAATTTTAATAAAAATGTGTATAGTTTTGAAAATATAAAATAGTTATTATAATTGCAAAGTACAATGTATATCTACAGAAAAAATTTCAGAGCAAACACTTTAAAACTGAAGATTTTAGAATTTTGAGTCCCGAACCACAAACTAATTATGTAACGTAATATAACGTAAAACTATGAAATGTGCAAAAATATTTATTATGAGTCCAATTTTGAGAGTTTTTTATTATTGTTATGATGTAACTTTCCATTTTCTATTTTTAGACATATTTAATAACAAAGAAGAATTAGACTGTGTTGAAAAATTCCAGGTAAATAATTTTTTTCTATAAAAAAGGAAAATTTCTTCCTCTCACCGATAAATAATAATTCATTTTAATTCTTAATAAAACAGTTTCTGCATAAAAAATATGTTTCAAAGAAAACAAATACTTTACAATATAGTTAAATTATTCAAAACATTAAAACCAAAAACATGAAGCAATTATACAAAAATATATTACAACTACATTAGTTGAAATGCAAAAATCTTAGCATAATCTATTGTAGCCGAACTGTGAAACAGTTTAGCACAACACCTAAATCTACCTATTATTTAACAACGGTAAAACGTAAAATTCTGAATATGAAGACAGATATAGACTAGATCTTTAAAGTATAAACCAAATATAAAATACATCTGTAAACAAAACTTAAATCGAATCAAACTTGCAAAGAATATTTTTACAATGTCACTCAGAAATAACAAGTAGAAATATCTTTTCCAAATTGCAATACAGAAATAAACAAAATAAAAAATTAATGAAGTCAATAGTAATTTGCTAGGTAACAATTAATAGCTGGATAAATAAAAATAATCATAAATTAATTATAATGCCTATAAGAGAAATCAATATTAGGCAAGAATTTTTCGCATTGCAACAACCAAAATAGAATAACTATCTCATTTGAATATTTAAATTTTGTCAATGTTAGCTATTCGGTCACGTTAAGTTTATGAAGTTAAAATAACCTTGTTTTTCAGGGCTTCAAATTGCATAAATTTCAAGAGTCGTGTTAAAATTTAAAGCATGAATATGATAAGAATGTTGAAATTCCTCAACATTCACGGAGGAAATTAGACTTCGGTTCTAACGCAGAAGGCATAACCCATGTTAACTTAACCCTCCAAGTGGTTTCGACGAGATATCTCGTCCATAAAAATCTCACCAATTTTGGTAATGACGAGTTACCTCGTCGAGACAACCACCAGGAGAATTAAAATACAATAATGTATAAACTATGTTACTTACTATGTATTTTAAAGGACAGACGCTTAAAGATGAATTAACGACAAGTTGATTTACATATCGTAATTTAAAATAAATTTTATCAAAATTTTGTACAAAACAGACAGAACGTTAACCTTGGATTGTTCTAATTATTTCAATAATGAATTTATAATCAAAAATAGGATTAATATAATTATTTAATCTAATATGGTTTGAAATTTAAAAATACAGGACAGCTAATTACCTATTTATACTTAATGAATTTTATTCAGCTTGCAGAACAAATGCTTGGAAATTCTACATGCGAAGAGGACGAATCTTGTAATGTAAGTACATTAGATATTGAATGCACTTTAAGAGCCCTGTTCCAATCAAAATTGAATTGAATCAAACTCACTAATGGAGTATTATATTTCAAAATGCATTTCGCATCATAAAACCTAATTTGAAAGGTATATTAACTATTACCTTTACTTAAATCCAGCATTTTCTCGTTACAAAATCTAATTTTTTTTGTAGATCATAATAAAGATTTTACTTTACCTAACAGCATTTCCTCATAAAACCTAATTTCCAAGGCACATTAACGGATAAGGCATCAGCATAATTTGATTTAGATAGTTGAGATTCGGTTTGCCGCCTAAGGAAATTCTTGCTCATTTTGAATTTTGTCCGAATGTTTCATGGCAAGCATTAGCAAGGCAAGTACATTTAAATCCAATTTAGTTGCAAAAAAAAAATGATACAATAACGATAATTTTGTGCAGTTACGTCCAATTTTTTTCGATGTAGATCGTCAATCCTGCCTCTCCCAAATTCGACGTCATTTGAAAAAATTTCACATTTTAAAGAAAAATTTGGAAGATATATTTGCCGTATTGAACATGGGAAAAAAGTGGTTTCTGGAAGACATCCCGAAATCCGAAAGAGTCAGCGGGTATGACTCAAGGATATGGCAAAACACAAAGAATATATGACTATTTCTGATTGTCTGTAGCAAGCCACACATACAAGTGGTGGACAAAATAATAGGAACACCTGTTAAAGAACACAAACTTTTATTAGTAGGGAGTTTGGGCCACCCTTTGCATGAATTACAGCTTGCATCCGACGTGGGATTGACAAATAAAAATCTTGCACTATGTTCAAGGGATTTCGCACTCATTCCTCGTGCAGAGCGGTCTCAAGTTCAGATATTCTGCGTGGAAGTGGAAACCAAGCACGGATTTTGTTCTCTAAAAAACCCCACAAAGGCTCAATGATGTTGAGATCAGGGAACTGAGGACTCCACGTGAGATGTTCCACTTCATCATCATGCCCATCAAACCATGTTTCAACACAGCGAGCTGTGTAAACAGGGACGTTGTCATCTTGGAACACAGGTCTTTCACCAGGAAACAGTCTGAAGCATAGAGTGAAAATGATCTGCGAGAATACTGCGATAATGCTCGGCTTTATCTTCCCCTCTCAGGACTACGGGTGGCCCCAAGCCACACCTAGATTACGAGCCCCACACCATCAGAGACATCTCCATGCTTAACGGTAGGAACCAGAAAACATGCAATGCTTCTGCTGGTGTTCGCCAGACTTACAGACATCCGGTGGTCTGAAACAATGTAAATTGATGATTCATCAGACCGCAGATTACCTGTTCTCATTGTTGTTGTGTCCAGTTTGGTGGTCTCGGCGCCACTGTCGTCACTGAATAGAATAGCATAAAGCGGTGACACTAACGGCTTTGTAATAGCTACTCTGCCATGAATGCTGGCATGCAGCTCCCGTTGAATAGTTTTGGTTGATACGGGGTTCGGGAGATGGGTTTTCATCTCGGAGGTTATCTGCGGCAGTGTATTCTTGGGTTTTCGGCCGACAATCCTCTTCAATACTTGTCTATCCCTATCGGTCAACTTCGATTATCGCCACTGTTCTGCTTAGCAGATGAAATCTTTCCAAGTTTTGTGTAGGCTGTCCTAACCCTTGACACAGTGGTCCTTGGAGCACCCACAAGATTGGCTGTTCTCGTCACGGACGCTCCAGCGAGGCGAGCTCCAATGTGTCATTCCTCTTTGAACTTCGGAGAAGTCAAACATAACGGCGCTTAACATAATTTTATCATACAACTTTCACACCGGCCAATGCTGGACTGATACCTTCGCATTCGCCGTCACTACATCAAAGACTTCTGTGATACGGGGCGTGTCTATATTGGAAGGTCGAATTACAACGCATTTAGAAAAGGGTTTTCCTATTATTTTGTCCAACACCTGTAATAATAATCTGATAATCTGCGTCCAACATCAGTCCCATGATACTAAATTGGCTGAAATACGCATTCGTGACGACGGGTTTTCTGCAACGGAGTATGCATGTGCATGTGCATGTTGCACGTTTCTCTAGTGTGTGACCTGGCTATGAGTTAAGCATTTCAAAATAATAAATAATCTCTGATTCTAACTATACTGTAGTTTTGGAAAAAGGCAGTGTGACGACCTTCTACATCAAGCAAAGTGCGACCTGAAACTTTTCCACCATGCATCTGCGCATGCGCGAACTTATTCTACACCCAAATTTTGAGCTGAGCTTAACGCGCCATTATGTTCCTGTAGCTTCAATTGTCTTGCTGAAATGTATCTCTCTCAGAGGTTAATTTTAGTAACTTGATGTTATTTGTGGAATTATTATATTACCAACAAGGTCAACAGAACAGTTTCACCAGATTTTATAATCTAAGTCTGTTACATATTGTATATCATACTTGCCAACTTTGAAAACTGCATCAGTAAAGCTTTTGCGCGGACGTTCCTTGCCATTAAACACAACATAAATGTCACAATAACTAGTATTATTTGTGTTTAAAAATGCAAAAGTAAATATTCACAATTTTATCAATTGCAGAATCCTCGCAAAGCAGTAGTATTTAAATACCAAACTAAACACATCCACTGTAATCAATGTTCTACTTACAAAGTTGTTTCATTTAGGGTTTTATTCAGAAGAGGGGGTTACAAAAAAATTCAATGAAGCTGTAGCAGCTTTTTTTGTCTTCTTTAATAATTCTGCAATGAATTTCTGATCAAAACAAAGTTTGGATTTTTGTGTCTTCAACACCAACAAACCTTCCAACGTTTCGTTAGAAATGAGAGAACGGTATTCAGTTCGGTTCTTTCTGACGATGCAGAAGATTCTCTCACACTCTGCATTGGAATAGGGGAATGAGCAGAATAAATAGCATAATTTTGGCCAATCCAGCAAATTTTATCCATCAGCCCCTCTTATTTTACCTACTACAACCCACTGTACATCAATACGGTCATGTCCTTCTCGATAAATCTTCCAACTGAAGACAACAAAACTAATTTTCCAACGCATCCATTGCTTCGTCTTAGCACTCATCAAGTTTGATAGAAAATTTTAGTGGATGGTTGCAGAGAATGAAATATTTCAATTGATCGATCGAAATAAATCCGTAAAAAAAGGCAGACCCATCCGTACAAAAGCTGGCAAGTATGGTATGTATATATTTTTGCCTAAAATGCTAAAAAACAGTAATACGTTACAATCAACTGTTTATTGTGTTGTCATATAATTAGGGATGTTAAATATCAGATAGTGTTTGTCTACCACAAGAATTGTTTCCTATGCTAAGCCTCAGTGGGTGCGGTCACTATAGTACAAACAGGGCTCGTTCATTTTGTGTAGGGGTAACTCGTAAATGACTTCATTTAAAAAATTTATTTTAGCGATTGTTGGCTGCGGAAAGAGGTAGTGTACTGATGCATATCCTCTCGGCGACAAGTACAAATAATATTTCCAGTTCAGTTCATCATCACTTTTGCAAAAGTGGTAAACTTGAATACGTTTCTGCACGCATCCCCTATCGAAAATAGGATAAGGCTCGTTTCTACGGCAACAGACAGGGGAAGACTTTGTGTGTGGAACAGTTATCCGGGCGGACAGAAAATATAAAGCGTCAGCATACATCAAAAGCAAACACCAATTCAAATTTACCTAACTTGGAGATCGGCCATTTGACTACACTGTAGTAAATTATACTTATCGTTCTAACAAAAAAGACTCAAGAGCAAATGACAAAATATTTTGCGAATCTTCAAAGACAAAGCCCTATTCGAATAAGCCAAAGAATAAATTAATTTCAGAACATTTAAAAAATTGTAGTAATATGTAATATTTTTTATAGGAAAAACTTCATAAATTCTATGAAAGTTTAGATGAAGAAGGGAAAGTCGATGTTCTGGTAAGTATTTATTTTCCAATTTTTCCAACAACGCCGCGTACTATTTCAAAACTTTGTTTACTTTTGATTAAGTCCAGATATACACGTAGTCAGGGCTCGAAATAAGTCGTGGCAACCACGGCAAATACCGTGAGCTTAGCTTAAATTGCCACGACGATCAACGGTTCTCAAGACAAGTTTTGCTGCGAGTATTTCAAACCGAATGTTTCAATATTTCTCTTTCAAATACCAGCTATTAAAAAAAAGTTTAAAGGAAAAAAAACTATGTGACTTAATGAGAGGATAAGTGCGGATGGTCCTTCGTTTTCAGATTTTAAAACTGATCGAGTAGTTCAGAAATGGTTCCGTGCCTGGGATCGCAGATTTTGCTTTTAGCTATGTAGTTACAAAACAACTGCTATTTACTGTAGCCTAATTATCGACCGATGTATTCGTAAACTTGATAATGAGGAAATAAACGTGTCTACAATATATTATTTGAATGTTTCTTTTTATCGCAGATGTATTTTAGGGTTTCATATGATTGCAGAAAGCTTACAAGAAAAGTGATGTTTTTTTCCCTTCTTCTCATTGCATTATTCAATCAATTGTTTTAAAATTTAGCGAAATATTTGCAACTGTAATTTACTGTTTTTTGGAAATTTTAGGTTTTGCTGAGATGAATAGTTTTTGCTACCAGCTTATAAAAGCTCATAGCAATATTTGCTGCCAGCTTCAAAATATTATTTCGAGCCCTGCACGTAGTCTGGATAGACATAGACATAGTGAAAAATTCATAAACATCAGAAAAAGGGATTTGTTAAAGTGCAATTTGCAAGTATATATTTTCAAGGATTAAGGAACGCGAAAAAGATTAGTTCAAAAATTTCACCGACAGATGGCTTTGTAACAGATATTTCATGTCAGACATATAAATGAAAGGGGGAAACCAATTTTAACGAACGGGACGGAAAATCAACAAAATTTAAAACATTGAGAAATAAATGCATGTAAATTTTGTCTGTGATAGGGATATTCAATGCAAACAAACAGAAAGATGAACAAATTTTACTTCCTTTATCCAAATTCTTTCGCATGTGAACATAACCTGAAAATGTAGTTTTTCGTCGTTTAAGCGATGTTTCATGTTTTTTTGTAATTGGCGTTAAGCCAATCCACTTTGATGCGTCAATTCGGAATTTATTTTCTGGAATTTTTATTCGCTTTATCACTGAAACCGTATTCGAAAAATAAGGTAAATGACGTCACGTTTGTGATTACGTCTTTATTTAACTGTGAATCAATAAATCCAGGCTACATGATTTTATCTCTTATCATTTAAGTAAGAAAAATATAAAATTTAAAAAAATAAATAAATAAAAATTGCGTACTAGGGTGGGTCGAAAAAAATAAATATTTTTTTTTCGGAACGCATTAGTGTATAAAAGTTAACTCTTGTAAAAAGAATAAAAACGCCATAAAAAATTAAAATTGGTTAACATCTTCCGTTGGCGCATCGTACTTAAAGTTTATGAAAAATTGCAAAAATCCCGATATTTTTGTAATTTTTTTCTTTGAGTTGAAATTTTTAAAATAAACACGCTTTCGTTTTTTATGCTTGATTTATGGTTTAAATAACTAAAATAAATTAATTTCTGATCAATAATCTAATTTTCTCCGTTCACGCGCAACGTCTTAGAAAAAACAGAAATGCACAAATATTTCGCACTTTTCACTGTGCAACTCTTCGTTTGTTTTGCTAGAACAAAGCGAACAAGAACTCACTTGAAACAGATTGAACTGGTCTGAACCTCCTGAGAAAAGTTGGGGTCCTTTCTTTGACGGACGGAAAGATGATACTTTGTGCGTCGAAAAATTGAATGCCAAGCAATTTCTCAAGAATGGGAAAGAAGAACACTATTATCTTATCCAGGAACCAGGATCAACTTATATTGGACCTGTATCTTCTTCCTCGAGTTCATCTAATGGTATAACTCAAGTCATTATTTCTCGTTTGTCTGAACTATCAATATCACTAGAAAACTAGAAGTAGTAGGGTGTGATGACATTTTAACCTACACTGTATGGAAGAACGGTGTTATCCACCGACTATAAAATCATGTAGGACGACCGCTACAGTGGAGCACATGCCTCCTGCATTTTAAAGAACTTCCTTTTCGTCACACTTTCTAACATATTGACGGTCAAACTGCAGGGCCTAAATCTTTTAGTGGGCCAATCGGGTAGCAGCTCACTTGCTGTGAAAAACTCCCTGTGGTCGATTATGAACCCATAGATTGTTCGATTCCTGATATAAACAGGAATTTGTTGAGCAAAGATCAACAGTATTTGTTAGACATTTCAAATGCAATCACCTTGGGGCATTGTCCAGAAGACTTGATAAATCGGGACCCTGGTCCTTTGTCCCATTCCAGATGGCTAACTGCGGTCAACCGAGTCCTTAGGTTGTAAAAGTTCATCAGATCCATCCGGAAACTTAAAAGAAATAGTTGGGTTCATCTTAAAATCATACATGCATGTGTGGTTTGCCATAAAAAAGACCAAATATTTAACTGACGGACCAAAACTTGTTTTTCAAGCAATCCAAACATCACCGTATTTATCCGACGATTTACTTCAAGTTGTAGATCCAGTAATACAACGAAATGGGTTCTTTGCGCACCCAGAGAATGTTCTGTTGGCAATGCTGGTGGATGAGAGAGAATATATTCGGGAACTCGGTTTACAGAAGGATCTTATAAGCAAGACAAACCGTCCCAAAGAAGAAGACTGTTAGAAATTTCGTACCACCGAAGATAAACTTTCAAGCTTCCGATTACACTGAAATTATTAATAGGAATTTTTGTGTGGTGTATCCTCCCCCAATGTTGCGGGACCTAAGTGAAGACGATATTAAATCACTCATGAATTCTGACACTACGCCCATCAGAGAAATACAAAAGTTTCCCTGTCACAACCAGGCTGTGGAGAGGAGTCAAAACTTGTGACAGAGGCCTCGAATTAAGTATGTGGACATGAAGCTAGAGATGGCTATATCCGAGAAACACTGAAGTCAAGATCGATTGTGCCTCATTTCTCCAACAAATCAGACTTTTAAAGTGTTGTAGATATAAAAAAGAAAAGTCAAAGAATCCTACTCTATGGAAAATATTTGTAAATAGTTGTAAAATATAATGTAAATATCACACCCAACGTTTGGATAGTTGTGGGTGAGGTTCCACGTGGTGAGTTCTGGGTCGTTTTGTTCCAGCAAAGCAAGCGAAGAATTGCACTGTGAAAATTGCAAAAAATTGGTAATTTTTTGTTTCTTCTAATACGTTGTGCGAACGGGAAAAAAATTATATTATTGATCAGAATTCAATTTATTTAGGTTATTAAAACCCTAAAACAAGCATAAAAAACTAAAGCGCGTAAATTTTAAAAGTTTTAACTAACATAAAAAATTTACAAAAATATCGTGATTTTTGCAATTTTTCATAAATTTTAAGTACGATGCGCGAACGGAAGATGTTAACCGATTTTAATTTTTTTATGCCGTTTTTCTTCTTACTACAACAGTCCACTTTTACGCACTAAAGCGTTCCGAAAAACAAATATTGATGTTTTTCGACCCACACTATTGCGTACTCTTGCCCTACATGGAGGGTAAGAGTACGCTGGTAGGGTGGCCAAGAGTACGCACCGGATCTGTCCTAACAATAGTCGCATACAAAAGGCCCATTGCCTTCGTATGCACTATAATCCTCGCGCCACCAACCTTTGCACAATCCACATTGAATCCAGTCTTCGTTTTAAGAATTGTCACAGACTGAGAAAATAGCTAAAGTATCATCTTCAGCAGAAAACATAGGCTGTGCTGAGCTCGTTGATGGTTGTTGGTCGCCATAAGAAAAAGTCAATCCTTTTATTACGTTTTGTTTCTTTTTTGTTCGTTTTATATTTACCCTCTCGCTTCCCTTTTCTGATTTGTTAAGAATCTTTTGCTTTTTTTCTTTATCTTCCAAAAGGGCTTTAATAGGCGAAGATGTCATGATTTCAGACTTAAGCACATTTCGTTTTGCTTTTGCTTTGGAAGCGGTAAAATTGAAAGAATGCTAACATTAATTTTGCTTCAGGTAGAATTTTCTGCAGGCCTAGTTGAAATCTGATGCGAACTCTTGGCCTCCTCGTTTGCGCTTGACTAAACCGCTGCTAAATGGCAGCATGTCACAGAAAGATAAACTCTAGCTACACCAACTTGTAGCTTATGACATATGCTTTAATCTGAAATAAGTTTATAAAAATTATTTCACTCTATATGATGACAAACACTTGTGTTCTATGATCGAAAAATTACATAGTAAAGTAAGAAAACTGAATTTTACCTTGTAAATTCAAAACGAAGTGTAGCAAATCGATGGTGATAAGTTGTAATCTAACACAGTACCAGCAAAACTAAAACATCACAATTGCGATTCTCTGCAGCGTTGCCAACAAGGTGAAATTTTCCTGCATATTCTTACCCACCGTTCCCCAATAATAGTGAATTGAATCAATGCCAATTAGATTAACCACCAAACAGCCAAAATGGCGAAACACTACCTTTTAAGGTAACCTCGATATGTATCAGCATTTGGGTTGCAAATAAAATGTTCGTTTTCCGTCCTGGTTTGTTTGCTCACACTGAAAATCCTACTCAAAGTGGGAAAACAGATCTTCCGAAACAGCTGTAGACAAGTTCGACATTTTTAAATCTTTTACTTGCAGCTTTTCGAAGGTTTACTAATTATTCTACAAATTTTGTAAACATTTTTTCATCTTCACTTTTTCATCAACATATTCGATAAACGGTCTAAATCTCACTAATTTTACTCCACCTCCAAAAAAAGTCTCATTCCTTGGTAATCAAATCACACTTGAATACATATATTTATCCCTTTTTAAAAGAAGCTTCTAAAATTCTAACACCTTTCCTTCACAGCATCTCCCCTACGATACATCTTTAACTAAATCTGCAAGAGAACCAGATCTCACATCGATAAAGACTACCATAATTCCCCACCGTGATCAAAACGTCGCTGTGGTGAATTCAGAGATTCCTCTGGGAATATCCTGAATCCACCGCATTGATTCTTTATTTCATTTACTTATATATCGTTGTTTTTTGTTTTTTTTTTGCCTAATTAACACTATGGCTTATGCGTTATAACCACCCTCTATTCGGAACTAATTGCAAGTCCTCACCCACTTTGGAACGTAAATAGGGACTCCTAATTTTTCAATTATTAAATTCTATCTAAATTATTTTCCATTTAATTTATTTCCAAAAATACATCGTCCCAACCTTAAACATTATTCCCTTACAGTTACTTTCAACTTATTAAACTCTCTATTAACTAAGATGTGGTGGTTATCAGTCTTAGTGGAAGTGACTTAATATGATATTTTTTAATGGCGTAGTTGACTGTCTAATGGAAAAAATAGCAAACATCTTTTTAATTTTCAACACTGTTTCAACCCTAAAGCTGTTTCGAAATGTTGATGGATTTTTTGAAAAAATACATTGTAAATATACGCAAAAGATTTCATAAAAATTTTCAAATTAGCTGTTTTGGGAAAAGGTAACCCAATATGAGACACTAAGCTTTCTTAATATGATATTGTGTATTCACAATGACAAAGAAATAAGTATGACAAAAAAAATTATATTCAATACAAAACTTATTTATTTATGTAAAGCTTTACAGTCAACTTAACTCACCTAGTACGTCTAAACACCAGACAAAAAGAACTCTTCCAAACTCTTAAAAGCGATGTGCCACTATAATTGTTACTGATGAAAGGGTCGGCTGTCAATGGGAAAGTTTATGACTATACAGTCTACCTAGCTAATAGTTCATGACACTTCCAGTAGATGACGACACCGTACGGTAAAAATACAGGAGTAACCCATAATAGGCAAGTATCTCATAATCGGCCACTTTTTCCTATCTGTCAGGTACTCAGTAACTGATAAGTCCATACCGTTTCGAACACCCTGTACGTTTTCAATACAGAATATAAATATCTGAATGTAGACCTTTTTATGTATATTATTTTTCGCATCAAGCATTAATTTCAATGCCCTGTCTTTCAGAAATGTATCATTGATCAAGGAAATATAGCTATCGGAAAAGCAGGAGTGGACATAACGGAGGAATGCAAAACAGTGCTGGAGGAACATTTGTATAATTTTCTATCTTTCGCCGAATCAGAGGAAGAGGAATGATAATAAAATATACAACATATACAGTACTTAAATAACACTATCGGCGGTAACTGAGTATTCGTGTCGTTTTTCTTTCTCTCCGAAATCATGCAAACATAATTTGTGGTAGTGATAATGATAATTAATTAACGTCGCTCTGGAGTAACAACACAGTTTAGGGAAAGCAGTTACAAACAACAAGCCATTTTTACTCTTTCTAAATACTTTACTTCAAGTACAAATGGTACGTCTGTGCAACTATTCGCATATCAAATCTTATGTAATAGCACTTCATGCATATTATATCGCTACTAGCACGTCAAAGGCACGAATCTGCAAAATTGACGTTTCTACAAAAACGTGTTCACAGTTTTGATGCTTCGGAAAAAATCGAGTTACGACTCAAAGGTTTATTGTTTTCTCATGCATTCCACCAAGAATCAAGATATATGAAATGGTGACTCAAAAATTGCAGTCAGGTGAAAATCACCAAAAATATAGGTTCATACCTTTGACGTCCTAGTAACGAAATTTAATCAAGTCGGCAAATTCCCCGAAAACAGGCAAATTTTTAAGTGACAGCAGCCGAAATATGTACAGCAGCTGGAGTATAGTCACTTGACTAAGATTTTCAACTTCGGTTCGTCATTTTTGTCATTTGGAGATCGATGTAAAATGATAAAAATTCAGTATATATACAATCATTGAAAACTAGGTTGGTATAAAGAACACGGTACCATCGCCAATTGGTGACTAAAATTAGTCTCAAAAGGCGATTTTTTTTACAGCTTGGCAACCACTATAAATTTGTATTGTTGTGACATAGCATAGTTAGGGTATTAGCTCAAGCTTTCGCGTTATTTACCTTGGCGGGAAAAAACTTTTTGTACCATGACCTTAACTATTACCGAAAACGAACTATTGAATTGATAACGATGAATACAGATAAATTTCCCAAAAATTTGTTTCAGCATAAAATAACACTTTTAGCTGCTGAAAAATGTAGAAAACCCTTTAAAACCTTTTCCAAGTTATCGAAGGATTTCGATTTTTATCGCTTTCAACCATGTGCATCACTTTAAAGTTAGACATTTAAAATATCACTATTCAGAGAAAAACGTGAGTGCTGTTTTAAAATAAACTTGATGTCGATCAATTAAGTCGATACAAAATTATACAAAAAAGATACAAAAACTACATTAGCATTAAGTATCCAGAAATCATACATGAAGCTTTTACGAAAAATTATGAAATTTTTTTTTTCGATAGTAAAACACACACAAACATTAAAATGACAAGAATTATATGATACTTGAAATTCGATTCTAAACACTTATCGACTGAAGAAGCAAGGGAAAATCACATTAGGAATGATAAAAAGTATGTTACATTTTATTTTAATAAAACATTAGTAAAGAAACTTAACAAGTACAAGACAATAGCAACAAACGAAAAATTATAAGAATGACAAGAATACTGATACATCGAATTACAAAACAAAGATTAAAAATACAAATGAACAAAACTAAGTACAGCAAAATGCAAACTGCAAAGCTCGTTACATCGTTTCTGTAGAGTAAAAAGCTCTGATTTTTTTCAACGGCAGGCTCCAACTTCGTCTAACGATATAAGTATACCGTTAAAAATCCAAACGTTGTAATAAAAATTACTTAGAGTCGCACTGGAGCAACTCAACGGGTTATTGGCGACGATCTATGATCAATTCCCAAGGAAAAGATTCGAGGAAAACACGTCATTTTGAACCATAGTCAGATGACGAGCCTAGCATCTCAGTCTCCAAACTTCCACACCACACCAACGTGAGGACATATGAGGCCAAAATTTAACATTCACAAGTACATGACGGTCTTTGGCTAGACGGAGTATCGAACACGCAACCCTTCGATTGCTTAGCCGTTACTCTTCCAAAGGCGCTACCACGGCCCTGAAAATCGGAATGGGGAATGACGCCTTACGCCACAGAAACAATGTTAACGACTGACCTGAACAGCGCCCTCTACCACATAAACGAGTCATTTCCGGACACACATTCTTTGATCTAAATGTCTGTTTTGGGGCCCCCTCTGTCATTCTTTACAATTTCACCAGATATATTAGAAACACCCTGTGCACCAACAAAGTAAAATTCTCCGACTTTTCCAGACAAATTTTTACAAAATTCCAGGTCATACTTAAGCAATTCACGACATTTTTAAGGTGAAAAACCAAGAAATAAGCTAGCATTCAATAGCCAATAATAATTTAAGAATTATAAATTGTAAAAATTAATATACAAAGCACCAAGTAATTTTGCATTAAAATAACTTATTCAAATAATCCAACATATTTGACTTAAATCAATTTGTGATTTAATGTATCATAAGCATGGAATTCTTCAATTTAAGCCAGTGGACGAAATAAAATTCTTTACCTGTTAAATATAACCTCCTCTTTTAAAATCGGTTGAAAAATTCAAATCATAAAATAAAGTAATACGAAATTGTGTACGACTCTTATGGGCTACTCTTCTCCAAAGCGTCTGAGAAACCATGATCAATCATTTTCCAGGTCATTGAGGCGATTTTCCAGGTTTTAGACGAAATTTGTAATTTTCACCGACATTTCACTGATTCTTTTGGACAAAATTAAATTCCCTGACAATTCCCGGTTTTCCCTGACACGTGGGAACCCTGCTAAATATGCATTACAATAAAAAGCCTGCAAAAAAATTTTGGATGTACCACAGCGTGTTACCAAGAAATTTTAAGATCAAAAAGCTCAAGCAAAGCTCAGATAGAAAATATGTCTGGAATCTTTTTGGAATTCGAAATCTCCCATCATTATAGATACATGTTGGATAAAAAGTACAGTACAGAACGTCCAAAGACTCCAACCCAATATCGATCTCCAAATTGACCTATTTGACATAGAAGGAAGTAGGGACAGAAAGTAAATATATCCCATTTCAGGGCATTTCTGTTAAATCACCTCAAGTTTTTTCCTCCTCCAAAGCATTGCCCTGCAGTTAGCTTTGAAAAAGGAGAGCTTCGAACTTAACTCAATTGGAAAGATGCATAGAATAAGAGGAACGGTATTGACAAGCCCCTTAAAGGAAAAGGTTCACTTTGATGGAAATTTCGACTTGGGAAAACTACGAAGTAAAACAGGATACCAAATAGAAAAATTCGTAAAAAACGGAGACTCGAAATGAAAACAGAATCCAATTTAGATAGCAAAAAGGATGACGCGGTTTTGGATTTGTGTCATCAAACAAAAGAACGGAAATTCCCTTCAGAAATACGCTGATGATAAATTATTACATAAAAATGGTGCGTTAAAATAGTGAACAAGCTTGCTTCATTTTGAAGATAATTCGATTCGAAAGAACTGTAACTTTCAGATAAAAATTTGAACGATCATGTAAAAATATGTTCGTGTATTTTACCTACCTATGAGGGGGTTATACACTTATATCTGTTCAAAAGCCTAGTTTGCCCTCAATGACTTCGAGCCCGTTTTTACCTTCATGGCCAATAGGATCAATCCTAGGATTCTTTCAACCAATAGATATGGTGGTTTCGTTATTACGTGTGCAGTGTGTGGAAAGAGTGAATATTCATAACTGAAATATTGCAACGTTCAGAGTTAAATGTGGTAGGATATTTCGTATTTTTTCTTGTTGGAAATCACTGGCCCGATCATAAAAAAGCGAGGACTAATGGATATATGTACTATAAAAGACATTCAGCAATGCCAACATCAAATGTTGATTTATAAAACAGAAATTGATGCAACGGTAGGTAAATATTTTAATTTACGTCGCACTGGAGCAACACATATGGCTATTGGTGACGGTCTGGGATCAAATCCCAAGGAAAAGATCCGATTTAATACAACGGAATTTTCGTTAAGAGACATGGGATATAAACCAGCATGTTATAAGTTTTAGTCTGATGAGTGGGCTGGAGTTAAAAAGGGACTAACTTCCATTGACATTAGGTGAATTTTGAAAAAAGTCGCCAAGATTTTCGAAGTTTCCAAAATTTGGATAATAGTAGCTATTTACTTTTTTTTCTAAAAAGCTATTATACTATTGTCCACATTTTGGACTTATAAATTTACTCCTAATAGCAAAGGTCGAGAAACAAAAGCAAAAAACTGCGTTTTAATCGCCTGTGGCAACTTTAACTCTGGGTGTTGAAGGTTTATGAGCTGAAAGTTCACTGGTGGCAGCATTGAAAAATGTTTTTTTTTTCGAAATGTCTATATTATTTCATACAGTTCATTTTGTGTTTCGTGCTTTCAATGCATTTTGGTTGTCAAAAATCAATCTTAAGATGTTCATAGTAAATGGTATATTTTTGTGTCAGGAAAATATTTCTCGACTCAATCTGCATTTGGAAAATGAATTTTTCAAAGCAAAGTACAAGATCTCATTAATAAACCTATCGATTAGATTTTTATGGCACAAGGGCCGTAAATGGCCAAGATACACTACACACAAGACAAACGTCAAGTAATGGGACACAAGGAAGTTTTACTGACACAGAAGAAATTAACCCAAAGGGGTATCAAACCTGCGCCGCCTATAACTCTCAGGTAGCTCTATTATTGCGCAAACCCACTAAGCTACAGCTTCCCATTTAAACCTATCGGTAACAAATGAATAAATTGTAAGCAGCGTACACCAAACAGTAATGATATTTTTTATGGTTTTATAAGAAAATTTACAATCCTGAATATATGTGATTTAAATTATAAAATTGAATATTTTCTAGTACACTATATAACAAAAAAATTGACGCACCAAGGAGTTGTCCGATTGCGATAAAAATTGGTGGAGGTGACGAACATACATAGAAAAACAAACGATTAAAATTTCAGAACAATTGAATGATTTACTTCAGGGTTTGACTTTTACAAAGGGAGGAAGTCAATAAGGCGTTGGTCCACCTCTGGCCTGGATGCAAGCTGTCGCCCGGCGTAGCATAGGCAGAAAAGTTCCCGGATGGTGTCATACGGAATTTCTTGCTAAATTGTCACCAAATGTCGGGCTAAACGGTCAACATTCCGGGATGGTTTCCTTCCCATAACGTCCCAAATTTGCTCTGAGGGAGAGAGATCGGGAGACCTAGCTCGCCAAGGAAGTGTTGGGAAAGCTTGATGGCAATTCATAGCAACATGTGCCGTGTGTGGCCGAGCATTATCTTGTTGAAAAGTAAGTCCGGGATGTCGCGAAAGGAATGGTAACACAACCAGTCGTAGAATGTCGTCTACGTACCGCTGTGCTGTACGTGTGCCAGATATGACTACCGAAGAGGTCCGGCTATCAAAGGAGATGGCACACCAGACCATAATGCCCTGTTGTGGGCATGTGTGGCGCGCAATAGTAAGGGCAGGATCCCCACACTGCCCTGGACGTCTCCAAACAAGACCAGTCATAGAATGTCGTCTACGTACCGCTGTGCTGTACGTGTGCCAGATATGACTACCGAAGAGGTCCGGCTATCAAAGGAGATGGCACACCAGACCATAACGCCCTGTTGTGGGCATGTGTGGCGCGCAATAGTAAGGGCAGGATCCCCACACTGCCCTGGACGTCTCCAAACAAGACCAGTCGTAGAATGTCGTCTACGTACCGCTGTGCTGTACGTGTGCCAGATATGACTACCGAAGAGGTCCGGCTATCAAAGGAGATGGCACACCAGACCATAATGCCCTGTTGTGGGCATGTGTGGCGCGCAATAGTAAGGGCAGGATCCCCACACTGCCCTGGACGTCTCCAAACAAGACCAGTCGTAGAATGTCGTCTACGTACCGCTGTGCTGTACGTGTGCCAGATATGACTACCGAAGAGGTCCGGCTATCAAAGGAGATGGCACACCAGACCATAACGCCCTGTTGTGGGCATGTGTGGCGCGCAATAGTAAGGGCAGGATCCCCACACTGCCCTGGACGTCTCCAAACAAGACCAGTCGTAGAATGTCGTCTACGTACCGCTGTGCTGTACGTGTGCCAGATATGACTACCGAAGAGGTCCGGCTATCAAAGGAGATGGCACACCAGACCATAATGCCCTGTTGTGGGCATGTGTGGCGCGCAATAGTAAGGGCAGGTCCCCACACTGCCCTGGACGTCTCCAAACAAGACCAGTCGTAGAATGTCGTCTACGTACCGCTGTGCTGTACGTGTGCCAGATATGACTACCGAAGAGGTCCGGCTATCAAAGGAGATGGCACACCAGACCATAACGCCCTGTTGTGGGCATGTGTGGCGCGCAATAGTAAGGGCAGGATCCCCACACTGCCCTGGACGTCTCCAAACAAGACCAGTCGTAGAATGTCGTCTACGTACCGCTGTGCTGTACGTGTGCCAGATATGACTACCGAAGAGGTCCGGCTATCAAAGGAGATGGCACACCAGACCATAACGCCCTGTTGTGGGCATGTGTGGCGCGCAATAGTAAGGGCAGGATCCCCACACTGCCCTGGACGTCTCCAAACAAGACCAGTCGTAGAATGTCGTCTACGTACCGCTGTGCTGTACGTGTGCCAGATATGACTACCGAAGAGGTCCGGCTATCAAAGGAGATGGCACACCAGACCATAATGCCCTGTTGTGGGCATGTGTGGCGCGCAATAGTAAGGGCAGGTCCCCACACTGCCCTGGACGTCTCCAAACAAGACCAGTCGTAGAATGTCGTCTACGTACCGCTGTGCTGTACGTGTGCCAGATATGACTACCGAAGAGGTCCGGCTATCAAAGGAGATGGCACACCAGACCATAATGCCCTGTTGTGGGCATGTGTGGCGCGCAATAGTAAGGGCAGGTCCCCACACTGCCCTGAACGTCTCCAAACAAGACCAGTCGTAGAATGTCGTCTACGTACCGCTGTGCTGTACGTGTGCCAGATATGACTACCGAAGAGGTCCGGCTATCAAAGGAGATGGCACACCAGACCATAACGCCCTGTTGTGGGCATGTGTGGCGCGCAATAGTAAGGGCAGGATCCCCACACTGCCCTGGACGTCTCCAAACAAGACCAGTCGTAGAATGTCGTCTACGTACCGCTGTGCTGTACGTGTGCCAGATATGACTACCGAAGAGGTCCGGCTATCAAAGGAGATGGCACACCAGACCATAACGCCCTGTTGTGGGCATGTGTGGCGCGCAATAGTAAGGGCAGGTCCCCACACTGCCCTGGACGTCTCCAAACAAGACCAGTCGTAGAATGTCGTCTACGTACCGCTGTGCTGTACGTGTGCCAGATATGACTACCGAAGAGGTCCGGCTATCAAAGGAGATGGCACACCAGACCATAATGCCCTGTTGTGGGCATGTGTGGCGCGCAATAGTAAGGGCAGGTCCCCACACTGCCCTGGACGTCTCCAAACAAGACCAGTCGTAGAATGTCGTCTACGTACCGCTGTGCTGTACGTGTGCCAGATATGACTACCGAAGAGGTCCGGCTATCAAAGGAGATGGCACACCAGACCATAACGCCCTGTTGTGGGCATGTGTGGCGCGCAATAGTAAGGGCAGGATCCCCACACTGCCCTGGACGTCTCCAAACAAGACCAGTCGTAGAATGTCGTCTACGTACCGCTGTGCTGTACGTGTGCCAGATATGACTACCGAAGAGGTCCGGCTATCAAAGGAGATGGCACACCAGACTATAACGCCCTGTTGTGGGCATGTGTGGCGCGCAATAGTAAGGGCAGGATCCCCACACTGCCCTGGACGTCTCTGTGGTTGACGTCAGCACACAGTTGGAAACGGGACTCGTCCCCAGTCAACGCCCTTTCAAGTTGATCGATCCCGGCACCACTGTAATTCTGCACCTTCTAGCTGCGTCGATTTAGTTTGTTATCGTGTTTATATTTACTTTATCTTATTTTATTGGTATATTTAAGACTCGTACAAGCCCAGAGGGAAGGGTGGTATTTCAGACAGTGCTTTTGTAGGGCTGGGGTTAAGAGTTTCTGAAATACCAAACAAGCAGCAGAAGGGAAAAATACTTAAGTATCTAGACAGTATTGATCTGAGCAAAATCACAATTTAAGATGTACTACTCTATCTTTTAGCGTATCTTTCAGAATGGTTCCGCGGAAATTCTGAAGGTAAAACAACCATTTCTTTGCAATCCGCTTTTTTTTTTCCTTTGGAAAAGCTTACATCCTATCAAATCAAATTATATCTTAAGCTATTTTATTAAAACTAGCTTTAAAAATTATGTTGTTCCTTCATCGGAGTATAAGCCTTTGAGTGGAAACTTTCGACGCAAGCAAAATATTATATTTTAATTTTTAAATAGTTTGTTATTTTGCACGATTACATTGAAAAGTTTTTTCTATACAAAGCAAATTTATTTTAGTTTTAGCATCAGTCACAAACAATGAAAAATCCAATTCATTTAGCTCTTATTAGTAAAATCAATGGTATTTACACATAGAAAAGTCATTTTCAATGAATCATGAAACATCTACCTATTAAAATATAGTCCTGAGCTATTGTTTTGCTTTTATCAAACACAGCTAAATATCTAATATATCAGTACCCTAAAAGAATATAAATTTAAACTCAAGTATTTCTTGTTATCCTCAATCAAACGAATTAAATAAAAATTGCGAGATAATCCAACAGCAGGTAAATCAATTTAATACGAATAAGACACATACACAGTGTGTGTGAGTTTATCGAAATCATAAAGTTTGTACTGAATAATTTAATTTTTGCATTGTGCTGCTTATTCTATTTCAATAGGAAGATAAAAAAATTGGAGATCATGGAAGCAAGATCTGTATTAAAATATGTCTTTAATTGAAAGTGTACATATTAAAGAAATAGTATGCTTTTATTATTTATTTAGAAACTTTTCAATGTCAAATCATTCTCAAAATCATTTTCAAAATTCCCTGGATTTCATTCGTAATATTCCTCTATAAGAGCACAACTATTTGCAATGATTAGAAGTTTCCATAACATTTGATATATTTAATCATATTTCATTTAAATTGCCTGTGCATATGCTTTGTATGATTACTCAGCGTAGCATATCTCTTCTCTCTCATTTGAGTTTCAAATAAATAGTTGTAACTTACAAAAGCAACATAAAACTATTCCATCAATGTTTGTAATCTGCTAATGTAAATGGTCCATACTAAACCAAAAGTCTATTTGTGTCATAAATTAATCATAACTTTTACTGCTATCATAACTTTTATTGTTTAACTGCAATCATAACTTTTATTGTTATAAATTATCTAAATTAAATTAAGTTGGATATTCTATGAATGCTCCAAATTCACCACTATACATCTCTACTATTATAAAAGGAAGTGTTTGTTTTATTCGTGGCCGCAAAATCCTGACGATTCTATGGCACTTACAGCAATGAGATTTAGCACAGAAGTAATCCAAATTTTTTGCAATTTTTGGGTCGCGGTGAAATTTTAAAATTCAATCTAGATTTTTAAATGAATTGAATAGTTTTATTCTTCAAAGGGTTCTTTAAACACAAGGACTTTTTCTACCCATGTTGGACTTGGAACCATGCCAAATTTTTTAATCTTTTATATTTTCCCAAGAGATTGTGACGTCACGTGAACTTTCTCTTTCCAAAAAAAAAACAGACTACATCTTCTGCCCTTCGCGTTAAAAAAAAGAAACAGATTACATTTCTTGTCCTATTCCATTTCCGCTTCCACTCTCATTTTCAATGGGACCAAGAAATAAAAAACATATTGACTGGGATTGTTAAGTTTTTTTTCGTAAAATCGGAATTGCTAAAGATAGATTAAAAATTTCAACGGATTTGAAATCAGTGGAAAATTTTACTTTTGATGGATACCTAAAAATATGATTTTCTTTAAACAAATAATTTTTAAATAGAATATATCTTCAACGGATTTGAAATTTGCCAAAAATTTTACACCTTACATCACGGCGTTGACCGTGGTGTTGGTTTGCGAATACGGGCATGGTCAACGCCAGGCTAGTCACGCAGTGGCTAGTGACTCATAATAAACAAAACAAATGCCGATTGTTTAGATTGATCAGTGATTTGTATATTAAAGATATACAAATGACTCATCAATCCATGTTAAAAAGTTTTGTCTAATCAGCATTAATGCACATAAATGTCAGTGAAGATAGAAACCAAAATCCTGCAAAATGCGATAATTGTTACAGCATAGTGAGAAATGCTTATCACCAACTAATTATCAGCCCTAACTTCTATTACAAGGAGCACAAAATTCGAAATTTATCTAACCTCATCTAAGAAAATTATTAAATTTCTATAGTGCATTCATGTTACAGGAGCAAGGAATGTGAAAATATATTTGTTCAATCACAGAACAAATGCTGATGTATTTAATTTCCAAAAATTGAAATTAAAAGAAATGGTGCACTAGCCTATTTATTGCAATGTATTTGAAAAAAAAATATTGCTATTTGAAAATTTCAGAAGGCTAGATTGAACATATTGCTGACTTCCAAGTAAAACAAGCCAAATCAAAATGTTCAGCTGAATTTTTTATTTATCAAAACCAGAATGGTGTAATCTTTAGACTAGTAAAGTTCAGAGTATCTTTTTTTGTGTGTGTGACAGTAAGATTTCTTCTTGAGAAAAACACTTAAGGCCCATAGACAAATTATTACATGCATGTGGGTTACTTATTATAATTTTATTAATAAGTTGCTTTAGCAATACATATAATCATAATGAAATTATTCTGTATTGAATAATTGATAAATTGAGTCAACACAAAGTGTAATGCATAATTGTTAAAATGATAAAATTAAATTTTTGCATTGTTTAAAAATCAGAATTACTCTACTTTCGTTCCGTTAGAGCTGGTTTACGGCTTTATGTGTTTCACAAGTAAGTCAACAATATGAAGCAAGAAAATAATTCGAAAACTTGAAAGCTGTTGCATAAAATAACCTCCTTTAATCACTGTACAAGCAAAACTTTGTTCAAGCGTTCGTTTTGTTAAGTGTGATTATGGCAACATGTTGATAGAAAGTATGAACTTCACTCCATTCATTACGTAAATACCGATGCGATATTGAAGACTGTTAACACTTAATGCCTTGCACAATGATAACAAGTGGAACAGTAACTTGTCCCAAAATATACATGTAACAGCAATCAACATGTTTTATTTGTTTGTAGCTAATTCCTCTCAATCATGACTGGTACCAGAGAAATATTTGAGATCTAATC
The DNA here is from genome assembly GCA_947359465.1 of Metellina segmentata. Classification (NCBI taxonomy): domain Eukaryota; kingdom Metazoa; phylum Arthropoda; class Arachnida; order Araneae; family Tetragnathidae; genus Metellina; species Metellina segmentata. Next base: position 58,727,167 of record OX375882.1, read on the forward strand.
TTGTTTTAAAAAGAGGGTAGAGTCTAACAGCTTTATCTATATTGCAAAGTGCAATCCTTTGGAGCATGAAATTCCCCGATGGTAAAAATTTTTTGTTCAGTTTGTCCTAAGAGTGCAAGGGGAACAAGCTACAAGGAATCTCATTCTTTTGTGGCATTTTGGGCACCATAGCAATAGAATAGAATTGGACTAAGCTGGATACCTTTATAAGTTTTTTATTATTCTTAAAAGGTTTTAATTTATAAATGGAACTATCTACAAAATTATTTACACTGAACGAATTTTCATGCAAAGCAAAAGCTTCTGTTCACAGTTAGTTTTTTAATCAGTGTTTAACCTCACCGTATAGCTGTCTTAAGAGCTCTATCGTCCACCATTTTTCCTGTGGCTTCGGTCCCTCATCTCCCATCACGTTTTCCGCCTTTCTCTTGGAATGTTGAATCTGAAGTTTTTCTCAGTCACACCTGCGACCTTAAAGGGGGATGAACTCACAGCTGTGCAGCCTCTTTGGATCTTGGAAACGTTAAAAAATTATGTGTGTGACAACCAGGTGCAAGAAGTCGGCACCGCTGTAACACATGTGTTCTCTGTTTATAGGTGGTCATCAGCTCCCCTGTCATTTAAGGCCCACCATGATTCGTGGGTTGGAATTGTCTTTTTTCCAGACATCACACTTTCCTGTGTTGGTTGGTTGTTTTAGTTTTAATGGCACAGGGCCATATTTGACCAAACAGAAAACAACATCTAGTACAAAATGCTGTGAAAGGGAACCCAAAAATGAATTGCGGGAGAGAAGCTGGATGAAGATCGTTTGGGTATCCCAAGAGCATCACCCCAGAGTTTACAAGACAAAAAATCATATGCAGGAAAAAATCACTAAAGTACTTTGGGGTTTTGTGGCGCAAGGGCCATGCTACACCAGGCACAAGTTATACAATACCATGTTATAGACATACACAGAATGAAAGTTTTTACTAACACAGAAGAGATAAATGCAACCAGGGAAGAATGCACCTGACAGGAATCAAACCTGTGCTGCCTACAATCAAAACAGGGCCCCCCACATAGACGGTGTGCTGTTAGCATGGCAACAGGGCCCATGAGTCAGGGGGACCCACAAAGGGGCGAAAAATGCAATACAAAACAAATTCCCAAAACTGGAGACGTGTGATGTTAAAAATAACTTTCTCACACGTCAAATTTAAACATAAAAATCCCTCAAATATAACATTTTCCATGATGAAACCAAGAAAAATATAAAAGAACTAGGGGGCTCTGCCTCTTGCTCGCTTACGCTCGCCAACCCCCAGGGATTGCTTCGCAAACCAACACTCCTTCTACATATGCCATTTTGTTTGCTTCGCATACCAACATTCCTTTCTCAGAGTGAAACTATCTGAATAATTTGTATTATCCTGATTTCACTTTACGGTACCGTAAGAAAGAGTACATTCTGAGGTATACTGCGATATTTTCAAAATTAAAAACTAATAGTAATACGATATAAATATGACAGTTTTAGTTTTGTATCGGAAATTACGATCTGAAAGTTCCGAAAATTGTATGACCAACTTTAAATTGCATCGATTTTATTTATTAACCAATTTGAAAAAAAATTGTACCATAAGAAAGAGTGTAATGTAATGTATTCAGTGATGTTCTCAAATTTAAAAAATAATGGTTTTTGCTGTAGATATAACGGTTTTAACAAAAAGTAGCGAAAATATCCAAAGATTCCGAATTTTGTATGACCAACTTTTCATCGCATCCAATTTAATTATTAACCGATTTCAAAAATAATAGTACCGTAAGAAAGAGTATATTCTGAGGTATACTGCAATATTTTAAAAATTAAAAACTAATAGTAATAATATATAGATACAGCAGTTTTTTTAAAAAATAACAAAAATGTCCCGATTTTTCCCGAATTTCAAAAAAATATTATCAAGAACCAAAATGAAATTTCAAAACAAACTCGACGAGCCGCAAAAATTTACGTTGAGAGGTACTCTTTTAAAAAAACTCATGGCTGAAGACTGAAAATTTTTATGTGTTTTGCTCACTCGCGGAAGAAATTTAGCTTCTTCAATTTTGACACTTAATAAACCCCAAACTAATAGCCGCATCAGAAAAAAAAAATCTTAATAATTGTCCAGGGAATACGATGAAGAACAAACCATGTTAATTTCATTTTTTTCCGATCAGTACTTTCTCGGGAAACTGTCTAAGAATCGAGCTAAACAACACAGTTTTCAATCCTGCGACAGCGGCGGTAACTTTTTTTTAATATAGAGAGATTTAATTATTTTTTTTCAAGTAGGACACTTGTACTTTTTCTATTAAGTATAATTAAAGTTTGAATTCTATTTTAATCAGTTGCTTTGATTTTTAATTTCAATATTAAGATTTTACATAAGTGTACAAAGAACATTTTGATTTTCCGGATATTAAAACAGTATGAATATTAGTAACTATGTTTATTAACCAAATGTTTATATTTGTTTGTTCAACACTTTTTTACCAAATGTCTTGTTTGTTATATGAATGGTATACTGTATATGTCACTCTTGTAAACCTAGAGTATGTTTTAGGATTAAACTATGGAAAATGCTTCAAAAAAATTCAAAATATCTCTGTTCAAACATAAACAGTGTAAAAGGGACAAGGGTGAGGTGGGGAAGGAGCCCCATCATTTCAGCTGGCAACAGCGCCCACAAATTGATGAGGGGGCCTGACTCGAAGGTAGCTAGAGGAGTGGACATAGAGCCCTGAAAGAGTACTTAGGGTCAATGAAGCTATACACACTTAAAAGAAATGTGTCTCTAAAGGCCTTTACTGTATTGGAATAAGCCCTTTAGACTTATTTCATAATCCTGAAGGCATAATTTCTCTGAGACTTGGCAAACTATGATGACTAAACCAGGCAGAAACAGCAACAATTTCTTTGTGAATTTGAGGTATAGGTAAATTTGTTATGATTGCTTAAAAAACTTTTTTTGCTTTAATTGTAAAAAACAATCAGAGTAATTAGTGCACTATTTTATACATTCATCAAAAGTAATCTTTTTTTTTCCCCTGATTGGACAAATTTACATAGATCAATTTCGAGTACGCCTAAAACACAAAAAAGCAAGTGCACATACCTGATAATCATTCATAGATATATTATTCCTATAAGGATAAAGTGAGGTTCGTGCACTTGCATAACTTTCGCTCTGAAAGAAAATTGAAAAGCAATTCATTTTTAGCTTTAACCTTTCACTTTAAAATGAAGCATATCTGAAACATAAATCATTTTATCTTTTATATTCAATCAAAACTTTGTTTCTTGAAAACGAATTGTATTACTTTTAAAACATATGCCTCATAAAAAGTATTTACTAAATTATTCGTGTTTCAAAGTAATTTTACAGTTTTTATACTTTTTTTGTAAGTTTTAATCTTTGATGTATCATGCTTTTATAAAAATGTTCACATTTGTCATAGGAAAAAATAACTAAACTGCAACTAAAGCCAAAAACTAAACATAGGGTATTAATTTTGATGCTAAATTCCGTTTAATTATGACATTTTCAAAGTTCGATAGATTTTACATAATTTATAGACATGCATAAACCTATAAATCGAAATGATAATTTTTGTATTAAATTTAAACACTGTGCACTAAAGGTTTAATAGGAAACCACAGTACATGATACATTTAGGAAAGCATTTTTCATAGTTAAGGAAAAGTGTGTTAGTGGACCCACTCGTTCACAGAGAAGCACTTGCATCGAAATCGCTCAGAATACCACTGAATCTTGTCCTAGAATGTGTAATAAAGGTGGTTAACTACATAAAAACTAGGCCACTTAAGGCCAGATTTTTCAAAAAACTATGCAAGGATTTGGTGGCCGAGCACGTCCCTTATATATTACTGCAGCTCATGTTGGCTCTCATGTGGCAATGTAATATTTCGTACCTTTGAACTACGAGAAGAAATTTACAATTAGAAAATGATCACAAGAACGCCAATAAATTTGCGGAGCCAGACTTTCTGCTGAAACTGGTATACTTGTCTGACATATTTGAAAAAGTAAATAAATTGAATGTTTCCCTACAGTGTCGTATATTGAAGCTAATAGAGTGGATTTCAGCATTCAGGAAAACACTACAGATGTGGAAAAGAAAAATGAGTGATAATGGAGGCAAGGATTGCTTTCATGTATTGCAGCAGTATATGGCTTGTAATGGAGATAAGGTTTCACATAATTTGCTGACACTTTTCCTAGAGTACCTATCACAACTAACTGACTTGTTCGCAAAGTTCTTCGCAGACCTAACCAAGAAGTTTGCTTGTATCCAAGATCCATTCCCTGCTGAAGCTCCCCGAGAATTCACTTCACAAGCAGAAAATCTAATTGGGCAACAACATCCTGAATGCAAATTTCGCTTGTTAGTATTTGACAAAGTTATGGTTATCAGTAAAAATTGAGTAACCCATTCTAAGTGCAAAAGCTATAAGGGTTCTCATTCCCTTTGTGATTTCATATCTGTGTGAAGCTGTATTTTCAGCAGTTGCTATTATAAAGAGCAAATATTGTTCGAAAATTAATGTTGAAACAGAAATGCGAGTAGCTGAATCAAGCTTAATTCTATGAATTGAACACTTGTGCAGTGAGCAGCAGGCTCACCCATTGCACTAAGCATACACATACACCTCCAAAAACATGTTGAATGTAATTTCATTTGTTTCATTTATATTTTCACCTACCTATGTTTTCCTATTAAAAACAATTAAAGTATTTGTGTGCATTTTAAATATGAGCTGTATTAATTATGTTTGTTCTTGCCACTTCTCATTTTTCTTCACAATCGTACAAATATAATAAATATATGTTATACATAATAATATACCAAAGATAGATATTATATGACGAGGATGCCGTGAGAAAATTCTAATTCTCTTGAGGGTGCCACGACTTGGATAAGTTTTGGGAACCCCTGTTATAGAAGGTTAATAATGTGGAATCCTCTTGCTGGAATCATGCTCTTTTTGTCAACTGAATCAGAGGTATCCGTGGAACTTACAGCTTCTGTGATGTAGACCCAAAATGACCCCTGTGTACTGTGTAGGTGGTATTTCACTATTACCATATGACAAATTGCATAAAAAGGTTTGATCATTGAAAACTCAAATTCAATAAAGTTGAAAAAGGATTTATGAAATATTTTTTCATAGAAGTACATTTTTTAAAATAACAATTTTAACAAGTATTAATACAGTACTTAAAATATGCATACATTATAATACATGTAAGATTTTTTTGTTGTTGTTGTTCTTAAAATACAGGACTATTTTACAAATTCAGCAAAACTAAAATTACAAAAAAATATTACTGCAGTGAAACATCAGTAGCTTCATTTAATATAGTAAAGTTCTTATCAAATTCTTCCATTAACAATTCAGCTTCTTCCTGCAAAGCCTCTGCTTTTTCTGTTAGAATCATTTTAGCTGCAGAAACAATTTGATGTGCAGTTTTAAATGGCAAATACATAATTTTATCAACCAACTCTCTTGGGCGTGCTTTGGCTAGGTCTGCCAGAGTTTTAAACCCAGCAACATACAACTGCTTGGCACGTGCACGCTTGACAGTAGGCAGTTCCATTAGAGGTATTAATTCCATTGTAACACAGTAGGATATTTGTTTCACAAAATTTGGCAGCAGTTGTTGATATGCCCAAAACTCATTCAGTTCTTGGCAAAAATTGTTCAGTGTAACTGCTAATGCACTGGTGCTGTTCAGAAGATTCTGAACCACTCCTCGGTGAATCTGGTATTTTTGGGCCACGTGCCAAACTGAGTTCTGCTTCCATAAATCATACAATATAAGAGTTAAGTAAAAATGATGCAGAACCATCTGGTTCTTGCTGATAGATCGTCCACTGGCCACCAACATCACCATACGTTCCGAAATGCCTATCTGCTCAGCTGTTGCGATGTCTTCTGAGCTTAAATTTGAATATTCTTGGTAAAAGATGTCAGATGCAAAAGGGATGGAGGCAGCAAACTCGGCAGGAGTTACAAGGTACAGTAAATGCAGATGAGAATGCAAAACAAGTCCATTCAAGCCATGTCTTAAACGCTTCATAAATTCTTCCATCGTGGCAATATCTATGCCACCTCTAAATGCAGCTTTTCCTAGATTTGTAATAGAAAAGACATCAGGATTGTTTATATCCCACTCCAATAATCCATGTTCACACAGATTCCTGACAGTCTCTTCAAACATTGAGGTCGGAGTGCTTCCAACATTTCTGTTCTGCACTGCAGCAAGTGTATGATCCATGAAAGAGAACACTTCTGACACTTTGCTGGCTATACCCAGTCCTGCCAGACTTAGCAGGAGAGTATGAAGACGAACCGGTTCAGAAATAAAATTGCTTTGACACAAATCCATGTCAGATGTCAGAAGCTTCCCTACATTAAGGCGGTCACTGGGTTTTATAATCAAAATACTCTCTCCAGAGCTGTCAATGCCAGCCCTTCCAGCTCTTCCAATCATCTGCTTGTAACGGCTGAGAGTAATGAATTCCATACCGACATATGGAGCACGAAGAATGACCCTCTTTGCTGGCAAATTCACACCAGCAGCAAGTGTCGATGTACAAGCCAAGCAACATAGTATACCATTCAGGTATGCTTCTTCAATCAGCTTGCGCTCATCCATGGTCAAACCACTGTGGTGATATGCCACACCAAAGTTGAAAGATTGTTCCAAGATCTCGCAAATATTGCCATTTCCTTCTTCCCTCAAAGTGTTGAGAAGAATTTCCTTATCTTCCCGCTTGTGAGACAACAAGGACTTGGGCAACAGCTGACAAATGGTTTTGACAACATTCTCACAGTGCTTCTTTGTGGGGCAAAACACGAGACAAGAATTCTGAGGGATGACCTCCCTCACCAAGGCTGTGATCATGTCTGGATCCCGACACATCATTCCTTTCGTATACCCAAATTCAAGTTTGCGTACGAATCTCCACTCTTCGGTTTGCTTATCAAAAAGCTCATACAGTTCATCACCAACTTTCACATACTCGCGGAGCTCAATAGGTCTGAAATCTTTCTCATAGATGTCAGCATTAAGGAACTTTTGGAGATCACTCATATTGCTCAGTGTGGCACTCATTCCAATGACCTGCGTCATCTTTGACATAAAAATGACTTTGGACAGTAAACTCTCCAGAACAGCCCCTCTTCCACCCCGTTCACCAATCATGTGCAACTCATCCACCACAATCAAACCAATCTCCTCCATCCTCTTCAATTCTATCATAGAATTTATGAGTGAGTGAGCTTTTTCGATAGTGCAAATGTACAGAGTGTGCCGCTTCCTTCGCTTACGGGGTGGAATCATTCCTTTCACACCAGCACATTCTTCGATCACGAAATCTAGGTCCACTGCAAAAGGGGCGAGTCCACGTACTTTCTCCTGCACGAGAGATATGTAAGGTAAAACCAGGACAGCGTCTTTGAAATAACAAAGCAGCTCCCTCAGGATTAAAATTTCTGCAACCAGCGTCTTTCCGCCACTGGTAGGCAGGGAGTAAATAAGGTTTCGTTTTTGCTTCACTGCAGGTAGCATTAAGCATTCTTTTTGCCAATCATACAGCTCCTCAATCCCCTTATGAGACTTAAGAAGGTCGGGCATCTTTGAAGGTAATCCGAAGAATGGCCCGATTGAAGTTTGCGAGAGCTGATCCTGTAACTTCAGAGCTTCATCTAATGCAAATAGGATGCTTCTTTTCTGCACCTGATTGCGAGGAAACAATAGTCTGGGACTGGAAGAAGCATTATGCTTTAATCTTTCTATGATACCATTTGATATGCTATTACTAGAAAATGGAGAAGAATTTTTCAGTTTAGATATAGGAGATGGAGTGAAAATCAATGACTTTGAAAATGGATTGGACTCTTTTAAAACATTAAAAGATTGGCTTTTTACAGTCTGTGACTGACAGTGTGAAAGAGGGTTGTTCAGATCTTTTTCTTCCAAATCTAAACTTGTGTCTGGACGTTCTGGTGTACTTTTAGTATCATATGGCAGTTGATCTTTCGCTTGTAACATATTCTCATCATCAGCATCACCAGAGAACAAATCTTCAAAGGAATCTGCCAAGAATTCAGAAGTGATGTTACATGAATTGAGTACAGAACGTTCTCGTCCTTTAAATCGTTTTTTGGCAACAGGAGTTGATGTTTCAAACGAAAACTCTTCAGTAAACTCCGGTAAGTCACCAAACTCTGACAAACTTGGCGAGTTCATTTTATAACTTTTCAAAGGAATGGAAACAGGGAAGGGTGTAATCATCAAGCAATGTTAAGTGACATGCCAATTTAGTGAAAAGTTCCACTCACCACTGGCATAAATTCATCTGTTTTAACACCATTTAATTCCATTCCACTGTTTTTCAGAAACATTGCAGTATTTATTCCACCAATAAATAATGAAAGCAATAATACTGAAACAAAATAAAAGCTGTTTGAGATGGTTATAAAAAATTACATGAAAAGTAAAATGAAAACAATAAGAAATTTACATTCTTGCAATTTAATCTCACTAAATTTCACTGAAAAATTTAAAATATGCTCAGTTATAAAAATGTAGATTTAACTTTTACATTTAAATTTTTTTTATTAAGTATATAAAAATATTAAAAATTTGTCTATGTATATTTTATGATGATAATTATTACACAGCAGCTCCCTTTTCAACAAATTTAGTACTAGTATTAAAGTATTTGATTGATGGAACAACTACATTATAACACTAAGAAACTTCAAATGGATGATTGATAATTTATTGATAAGTTGTCTGATACTAAAACTGTGATTCAGATAGCGATTATTATTGTAATCGTAAAGGATAAAGACATATTTTCAATTAAAGTAATTAAATCAGAAAAAATAATAGATACTATTAATTTTAAAAATAAATTTTTTGTATAAAACTAGAAAACATTTTTTAGATTCTCTATAGGGTCATTCCATGTGAAATGAGCAAAAATCAGACAAAAAAACTATGGTCGTAGGGTGATGGATTTTCATGAAATTTGTATCAAAATATCAAAATTATTTTTGCTCAAAATTAAATATTTTGAAAGCTTCAGGCATTTTAAGGACTCAGAACTTTGAAGAGCAGTTGTTAAATTGCTTGATGTTGCATGTTAAGATCCCTTTCTCAAAAACTACTTAACATAGACAACACTATTTCATATTTTTGTAATCTATGAAGAATTTTCTTTACATCTATTTAGAAACAACAATTTTAAACATCATATTTAAGCTAAAAATTAGTAGTAAAAAATGGAAAATAGTAAATTTTAATAGAATTAAAAAGGTTTCTATGGGCTAAAGAATTTAAATGCATCATTAAAATTCATGCCTGATATAGAGCTAGGTTAGATATAACTATTACTGAAGTTTGGAAGTTGGCTTTTACTTCCTTTATCTTCCAAACAGCAAAGGAAAATTATAAAATGATAGTATATTCCACTTAAAACAGGCACACAACATCAAATGAAGGAAAGCTCTGACAAAAACTATATCTTGTAAGAATAGTTTAATATATCTATTACTTGTAAAAAAATTCAGGATTGTATTTTGAGTTCTGAAGCAAAAATAACAAAATTAGTAACACATAAAAACATGTTCTTGCCCATAGATAAATTGGCAGCTGAACGTTTCATCGTCAAATGACTATTTGGATTGTCCTACAATAGGTTACCATATTCCATCAATAACACCACAACAGGCAATGTTTACTATCACCAATCATAGCATTTTATTCCCATTATATGTATATTGCACGTTTCAAATGACAATGAAATACGAAATTATTTTTAACTTCTGAAGCAAATTCTAAAAGTAAGACATCAAATCATATTTGAAAAGCTTAAACATTTAAAACTTTTACTTGATGGATTTTTCAAATTCCCTTTTAATCTAATGGCCTATTGTTCAGTTTTGTAGTTGATCAAATTGAAATTTTTCCTAGTGCTGCCAAATTTTTGAAATCTTTCCTTACTTCACTAGTGATTGTGATTACTGTTCAACAAAATTTGTGAGTTACGTAGATTCGGGAGAATTGGGTATAACAACAGTGTTTAAATCAGGGTGTAAAAAAAATCATGATTTTTTTTAAAATCAATTTATCAGATTTGATTTAAATCGATTTTTTTTTATATAAATCAGATTTTTTTTATTTAAATTTTTGTAGGCCCAATACATTGTTTTTACAATAAATACATATAAATATGTTAAATAAAAAATTGAATTTGTGACATGGTAAATCTATATTTATTAAAGATTTGATTGACATCCTACATAGTTTTTCTTGAGTAAATTACATCTTGTGTTAACAAATTTATCAGTAAGTGTAAGTGACAGACCTAAACTATAGTCTGAGAAGTAGAATAGAGGACAGAGAAATAATCAGACTATAGCAAATTCTAATAATAAAACTGCCGAACAGCAAAAATAAATAAATTTTTCACTTTTCATTCAGACTTTTAATGTTTGTGTGAAATGTATATTTCTACTCTTAACTCTCTATTGCACACTACAAGAATAAGCTAACTGACACATGGCTCAAAAAGCTTTACTCTAACTTGTGTTTTTTTTTTTTTTTTTTTTTTTGTTGTTTTTAGCTAATGAAATCAGCCACCCCTTTAGTTTATAATTTTGAATTTAACTGTTGGATACTTCCTTTAAGTGTTTATATTATGAGTGATGTTAATCAGAAATGTTTATACATTACTCTTCCTGGCATTTAGATTTATGATGTCATGTGTGTTTACATTATTGTATATAGTATATTTTAATAAGTTACAACTGGCTGTTGCAATCGTTTATAATACGCAGTAATTGACCCAGCTCAGGGGGAACTTGGTGTAGCCATTAGTGCTGAAAACACCATGAGATCAGAAAAACTAAAGCTTTTGACTACTTCTGTGATTATTCTGAGGTGCATTTATTTAGTTACAAAAATGTGATTAGTTGTGATTTAAATCAGTGATTTTTTTTTTTAATCATTTGATTGAAATCGTGATTTTAATCATGGATTTAAATCAAGAGATTTAAATCTTGACACCTTGGTTTAAATTCTTTTTTATTCTTAAAATTAGAGTTTTCCTCACTAAAAATGCTTATATTTACAAAATGTACTTAATATTCACAAGGTAGTATTTAAAACACATTTACAAAGGAAAATAAACTTTCCATCTAATAATTTTTCACTGATGTAACACTCATTGGATTAAACAAAAAAGATTTTAAAAGAAATTGAAAGTCAAATTTTGCATTTGCAACAGAATAATAGCTATTTCATACTTATATCACTGTAACGTCGTGGGTATAGTTTGCGTGGCGAGTGGGTTGAAGATAATTAAAACAACATTTAAAATTACAGTACATTTAATTAATTATAGAAGAATACATATAAGTTAAAACTATTTCGAGGCTAATAGGTATTGTATAAATTAGGGTTTCAGTCCCGCGGCTTCAACCGGAGCAGAGTCGTCCTACGTCCGCTCACGTTTCGGTTTTCCACGATTCTACTTTTACTCGAGAGAAGACCCCACACGTTCTTCCGAAGCCGCTATCGCCCAAAGAGAAGGAGATACCCCCATCCGGTCTTAAATTCATGGACCACCATGAAAGCTGTGGTCAGATGGACCCCTACAGTGACGCTACAATCACACTTTTATAGAAGCTTGTAACTCATAATCAGCGGCAATAAAAAATGCAAATTTAGATCTAGTCAAAAATGGTCCAGAGACAAATGAAAATTGCAGGACATATAATAGACATCTTGCTCTTTCTTGTTGGAAAAGTTTTCATGTTTTCGGAGCTTTCCTTCACAATTGCACTACAAATTTCAAAAAAATTGAAAATTTATATTTTTTCATAATTTAACTTTTAAATGTTTTTTCTTAAAAAAAGAGTAGAAATACTATCATCAAATTATGTAATGTTATTTGTTAGTAAAAGCATTTTATTAAGAATATTTTTTATGTTGTCTTTCCATTTCTAGAAATACTAGAGTAATTTGAATGTTGTAGCAAATAGGCAAAGTTTCTACTTTTGTCAATCTTAGATTCAGTACTAACTGCTATTAAATTATATTCTGACGTTTTCTATAAGACCATTTTCTAAAGAATTTAACGATATAAAAAGTTTCAATTTGTGTCAATAACTTATTGAAATATAGGGTCTTAAACAGACTACTAGTAGTGCTAGAAAATCTAAATTTGTTTAACTAAGTAAATAATTAATAAATATTATATTTCTGAACCCTAATATTTTGCAGTTGTTCATTACTATGTGACCTATTTAAAAACGTACTTGCGTTAAAATCAGTAAGATGTCAGCCACAACCGATTTGCTCATTTTGAATGGAATGCCCTTATAGTGAAACACATTTACAAAAATATTGTTTATCTAATTACAAAAGTACTGTCCAATTATGGAAATTGTAAAGCTTTTTAATTAAAAGTATGCAGTATGGAGAAAAAAATTACAAGTATCAATTAATGTTATAGGCAGGTAAAAAATAATAATATTTCTCAACACAAAAGGTATAAAATTCGACACAAAAGGTATAAAATTCGACAGTTTAAATCAAACTACAGTTGATATTTCAACTCACAAATATGTGGTAAATACTTATTTTATGGATACTAATTGCAATTAAAAGAAAACACTTCCATTGAATTAGATTTTTAGTTATAGTCAGCACACATTTCTTAAGATTTGTTTCAACGTATTTAAATAGGACAAACTTACAATGCAGTTCTAATTTCCCCATCCTCAGTTCATAGCAAGCAAATCTTGTAAGAAACACCAAAAAAAATTTTTATCTGAAATTAAGAATTGGCAATATTATTAATAGTCAGATATATATAAAGTAAAAACTTACATGACCTATAACAAAATTTTGAAGGAACTTAAAAACACTGCACAAATGAGCACAGTGTATAACATACAGCTTTTGATTTCTAATTCATACGTAATACATATCTGAAAATGATATGCATAAGAATTGAAATAAGTTAAAGGTATCTATAGGTAATTTTGACAATAGTTCATTGGTTTATGCTCAAAATAATTTCACTGTGAAACAATCAAATTAAGTTATTTGTCTGATTGAAATATAATTAGTCAATACAGATATTTTAAACAGTGATATCTTAAATTCTAATTTGTCCAGAAAGACAATTCCTGTTGGAAATATTTCCTATCATTTTACATGATTTGATCCTCAATCAAGTTGTTAAAAAAAATAGTTCTTTAACAATTTTTTTTCAGGAATTTTAAAAATAAACTAAACATTCCTTATTTCATTAAAAACACTGAGAATCAAAACAGCCACTGTATTATACAGATCATAATGATACAAAACTAATTATAATAGATCAATTCACATTGTTGAGTAATCAAAGTTTATACAAACATTCATTAAGTTCAAAGTTCTGTAAACATGCTTGTACATTTCTGAAAAATAATAAAACGCTTGTTTGTACAAAAATGTTCCGAATAATTAGGTACAAGATCTTCATATTGTTTGAAAGTCAAGGAGTAGGGAAAATATTTTGAAGCAATAAAAATCAATATTCTGGTCACTATTTGTACTTCTAGTGTTTTTATACCCCTACTAAACAAAAAAAAAGAACTACCCCAATAATCGAAAGTTTACCGCGATATCCTCGTGCCTTTCATTGGCGGTCAAATGTAATACCAAAACTAACATTTCTAAAATGGAACAAAATAATTTTACAGGATAAAAAACCCAAAGAATCATAAAGAAAATCGAATGAAAACACGGGACAAAACTTTCAATGAAAGCACAATAAAACTAGAAAATGACTATCTCAAGAGTAAAACATTTGGCCGAGACTAATTTGTAGTTTTAATACACAAAAATCACGTTTGAAATAAAATATATTAGTACATCATATTTAATGGAACAAGATAATTTTTTTTGGAAAAAATCGTAAAGAATCAAAAAGAAAATCGAATGAAAACACGGGACAAAACTTTTAATGAAAGCACAATAAAACGAGAAAATGATTATCTTAAGAATATAACATTTGGGCGGGACTAATTTTTAGTTTTAATACACAAAAAAACAGATTTTTTAAATAAAATAAATTATTACATCATATTTAATTTTTTTGATGAATCCCTTTCCCTGAAGTTAAATAAATGTCTTTGGTTTAACCATTATCAGGTTTACAAGAATTCCACTCTATCCGGTGTTTTCGAATGCAAAACTTTTTACAAATTTCTGTTTGTAAATATAAGATTATCTCAGTTCAGTTCTTTCACTAATTGATCACGTGATATTTTTTTAAATTGAGTTATCTTATTTTAAACAATTTATTTAAGATTTATACTTTCAGAAGGTAAAAAAATAGAAAAACTGTACCAAAGTTATTAAATTTTATAAAGTGTTCGTCCCACAAGATATTTTCTAGTGTAAAGCTTATATCGAAACAAAATGTTGAAGTTTTCACTGTTACCGCTAACTTATTGCGGTGGTTTGTTTAATTTTGGTTTCTCCTTAATATAATATGGCGGATGAAAGTGAGTATAAACAAATAATTATTTCTTTAATGGATTTGTATTAATCATCATGTTTCTTTTGTCTTTGTGTTCATTCCAAGTGACAAGTGTCCAATTTCTCTCACAGTTGATGCTTTGTTATTTTGGGACTTCTTTGCTCAAATCGTGTTATACTGCGTTGTCCTTTACCCATTTAAGCAACCTGATATAAATTTTTTAAATGTCATTCAACTGTCATTTTGAATAGCTTTAAAAGTGAACAAGTATAGATGTTCCATCTTGGAAAGGAATGCATTAAAAATGTACTCAGTGGTGTTACTTGAACAAATTTTTATCAATTTTAGCTGACGATTTGGAATATTCGGAGGCAAATGTCGGTTCAGCCCAAGCACAAGGAGTGCGCAAAAACATTTCCTTGAAGCTCAAGGGTAAAGGTAGAGGACGGGCACGCCGAACTGGAAAGACAAGAAGAGCATCTACAAAGAAAACCGTCTCTGGAGGCGCTGATGAAGATGATGTGGATGAAGCAACCGAGACCCCTACAGATAAACCATCTACTGACAAACAATGTTCGTACTTATTTCTGTTTTCTAATCTGTGTTGTGTTTTGAATTACATCAGTCTGTATTTCCAAGCAGGCAGCACAAGCTGCATAGTATGTTTTGCGATAATTTATATACACAAACTATGCATATTTAAGTGCCCAAAGTTACAAATAAGTTTTGATATCTTTTTGCAGAAAACGAGATCAATACAATGTGTAATTAGCAGACAGACAAAGCTTGACAACAATCATCCAAGTTTGTTGTGATCGAATTGGCAATAGGGAGTGGCAGATTCAAATTAGCCTAGAGCTAATAAAAAAATTATAGGTCCTGCACAAATGAGTTCCTTGTGTAACAATAAATGGTGGAGTGGTAGTAAACTGGACAGTCTTTTTTTTTCTGGCCAAAGTGGTAACCTTCCATTTTGGCTGTTTTTAAGGCAACCCTATTTTGAAGATTAGGATTAAAGATGTTAGTTGATTGGAATTAAACCGTGGTTTGAAGTGAAATTAAACGTGCTCTGATTGGTTTAGATTTTTTTTTCTCGTTTAACGATAAGAGATAACGACGCTTAATCCGCCACTTTGTTTTTTATCGTTTCACCGTGATGTGTGATTTATCGTTCCTCGTCCTTCGACTCCGTCTTTTTTTGTTGCTTGGACAAGGTTCACAGTGTGAATTTTGCTACATGGACACCGCGCCATCTTGTTATGGCGATTTCCACCATCTTGGTTTGGCGACAAAAAAACGCCTTGGCGCTACTGTCCCGTTTGCTACCACTGCACCCAATAAATGACTGAGCAACAAACCAAAACACTTAAAGCCAATGTTCCCTAGACTTACCACCTTGAAAATTATAATTTTTGCTGATCTCTTGAGATTAAGATTTCACAGGGTATATGTAGATCTGCATAAGACTGTAGTGATTCTTACTTTTTACCTCAATATTAAGAGCAAAGTATTGAGATCTTAGTGATGACAGTTTTAAATTTGGAAATAAAAAAACTGTAGTTTGGATAAACTCTTTATTAACTAAATTGTATTAAAATCAAAAGGCTCTTTAACGTGCAAAATTAGAATATGACATCAAAATATACACTTTAATATTAATGTAAATTAATAATTTATACTTTTTAAGATACTTCACAGAACTCTTAAAACCTCGCCCAACAATCTATTTTAAAACATGAAAGATTGAGGAAAAATAATGGAGTATTTTATTTTGTCTTGAAAGTTTTCCCAGTTTGGCTAGTAAATATTATGATTCTTCTGCAGACCTCCGAAACCTTGTAATGGACCTCTCTTTGGAAATCACTACTATCTGTCTTGTTTATTGGTATTTTTTATTGAGATAGAGTGAGGAAACTGGAAAAATTTCCTATGCATAAGTATGCTATTATAATATGCTATACAATTTGATATTAAATTATTGTGTTTTTGTTCCAGTATAGATTTCATATATATGTACATAATTCCATAAGTTTTTAAAGTTTCCTTGCATGTGTATGTAATTTATTAGCATATGCAGAAAGTATATTCACTTGAAAAGTTTTATTTGGTTTTGTGTGTAACTCTGTTTAGTCGAATGTCAAGACATTATGATGTTTCTAAATTTTAGTTGTGGATACAAAATTGGATGAAGTCATTTCAAAATTGGAAACGCCTGCTTTTAATCCTATGGACCGAACTTTTCCTGAGCCATTACATCAAAACCAAAAATTACGTTGGGATCACAAAGTAGGTGTTCATTACTATCATTCCTTCTCAGTTTCTCGTATATTTTCTGTTATTCATGAATATGAACTTCTGACAGGTAAATCTGATTGGAGAAAAAGTTATTGATCCTTTGATTCACTGCTGCGAAAAGTGTGTACTTCCAATTTTGAACTATGGACGTCTGGTAATTGATTTTGAATATACTTTTAGTGTAATACTTTGCATAATTTGATGTACTTAGTGTATTGGTATTGTATTTTTCTGTGGTAGAGAATTGAGCACACATCTTAAACAACATATTTACATCTTTCCATGTCAAATCAAAACAGCCTACTTCCCGACCTCCTCTGATTAATTTAAAACTTAAGGTGAATTTGTTACCCAGAACCACATATAGGAAAAATGGAAAATTTTAGCTTCCAACATGCAATAGTGTTATCTATGTGGTAGGCAAGGGGGTTCTTTTCACAGTCTCAGATGTTTTTGAATTTAACCTATGTTAAAATTCAGGAAAAAGTAAGAAACGCATATTTTTTTTGTTTTGTTCAAAAACACTCCTGGTCCAAGTTACAGGCCACCAAAGATGCAGCCTCAGGTGCCATTTCTCACTTGGGATTTTCGGCAAAATTTTAAAACACTCTATTTCTGGAACGGTTTAAGATATTTTGTTGCATTATTTTTAGTTGAAAGATAATATTTTTCTGATTAAAATGGACTTTCGTTTTCAAGCACTCTTAAAACTCCTTATTTTTATGTGCTACTCCTTAAAAAATCCTTTTATAAGGGATGCGATTCTTCCAACTTTTGCAGGTATTTCCGAGTTTTCTTAAATTTTTGAAAAATGACCAATTTTTATCGTTTTTTAAAAAATTCCAACTTTTACCCTTTTTTGTTTGTTTTAAACGTAAAATGTGCCGAATGAGAGAGATCTCGCCAATATTGCACTCCTAAATTTTGCCAAGCTGATAAGTCCTGCCTATTCCTCTCTGAAAAGAATTCTTTATGAGAAGCTTATTAGTTTTTTGACAAACCTGGAGAACTTGGATTTTGAACTAGTTAGTGTACGTTGTTGCTGCGAATGTCGTGGGTAAAAAAATAATCCTATGGTTTCCTAAGAAATTGGAGCTGATATCTAGCGGCCGTGATTGGTCATGATGCAGCGGAAAAGGTATAAATGAAATATTTTTAGTTGATCAGCTTTTAATGGGCGATTTTTCTTTCTATTAGAAAATAATATACTAGGTTATTTAACCAATAAAGTTATTTCGTCTTTTATAGCAACCTTGGTAAGCATAAAGTTTAAATTTGAATATATATTTTTTTAAATTACGCCCGCCATTGTCCTTTTGGACATGAGGCGTCTTGCAGTCCAGTATAAAATCGAAGTGGCTCCAGAAGGTGTGAGGGCCCGAAAGTCATCACTGGAGCGGACGTTAGAAAGAGAGGGGCAACTAAAGAGATGCTCCCCAGTCATATGCGAGGTGCCACAAAGTACACAGTGAGGTGAATCAACCAAGTTGATTTTATGTAAGTGGACCTGCAGATAGTCATGTCCATTAATAATTCTAAAATTTGCAACTCCTTCTGCCCTGGGAAGGAGGGAAAGACGTGAGCGCTGTTGGCCATCCAGAAGGCAAGCCCATGGTTTTCCATCTGCCATAGTGACGGACCCGCCACTTCTTCAGCTGGTAGAGCCAGTGCTTACTCCAAATATTTTAGCCTAAGAGAACCACTCGACACTTGGGCGGATAATTTTGATGGAGAAATGCATGCAATGTTCGTGGCCATCAGAGCTATTGGAGAACCAGATGAACAAAATATTGTCATCTTCGTCGATTCTCAGGCGGCGATTCAAACCATTACAAATTACACTTTATTGCCCACTGAATTTGAGCTCGAATGTAAACAGCACATTGACTCTCTTTTGCGTTTGGGAAGAGAGATTTTGAATATTCTAGAAAGTTCTTTCAAAATCCGTTAAAACTTCTTTCTTTGGTGACTTTAGAAGTGCGCCAAGGCGGTGGCCAGATTTCAGCTATTTTTTAACGTAAATTTTCGAAATAATGCTTCTTTTGAGAGCAATATTTATGATTGTTTTAATAAGTTAAATTATTTCTTGGCTAATATGAGTTAATAATTTTAAGTTTCATTTGCTTTGAAGTTCATTTAATTAGAAAATAAGAATATTTACAGAAAAATATAAGCCGATGGAAATTGACTATAGATATTTTAAAATGTATTTTATATTCGAAAATAGGTTGTAAATTAAACTGAATTAAGTTATATTTTATTTAATACAGAGATTCAGCTTCAGTCTATGTTCATAGTGGTGGCAACTGCCTTGGTGCACTTCTTAAGTTGAAGTTGATTATTACAAATTCTTGAATTTTTTTTAGTGAAAGCAATAGTTTACTTTTTAAGTGAACAAAATATTGTTGCATTTAATTTCTTTTGAACTTAATTCAATATTAAATCTTGATGAAAGAAAAGCGTTGTGAATGTATTAAAAATCGCAATTTGTTATAATCAAAGTGGATTATTTCATACTTGAATGTTTGAAGTTAAAATATAATTTACCTATTCATTTATAACAGAAATAATTGCAAATTTCTTTCATTTCCGTCTGTCTGAAATCTGTCATTAGTCTTTACTTGTAGAATACAGTGAAATCTCTGTATAACTTACATCCTAAATATATTTAATTGATATTTTATTTTGGAAAATACTTTATATTGAAAACAAATATGCTTGGATTTCTATTATTGTGAGTTTTAGCTGGGACTTGAGAGAAATATGTACTTTAAACTGAGAAACGTTATACTGAAATTTCACTGTATAAGAACCGTTTACAAGTTGCATCCTAGAAAAAACAGCTCCAGCGAGCTGGGGGGAAATGAACTTGGGTTGAGTTGAAATATTAAAGTATATAATTGTATTGTTTTTAGTTCTTAAAAATGTAGTATTAAGTGGAACCAAGTTTTAAAAATTGTTGAAACATTTTTATTTTTCACACTTGAAAATGTGTGTATAAACCTTTTATGACTCCTTAAAAATTTTGAAAGAACTCGTTAATACTCCTTATATTCTCCTTAATTTTTATATTCTATGACTCCTTAAAAATTTCAAAAGAGAACTCCTTATATACTCCTTATTTTTTATATTCAAAATTCTGCATGGACCCTGTTAAAGCTTCCAAAAATATGTGCAAGTTCCAAAACATATTACAGGTTCCACAGCATACCACTTCTGTGCACTCTGCTTAGAACTGAAGTTAGCAATTCAATGAACTAAAAATTTGTTGAACTGCATTAGTATAATATCTTTCTTCAATATCGACTGATGCCTTCCTGTTGAACCAATAGAAACTGGGCCAACCACAATCTTTAAAACATCGTGAATTGAAAGTGAGCACTGGTGATGCTGTCTTGCAGCTGGAAATCTATATCCAGCAGACGGTCTATGTGGTAGCATAAAGTTCATGACGATTTCATTTAACTCACAACTGATATCTATTACCTCTGCGATCCACCAGTCACAGTCATACACACATCCCTCTTTGTAGGTTGTGAATCTGAATATTCTGTTGTTTCTTCCCATGGACCAGTAGTGCTGTTACCTACTCCATTGGCACAAGCGAGTTAGTCACTTCAAACAGTTGGTAACGATTTTTGAAATGACTAAGAGCACCATCAGAAATAATGATGATCTTTTCTGGCTGTGATTGCAGCTGTTGTTGAATTTTGCATATTGCCAACAATGCCTGTGCTGAGTCATGTGGTCTGTCATCACTTATAACTGCAACACTTGTGGTCTTGTTTTGAAAATGCGTGACTCCTGTAAAAATTGAAACTTGGTTTGTACTCCAGTGTTACCCATGTACTTCTTGTGGCAGAATCACAGACCAGTTTTCAGCAAAATCACAGTGAAGCACTAAACATAGTTGTTTAGCCTCTACACGTCCCTTCACTTCTGTTATGTGTTGTAATTTCTTCAGATGTTGGTATGTTACTGCTTTCATTGTCCATTTCCCAAGTTCGTCTACATATCAAGGATAACAGTTTTCTTAATGAGTTGATTTTCCTCCCATGTTGCATATGTAAATTCAGAACAGTCATCTGCTATGTTTTCCAGACCAAGTGTCTGTAAGGAGAGTCCTCTCTTTCCAGGGCAGTCACCACATACCTGAAACAAACAAGTGTCTTGCTCTGCATCACAGACTACTAACCACTTCCCATGTTCAACCAAAGGTAACATATGCCATGTCTTCAAGTAAGTTCTTCAAAGTTACCACACAAAGTTCGAAATTCTTACAATACACACATAGACAAACATCTCTAGGTGGACTTGGAACCACCCACTTAGGTCGTAGTGAATAAAATGTTGATGTTTCAATGTGGAATACAGGATGTTCCTTCTTATATATAGTGAAAGTTTCTTTCATATTGCGGGTCATGTATCTTCACTTTCACCACTTTTTCTCCTAAAACTGTTAGAGTGATAGTGTCTTCTTTGTTGCCACTCTGGCGAGAACAGTCCCAATTATCTTCCAGATAAAATTATTGCAATTTGAACATGAGCTACAGTCACAGGATGACCACAATAGGGATCTGGTTTTTCAAACACTTTTTTTGCATACTTCGCATTTCTTGCTTTGTCTACCATGTATTTTGATACAGATGGAATGTGGTGCAAAATTTGAACTTTTGAAAAGGACACTGGGATAATTACTAGAACTTGCAACTTTTCATTGTATGATTCACAAGATTCAACAGCTGAATCGATGTTTGACATGAATTCAAGGCAAGTTTCAAAAAGACTCTTCTTTACGTTCATTTTCTTCTGAAGATGGAGTTTCTATGTCAAAAAATTTGGTCAGTTTTCTTTTAGTGGACCCACAGCTTCAGTGATTTCTCTGCACTTACTTGATGCATACAGCTTATGACTTGACTTCACTGACCATAGTTTCCTAACAGGACTAACAACAACCTCTACAGCTGTCTGATTCAAGGAATCTAATTCTTCTGCAGATACAAAATCTGCATCATCCACACCATGTGAGACTTCTTGTTCAGTTAGTGTCATTTTTGATAGTCTGTCAAAGCATTTAGAACACAGAAAGTCATCACTGGAAACATCTTCACTTTGAAACAGTCTTCAAATGAGCACTCTTATTCATGTCACTCTTTTATGGGTATGCAAATAGTCAGTGCACTTCACTCTCCTGTGACCCCAGTCTGAAGACATTTCCACTAAACACCATACAACTCAATCAGCAGAATCCTCATAGAAGCTTATGTAAGTGCTGTTGGGCCACAAATTTGGAGAACCACTCTCTTGCCTGTTGACAACTAAACTGGATTCATATGTCCTCCATTTCATATGCAATGCCAAGCACACAGAATTATCTGGATGGTTCTAGATTGTTTCAGAAGGTTCTGTTAAATTCTGGAAGCTTCCAGATTGTCCTAGAAGGTTCTGGAATTATCTGGATGGTTCCAGATTGTTTGAGAAGGTTCTGTTACATTCTGGAAGCTTCCACATTGTTCCAGAAGATCTTTAATGATTTGAAAGATTCTATATGTAGAAAATCCAGGAGAATAAAAATATTTCAGCAGTTCCAACGTTGTTTAATTTATTATTTTGTTCCATCACAATTAAGCACATTGGTCCAAAAATGTATTTCTTAAAGAAACCCATGAAAAATTCCAGAACTGAAGTGGCGGATTCTCCTTTTCAGGATAAGTAGTAACTTTAGATATACAACTCCTGTAAAATTTCCAAAACTTTTAATATTGCTGTTTTTGAAAAAAAATTTAAAAAATGCATTTAAAAAAATTACCTACTGAAGCTAAAACATGAACATTGTTTACAAAACCTGTTGAACTCAAAAGTGGCAGCTCTCCTTTTCAGGGAATATAGTACAGATTAACAGTCAAAAAATAAAATTGGGGGATTGGCATTTTTGATTTTAAAAAAAAACAATTTAGAAGACTACAGCAAAAGAACTTGGACACATATTTCCAAACGGAGGATATCATTTTAATTAGAAAAATATTATCTTTCAAATAAAAATAACGCAAATTTCTTGAATAGTTTCAGAGATAGAATGTTTTAAAATTTTGCCGAAAATTGCAAGTGTGAAATGGCGCTCTAGGCCCTATCTTTGGCAGCCTGTATCTCGGGCCAGGAATTTTTTTGAACAAAACCAAAAAATATGCGTTTTTTACTTTTCCTGAATTTTAACATGTTAAATTCAAAAATATCTGAGACTATGAAGGTTAGCCTCCCCCCCCCTCCCCCTCCTCTGCCTGAATTGAGATGGAATGTACCATGTATATAATCTTAAGTTTTTAAAATTTTGATATTTTTCATGTTTCTAGACATAAAATCACTCATATCTGGATCTAATTATCCAATCAAACTAAATTAAAACTTGTTTTGTAGATAAATATACAACCTTTCTAGTGCTGCGTAAAATAAATGAGTTTCAATGTTACCTTGCATTACAAAAAGTGTAAAAATGCATTTATTTTCTGTAATACTTTCTATTCAGATTTCCCATTGCCTTTTGTAACCAGACTTCTCAAATTTTATTACAGTGCCGAGCTATTTTGTGTAGTTTTAGCAAGATTATGCTATTCCATTGCTCATTTCCAACATTTTAAAACTAAGTGGCAACTGAAGAGTAAATTCCTGTAGTGTTAAATTTAAATTGTTTTTATCCATTTGTTGTCATTCTCCAATATGCAAATAATTGCAATTTCTTTGCTACTCATGTCAGTAATATAAATATGAATAAGGTGTATTAATATTTTTTTTTTAATTTTAGATTGCTTGTAAGCATGTCTTCTGTTGTGAGTGTGCCAAAAAATCTGACAAATGCTTCAAGTAAGTGATTTGAAAATACATTTTTATTGCATCTTTTTCTGAATGTTTCAGTGTTTTTTCAAATTCCAAATCCTTTGCAATAAGATTATAATACCTCTATATTTCACTTGTCTAGATGTGATGAGAAAATAACAAGAGTGGAACAAAGTACTTTGGGTACAGTTTTTATGTGTAACTATGGGGGAACTCGACATGTGCCCGGGACTTGTGGAAGAACTTACCTCAGTCAGCGAGATTTGCAGGTGTGTAACCTTTTTACTTTTCCTAAAATTGAAGTCTTTACACTTGGATGCCACTGCATTAACAGTATTATGATAGTTAAATTTACTGATCATAATGCACAGGGCTAAGTTGTGAATTTGTGAGTAGTTTTCTGTTCTTTTTTAATTTTATTTAAATGTATTATAATGGGTTGGAATATATTGAACTAAGTATCAAACAATAGACAGTAATTGCTCAGCATTTTCAAACAAGAGATGCTATTGGTCCACACACAAAAATCCTCTTGGAATGCATAATGTTCATTAAACATTGTTTTAACTCTTATATCACACTCCTAAAATAATTTAGCAACTCAGAAAAAAATGTATCTTAAATTTGCACACAGGTGCAATGTTTAAAAAGATGTATCTACATGGGAACAAAATGTGACAAATCTGTCTTGTATTCGACCATTGCAGTTCTAACTGCTGTAGCTATTTATAACTAAATTTATGAAATTAGTTAATTCATATGTCTATATTAATTACATAACTCTAACTACATACAAATTTATGTATGTAGTTAGAGTTAAGATTTTTATGACTTAAAAATTGCATAAAAATACTTTTTGATTCCATTTGACGTTCCAAAAACATCTGATTTTTTAACTGGATGTGTTAACTATTTTTAACTCCAAGCATTCTGACAAAAAAAATTTAATTTAATACAATTTCTCTGCTAAATTGAAAGTCTTTATTTTTGAATTGGCCTAAAAATAGCTGAAGTTGTAGCAAGTAATTTTACCAACAGTTAGCTAAAATCTGTTCTAAAAAATGTTTTTAGTTTGCCATTTTATAATCAGTTGCATTCCCTTTAAAAAATCTAACAGTTCGTTTATATTGCTTTTGTAATTGTAAGTGCTAAAAGCAAGAGAAAACTACAGGAACTCCTGACTCAATGATCAACCTGTTTAGCCACAGCTCAGAGCTACAACCGACTTTCAAAGCATGGCAAATCCTTTCTTCAACCTGAATCTTGAAAATCCAGTGTTCTCACCCTCACCTATGGAGCCAGTGCCGACTCCAGATACAGGGTAATCAAATGGTGGATTTCACACGATAGGTCTCGCAGATTTGCCTGTCAGGACGGCAAATCAGGGTTCCCACAGGTGCTTAGAAAGTGTTTATAACTGCTTATTTTGACCTTCCATTTCTAAGGGCCCTTAGAAGTGCTTATTTTGCATCAATAGTCCTTAGAAAGTGCTTATTTTCCTTTGAAAACAAAATTCAGTTTTCAAATGACGATATATTTTTTACAATATTTCCAACCTCTTTTTAGCGGCTGATCGGCGATAAAACTGCTTGCAAGTACGGTTTTGGTGATGATTCGGGAACTGTCTTGCTTGAATGGCAACTCTTGATACGCGATATACAAATAATTGATCGACTCTTGATAAGCTCATAATAAATACACTTTAAAAACTTGAAAACCCATAAAAATCTATCTGTTTTCGACATGTGAGTGGCTCTTGCGATGCACAAAATAGTTGCCCTGATAGAGGAAACTACAATACAATCATCAAATGTTAATTAATTTTGTTTTATTCAGTTACCCGTGAGTGCAATGTTTTAAAAATTTATTATAACTATGGGGAGGTGTATTTTTAAGTTAATAGATGAATCAAAAACAATATAAAAATTATTTATTTTAATTTATACTGCTTTCTGAGTGGTTGCAATTTTTTTTTTTTTAATCTAGCTTTTTTTATGCTTTTATTTCTTTGTAACAACTATCCAGATAAAAAGAAAAAATTTGAAGATTTTCAGGAGTGATTCTGCTTTGAAAATTTGAAGTAATCGGTTATCAGTTCCAAAAGAAAACCAACCTGCTTGTTTAAAAAAAATCCTTGGAGGAAATGATAGCAAAAATGTAAACCACAGTGCAGGAAAACCGAGAATAGTCTGGGAATTTCAATAATCAGGAAAAGTCGTATGAAAACTGGAAATTTCGGACTCTCATCGTATTAGGCTACTGACCCAAAACGAAAGTAATTTTTCTATGCTTTATAATTTTTTTCTCTCTTTGTATCCGGATGACAAAAACTCAATGGCCGGCTGCTTGAATTGCAGTTTCTTTTGTTATGCCATGCGCAATCTGTTTCCATTGTCAGCTAAGATGATTATTTTCATATTAATTTTGTTTCATTAAAATGATGCTTGTAAGCATATCGCGTAGAAGCGACTGGTGCACCTTAAATCTGTCGTGGCTGAAAGTCCTCATGTTGGGTTGGTGTGGAAGTTTGGAGAATAGGGCACCAGCTCAGATGTCTCGTCATCTGACCGTGGTTCAAAATTATGTGGCAATACACCGAATGGCTTAGGCTGGGACTGTGGCAACTAGTTGAATATCTATTCAATAAAGTTACAAACCTTTTTATAAATTTATCAAAGTTTTTGCATAACTCTTATGATTTGTTTTGGTTCACGGGAAAATATTTTCTTAGAAACTCGTTCGGTCTCCGATCCAGTCAAATTTGACTCTTGCATAATACAACTACTATCCTTTTACATACTTTTAGTAAATTAATAGTTTGCCACTAATTATATTTTATTGAAACCTCCGATATGCCAATAAATGAATTTACTTCTTATTTTCATTATGAATTTATAAAAGTGTATTATAAAATAATTACTGGGGTGGGTAATTTCCATTTCATATGCATGCTGAAACTGCAGATACAGCAGGGTCAGCACTGTAATTTCAAAAACAAAAAGAAATTTAAAATAAAAAATTAGGAAATTTTTTAGAGTGAAAGTGTTGGTGGATCAGGGAGGAGCCTGGCCCAGACAACACAAAATGGTGTTTCCTACAATATGTTAAAAAAATGCTCATACACTCCCTTAAAGACCATTAAAAAATGAAAAGAATAAGAAAACTAAATCAAACTTGCAACAGCAGCTTTGAGATCGACAACATCAAGTCCGGTCCTCATAAAACTTAACTCTTTCTTTCCCTTTTTATAAAAGCAAATGCACTGCAAAGATATAAAAGAAAAACATCCAAAGTTTTTTTCTTGCAGTCTTCATTCTATAATTTGTATATGTCCTTACACATATACTAACTACTAGCCACTTCGTGGCTAGTAGTTAGTACCCGTGTAACACCACGGGCAACGGCGTGATGTTTGGTTGTTATCTGGTGTTAAATTTTCTGCAAATTTCAAATCCGTTGTAATTTTTATTCTACCTTTAACTATTGCTGAGATAGAAAAAAAGCACTGAAGAACGCCAGTGATAACTTTAGTAATCTTTTGCTTTACTGGAATCCATTTCGCAGGAAATACAAATGAATGAATCTCGAAAGAAGCGAAGGTCATTCGAATGTGTTCTCTCCTCGGAGATGAAAAAAAACTTGCATGGTTCCAAAGGCTGACATCAAGGGGACACATGAGGGTGAAAAGTCCAAATTTTGATGTTTTTTTATTCTTCTAATTTATTGCAGTTGAATGAAGAATGGTGAAAAAAACTATAAAATTCATTTTAAAATGTTCTAGATTCAATTTTAAATTTCGCCTTGACCCTAAATTTGGAAACAATTCGGACTACCTGTGTGCCAAATCTCCTTACTGTAATTGCCATAGATTCATCAGGACTCTTCGCGGACAAGAAACAAACAAACACTTCCTTTTATAATAGTAAATATACGTGTACACGTAAATGCCCACAAATTAACTGCTGAATTTTGTAAAAATCAGACTGCTTATTTTTAAAAATCTCATTTTTGTGTGGCATTATTTGTGTATAATTTTTAGAAAATGGTCTTGAATAATAAATTTTTTACGTACTACTGTTCTTTTAAGATTAACCAATCTGTAAGAGCATCCCCATTTTGGTCAAAAGTCGGGTATTATATTGTGTAATACGGTTTCTATAATGTTTTATGTAAGTCCTTATTTTGTCCTAGAAAGTGCTTACAAAGTCCTTATTTTTAGTTAGTAAAAAAGAGTGGGAACCCTGCAAATGTAACATGGAACTCAACAAATTAGTTGCTGAAATGTTCTTGTTGCATATTCTGTTTGTGATTGCTTCATGTTCAACCTGCACCTGTCATTTCTTGTTATTATGACCCAGCAACACCAAGTTCTCACTAATCCCCTAAAGCAAAGTTGCCATGTTGTAGTTTCTTTTAGACCATTTCTTCAAAATAAATCAACAATTCAGCATTTCAGAGACAGACTGGGCTCAATCATTAAGTGAAAAGTACTTATCTATAATAAATTGAGTCTCACATTTAGAATAAAATAGTATTTTAAAGTTGGTTTTATATTTCATTTGCTTTGTTCGTTTTATGTTATCCTTATATTACTTTACATTCCACTTGATGAAAACAAATTTTAAAGTATTAATTTACTTTGCAGGCTCATATCAATCATAGGCACACAAAACCTGCTTCTGCTTCTACAAGTAGCTCTTCGGTTCCTGCCACCGGACATTCGGTTTCTGCCACCAACCCAGTATCCTTAGGACCTAGTCATGCTGCAGTGACAAGAGATCCGAGGGATCCCCGTGCCCATCTGCATGTGGACGTTTCACACCAGCCCATATTGGTGGGTGGACATATCCAGCACACTCAAGATCATAGAGAACCAGATCATGCGAGGAATGCCAGCATACCGATGGGGAGTCCTGTCGGCCAGCTGCGGCAATACCCTCACTCGCCCGCAAGTTACCAGACTTCGATTCCCGTCAGCAGCGCCAGGCCGAACTTGATCACTGTTCCGATTCAGGATGACAGTACTGGCCACTCGACGGCCACTCCAGTACCTCACATACATCCTCCAGCTCATGCTGCTCAGTACACCTCAAGTGCAACACCTCCTCACCCGATGCCGGCATTGCAGATGCCACCAAGTAGCTATGCAACTCATACTTACCAACACCCACACCAGAATCCTGCTCCAACCTACTCTCAGGCACCTCTTCTGACCACGCAGACCTTTTCTCAGCCACCGCCACCTGTTCACCATCAACCGCAGATCCATGCGCCAAGCGGTCCGATCTACTCCACTCCCCCGCCACCTGTTCATCATCCACCTCCAACAACATACACTCCGCCTCGACCTCCTCCAACAACCTACACTCCCCCAAGACCTCCTCCGCAACATGGTCCAAGACCCTTGCCACCACAGCAGCATTTCCCACCCCCAGCTGCAGGGAATTATGAAGAAAACCCTGGTTACATCCAGCAGTGGGGTAGTGGTGTGCCACCACCGCCAAACCGAACAGCTATTCCTCCGCGGCCGATCACGCAACCACCCCCGGCTGCAAATCCAAACGTGGCACACATCCAACCCAGAGGACCTACCGACCCTAGTTACAGACCGCCATATTATCAATAATGCAATGATTTTTAAACAACTGTTGAACATTCTGGAATCTGCGTCGTGATGAACTGGGGAGGATCATGGTTAAACTGCAAATTATTAGTGTTTGCCATTTTTGGTCCACCAAGACCTATTCTGTTCTGTTTTGCTCATTAAATATTTGTTAATAAAAGTATTTATCCTTAAATAGTAGCATTTGATGCCTTTTGGAATTGTCAATTTGAATTGTGTATATTTGTTGCACTTTACAATTGATATATTGCATATTTTAACACTGAAATTGTTCGATGTTCAAGAAGTCCCAAGGCACATTAAGCTTCAACATTACAGTGAAGGCATTCTACTTTGGTGTAATAATCTATAATTGACCATTTTACTTATTTCATTTTGCTCTAGGTAATACATTTTTTAATTTTTGCCTTAAATTTTCTTATTTCCAATGGTGGGGACGAAGGTTGCCAAGGTACAAAAATAAAAAACAGACTGAAAGAAATAAGAACATTAAATATGATCACATTAGAAGGAAAAATATCTATTAACCCATTCAGTCTTGCTTCTCTCTAGCGATCATACTCAGCAGATGCAAAAATTCTAGGACAGTGGAGAAAGTGAGCCTTGACCATTTCCACCTGGTGCTGCAAGTTCAATTCCTGTCAGGTGCTTTCCTTCCTGTGTGGATGTATTTCTCATCTCAGTTAAACTTTCATTCTGTGTGTCTATTGTATGATGCAGCATCACCTTTGTGCCATAAAACCCAACAGCTAACTTTTCACTTGAGGCCACCAAGCTTACAGACAAGGTCAAAACCAATGTGGGCCTACGGTAACCCGGTTAGAAGAGTGCAAGTACGAATCCATCCAAAGACAGTCGTATACAATCGAGTAGTTAGCAGAAGAGTCGATAATATCTGAAGATCTTTGCGATCAATTGGTTTCTCGACTGCGTACTTGAAATTTGTCATACAATTAGATGAGGCAATTGATGTCGCTAAAGATGCTCTTTTAATTGCATATCTTCGATACGTTACAGAAATAGGAGCAACACAACGAGCTATTGACGACAGTTCAGGGTCAATCCCCAATTTAAGAACCGAGGACAATTCAACGGAATTTTGAACCACGGTCATATGACGATTCAACACCTGAGCTGGCACTCCAAACTTCCACACCAGTTTGAGGCCACGACAGATTTAACATGCACCAGCCCTCTCTGTACATCCGTAAAAAAAATTTACTTATCCGATCGCAATTTCACAATTTACATTGCAGAACAAAACGAATGGTAGCAATCGATAGGGATGAATATTTTCTACAAGTATTAATATTTAAAATTTATCAAAGGTGCTGTCTTCAAATTAAAATGGGTGCTTGCTACGATAATTTCAATACGAACCACTATCTTTTATCACAAATGTAGATTCTACACACAATTTCAGGCGGAAATAAAAAAAAGTTCATAAATTTTTATGGATTTTTCACCGACTAGTAAGTGTTTGAAAATTTGATCTCCTAAAGTTAAATAGATGTTTCACGTTTTTTGTTATATTTGCTGAAAACATTAATTTTCTTTAGAAATTGTTTTTCCATCCTTTGCTACCCAAACACAATCTATAAACACTTTAACTATCAAACTAAATTTTACTATTTTTTTATTAATTATGAAATTAATATTCATAAAAATTATATGAATAGAAACATGGGCATATTTGGCTCCATGCGATTCAACAGTTACTGAAACATCAGAATTCCAAATTTCAGCTCATTACGTGCGTAATTAGTAGCGCATTGAAACTGCAAAATTCGATTATTATTATCGTTACTAGGGATTGTTCACAAAGTGAAAACGGAAAATTCCACTACAAAATTTGTATATTGTTTGCCTGGAAATGTCAACAAACTATCAGCCTCCTGCAAGAAAAAGGTAAAATCATAAGAATTATCGAAAATATATTCCTTCAATGCATCGTATTAACAGGTAAAGCTATGCATGCTAATATCAGAGTTTATGCAAATGCAGTGCGATGGTTTTGTTAGAAACGTATCGTATGTATAACATGTGGACGGTCGGTTCGTCAACTGTGAATAGGTGAGTGATTTTCTGCGAGTGAATGCGTGTTACTGAATTCCGATGTTAAAATGTATTATTGAAATATGTCTATGATTATAAATTTACATAATGCAAACAACAGGAAGAAAAGATAGACAAATCGGTAGTGATCTTATTCACTTCTGAATACTAACCATATGCTGAATATTGTTGCGGTCGCTGCAATGGATGGAAAACTAAATGCCAGGACAAATTCGTGGCGAGCTGCGATTGAACGCTTGTTTAATAAATTACCACTTCCCAGACAATAAGGATGTGATTTAAAATGTTATTTCAGCCCAGTGAAAGTCGTACTACAGCTTTTCCTATCTGTTCCTCGAACACCCGCCATATTTAGGGATTTGTTATATAGATGCAGGCCCAGATGGAATAGTTGAAAGCTCGAAGGAATGTTCGGAAATTAACGCAATCGTGCAAACAGTATAACAAAGTAACACCATGAAAGAAATTATTTTTACCAAACATATTTACATAATCACTCTTTACGCACGTAGGTGGATTCCGAACCACTACAAACACCCAGTTATGTTTGCCCCCTCCCGTAGCATTCGAGAATACAACTTGCAACACTTGGAATGTCTTCTCTACTATTATAAAAGGAAGTGTTTGATTCTTGCCCGCGAAGTCCTGACGAATCTATGGCACTTACAGTAATGGGATTTGGCACACAGGTAGTCCGAATTTTTTGCAATTTTAGGGTCGAAGCGAATTTTAAACAGGGTGGCTACAAAAATTGATGTAAAAAGTTCCCTGAGTTTTCCCTGATTTCCAGAGTATTTTTCATGAAATTCCCTGAGTTTCTCCATCCGTTCGCAGAACAATTCTTCGTTAATAATGATTAACTTGACACTTGATGAACTAAAAAACTATAGACTGATAGATAAATAAAAATAAGATAGGTAAAAAATATTTTTATTGTATTCCATAATCGACCAAATAATATAAAGTTTTTTTTTTTTTTTTTTTTTTTTAATGGCGGGCACAAATGCACATAGTCATTGGCCACTACAAGGCCGGAAATGATGGTCTCTTGTGAAGGAGGACCATCATCGCTTCCTAACAAAGGACAACACAATTTACATCCATGCCCTGACCCCGGATTCGAACCAGGAACCTTCCGATCCAGAGGCCAACACCTTAACCACTAGACCGGTTGGTCGGCTGTAAAAGTAATATAAAGTTATAGATACCATATTTAATTTTACATTTTTATCTGTTTTGATGTGTTCGCCAAAGCAGCCATCAGCGCCAGAATCCGTCAGCGATGGTTACATATCTACTATAAAAACGGAAGTGTTTGTCTGTCCTGTACGCAGTGTCCTGACGAATCTATGGCGCCAATAATAATAGTGAAATTTGGTACACAGGTGGTTCTAATTTTTTGCAATTTTTTTTCTATCGCGCCAGAATTTTAAAATTTAATCTAGAACATTTTAAAATTAATGCATTGGAATTTAATTATCATTATTTTCCTTAGAATGGCAACAGTATGAAGACATGACATATTCTAGATTTATTTTTTCCGTTTCCGTTTGATTTTCTCAGCAACGATTTTAGCGGACGAACAAAACAAATAAAGTTTTGACTGGAGTTATGTAGTTCTTTTTTGTATCTCCTAGATCGTTAAAGATCGAAGAAAATTTTCAACGGATCTCAAATCTGTGGAAAATTTTACATCAGATCGATACCTAAAACATGATTTTTTTTAAATAACTAATTTTTAAAATGTAACTTTTATATTTTTTTCCAATACGAATTTGGCCCCCGGCGCCGCGAAAAATTCTACCTTCGACCTTGGCGTTCTTCAGTATTTTTTCCATCTCAGCTATCGTTAAAGATAAAATAAAAGTTTCAACGGATTTGAAATCTGCGGAAAAATTCACATTAAATCGATACCTAAACATATGATTTTGTTTAAATAAATAATTTTTAAACTGTAGCTTTTATACTTTTTCCAATACAAATTGCATGAAGAATGACCTTTGTTTGATTCAAGATTCATTTATTTTGAAGAGTTACAGATTCGGATGAAGCAAAAGAAATAATTAAAGTTATGATTGTTGTTCTCTCTCTCTCTCTCTCTCTCTCTCTCTCTCTGTGTGTGTGTGTGCTTTTTTCTATCTCAGCGATTGTTTAAAATAAAATAAAAATATCAACGGTTTTCAAATCTGCGGAAAATTTTACACCAGATAGATACCTTATACGTTTGTTTTTCGTTAATAAATAATTTTTCAAATAAATATTAAAATTTTCATAAGAGATTGTGACGTGTGGTCGATTGGAGATCTTCGCAAACGATTTTGGCCGCATTTGATAATGACGAGTCCATCACGAAAAGAACTGTAACGGGCAACGCCGTGCTGGTATTATTATGACAACAGACTTCCCTATAAATCAATACAAACTCTTAAACTTTTCAGAAAAAAACCCTCAAAGTTCCAAAATTTTCGAAAAAATAAGAATTTTTAACACATATGTATTAAAAAACCTATGCATTGTACCATATGGCACTAGCCGACCCTTTTCTCTTAACACGTGGACGCTGGAATGTGCATCAACATCCAAACGGTGACAATAACAACTTCAGACTTTGCACGTGCGGTCTTGACAAAATACCGAAAGAGAGTTTTTCTCGTCAGCGGCCTGGCGTTCCGTTTCATCCACCCCCTTTGTGTCTGGCAATTGAGCTCAGAGATGCGATAAACCGAGCTGTGCGTTTTCAGGAACGATTTTCCCATCGACACAGCTGGAGATTCCGTTGGTTCCCTAATCCCATGTCTGGAATTGAGATTAGCCTTTGGGAACTCAAGTCGGCATCACAGACGGTTTTTGCATCTGTGTGGGAGTGTCTTGAGTTCTGTGGAGGACATAAACATATCTTGCCAGGGCTCGGAATTCCACTCTCCTCCCCCCCTTCCCGTTCGCATGCGGAACCAAGAGAAAGTGGACTTCAGCAGGAGACTGATTCTGGATTCGACGAGAGACAGACGTCTCATGCTTGTGGAGAGCCATTGTTGCTTTGGCTCCAGGCAGGATTTCGAATGTCGATGGCTGTGCCCAAAAATGTTAACTTCTAACTTACTTGTAAATATTTTAATTATTTAAATAAATAGTTTAATTTTAAACCAGCTGTCCGTCTAATTCCTACATGACGGTACAGCTTATTATTAGTTTGGTGGCAGCGTGTTGGAATAGATTACAACAGCCTCGACAAATAAATCGAACCTGCCGTTTTTGCCTGAAAGATTAAGGCGGAACCAGAAGTTCGGATTGTCGCTTTTCGCTAAGACCCCGACCGCTCCCTCGGCGTAGAAAAAGCGAGAAGGAGATACCGGAGGCGGATAGAACCTCGCAACCAAAAGTTCGGATTGTCGCTTTTCGCTAAGACCCCGACCGCTCCCTCGGCGTAGAATAAGCGAGAAGGAGGTACCGGAGTCACCGACCCCATCCATAACCGAAACGGAAACTCGTCGGAAGAAGTTCTGGTTTTGTTTTCGAGTTGCCTGTCTTCTTCGACGGAGTGTGGGCGGAATCGACGGAAAGTGCGACAAGTCCAGTTCATCAGGGGAATAGATTCCACTCCCGTTTCGTCCAGAGGTCATCTTGACCGTTTATTATTGGGAAAAGTTCCCATCGGTTCGTCCAGAGGTCATCTTGACCGCTTATTATTGGGAAAAAGTTCCCACCGGTGCGTCCAGTGGTAATCTTGACCGTTTAATATAGGTTCATCGCGAATCGTTTTTTCGTCAGTGGTGCAGTGTTATTTGTGAGCGTTGTGGAAGAGATCGAGACGACCTACACCAGTGGGCTTTCAGCCGAAGAGTGTGTTTGTGGGCTTTTTAGCCGAAGATAGTGCAGTGCAGTGTTTCCACCCGTGGTCCAGCTTGTGGACAGTGGTGCCAAGTGATCCAAAGTCAGCAGATACAGGTTAGTGCCATTTCCCTATTTTGTCACTGTGCCTAAGTTTCAAAGAATATGTGTAATCGCTAAAATTTTGCTAATCTCAATTAGTGTGGTCACTCCAAAGGAAATTGATTTAACTTAAATATCTTGAATCTGTATTGTGTATCTTAGAATTGCTAAATTATGGTATGTTGCGAGATTACTCTGTGTATTTCGTAAAAAGTATTGAATTGGGTGTTGTGCAAGAGCAAAATAGATAAGTAATTTTGAATTTTCGAAATGACGTACTTGGGCAAAGGTAGGAAACAAGATCTAGAGGAACTAGCTGAATTTTTGGGAAGAACGGTTACTCCGGGATTAATTGCACCCCAACTTAAGGAGTTAATCATCTCGCACGATTCCTATGATGAGGAATACACAAAAGTGGCTGTAGAAAGGATTATACAGGAAAGACGGGAGAGGCAGGAAAAAGAACAAGAAAGAAAGCATAGAGATGGGGAACAAGAAAGAAGGGATAACTTTGAGCTTGAAAAACTGCGGATTGAGGCATCCCGACGAAAACCCCAGTGAATACACCTTTCCCAGCGAAAGTAAGGGAGGGGAAATACCATCAGGCCCCCACTCTAGAGAGGAACGATTTTATCCCGCCTAGTTCCCAGGAAAGGAGTTTTGACCCTTTTGACCGGAGGCGTACGCCGCGGTGTTCTGAGTGCAACGCGAGCTACCACTTAAGGCCAAATTGTCCGAGGTTGGGGAAAAGAGTGTCGGTAGAATCGGTAAATAGACTCGGAGGGGAGGCCGAACATGAATTACTGATGCCGTATGTACAAAAGAGATCTGAGCAAAGTAATTCAGTTGAAACCCGCTTGCAGAAATGTGGAGAAAATGTTTAGCGAAGGGAAGAAGGGACTGTCCAATGGGTTGCGGCCCCGTTGGCGATAAATAAGACCGAGAGCGGAGTTGAGGTCGGGCGAGCCGATTAGTCTTCCTATGACAGAGGCTAACGACCTGAAAAAAGAACTGAAGGGGCATGGAGACGATGATTTGGGAGGGGAGAAATTAAGTCCCCAAGTAGCCAAGTTATCTTCTCCGAGAGTGGTAATCCAGACCGACACATAGGTGCGATCGAAAGAACCGTTATTTCTTCCAGTGGGGATAGCAAGTGAAACGACGGGAATGATATTCCTGGAAATACCGAATAGGTGAGGTGTATTAGAGGTGTCCGTTTCCGTTCAGGAGGAAACTTTTGAAATAGGTCACGTGGGCCAAAAGGGGAAAAGAAAAGAGTTGCTAGTGAGTGAAGGGGTGAAGCCAAGACCTTTAGCGTTAGGTTCCGGAGCCGGATCAGATTGGGACCCATAACTTACACCGTTAGTGTTTTCCACGGTACACGTGAGCAGCGTTTACGCCCCGGCAGAATTGGTGCACGGGAAGAGTATAAAAACCCCAGACACCTTGAGGTATGAGCAATGGTTAGGACCCCAAACAAAATTGTCACGAGATTGGCAGGAATGTGAAATCGGGAGGGTATTGATGATTTTGGCAATACATCGACCAAAAAAATGGAAATTCCGCGTTAGAACACCGATCTGGGAAAGAAAAAAAATTTTTAATGCCGACAGTCTGAGTCGCGTTTTTTACGAAAATTCAAAGAGTTAAATAAAATGTAATTGAGGAAGATTTGTGTTGTATAGTGTAATATAATTGCGAATCGTGATTTGAGTTGAGTGAAATGGAGATTTTTGTAGTATGGCATTTCACTTAAATGTTTCTTTATTCTTGTTGGAGATTTTAAGTGCTAAAATTGTGAATCATGTTTGCTCGGAGTGAAATTGGTAGCCTTGTAATTACGAAATATTCATTCAATAATTTCAGTATCTTTTGCTGAGGATTTTAAATGTTAAAAGTTGTAAAGTATGTTTTGCGTATGGTGGAACTGATTTTTATAACTATGTTCTTCACTCGAGTACATTTCGCTGAAAGCTACGCGCAAATTTAAATTATGTTTTCTGTAGAGGGAAAATTAATTTTGTGTTTAGGATGTTTTTACTCAGTCGTTCTAAACAACTGTCAAAGATTTGTAGTCTTAAAATTACAACTCATGACGTGTGTTGAGTGATACTTAGGAATTTGGTTTTCGCTTAATGAGATTGTTATTTTATATATGTTTTGGTGTTTTTTGGTTGGTTTAATGAAATTATTATTACAGTTAGTGTGTTTTGTTTATTCTGGGTTAGCTTAGCGAAAATATTGAATTTAGAAATGTGCTTTGTTATATTTTGTTCTGGTTGATAAAATTTGTATAGTTCGTAATGTGCTTTGAAATTTTGGGTTTCGCTTAACGAAATTCTTATATGTGATGTGGTTAATGTGATTTGGTTTTCGTTTAACGAATTTGGTATAATTCTTTAAGTTTAGTGTATTTTTTTTTATTGGTACTTGTGAGGGGGGGAACTTTGAGTGACCATGCTGTAAGGGAGTAGAAAGTTACTCCGGTATATGAATTTAAAATTGATTGGATTTAACTTGCCTTACACATATTCTTGAGTCACAGTTTCAGGATATGGTAGTGGTAAGTGATCTGTTATTCTGAATTGCCAGTGGGTGATTATCCGTGCGTCTGTGGATGCGTGCGTTGAAACCTTTTCACCTTTGGGAAAAGTTTTTTCAGTAGTGGGGGCGGTTGTACCATATGGTACTAGCCGACCCTTTTCTCTAACACGTGGACGCTGGAATGTGCATCAACATCCAGACAGTGACAATAACAACTTCAGACTTTACACGTGCGGTCTTGACAAAATACCGAAAGAGAGTTTTTCTGATCAGCGGCCTGGCGTTCCGTTTCATCCACCCACTTTGTGTCTTGCAATTGAGCTCAAAGATGCGATAAACCGTGCTGTGCGTTTTCAGGAACGATTTTCCCATCGACACAGCTGGAGATTCCGTCGGTTCCCTAATCCCATGTCTGGAATTGAGATTAGCCTTTGGGAACTCAAGTCGGCATCACAGACGGTTTTTGTCAAGGCTACTTAAGGGACCTCCTTTACTAGCCTTGGGTTTTTGTGTCTGTGTGGGGTTGTCTTGAGTTCTGTGGAAGACATAAACATCTCTTGCCAGGGCTCGAAATCCCCCCCCCTCCCGTTCGCAGCTGCGGTTCTGCGAAACCAAGAGAACGTGGAACTTTAGCAGGAGACTGATTCTGGATTCGACGAGAGACAGACGTCTCGGGCTTGTGCAGCCATTGTTGCTTTGGCTCCAGGCAGGATTTCGATTGTCGATGGCTGTGCTCAAAAATTTTAACTTCTAACTTACTCGTAAATATTTTAATTATTTAAATAAATAGTTTGATTTTAAACCAGCTGTCCGTCTAATTCTTACATGACGGTACAGCATAATCTAAATGAGTACTTTTCCGTTAAACGGGCGAAACTTAGGATCAAAATCGCCAATCTACGTATTTTTGAATTTTTTTTTTTTTAATGTTGATTAAATTGAAATCGGATGTTTAACTTTTGCAGGTTTTTCCGGTGGCTAGTATTTTTCAAAGCCGCAATGCGCTACGTTCCTATTATTGACATTAGGGAACGTAGCACAGCTGTACATTTCGGTTACAGGATTTCCGACCGTTACAGGTTAAATAAAACAGTATACAGTGTATACAACTCTTTTTTCTGGATGTTATGTAAAAAATACTCTTCTCATTTTCGGAATGAAAACAAAATTGGCGACATTTTGATTTTGGTTCGAAGTGGTGCCAGCATGGCTAACGGAAAAGTACCAAATGGGTGCCATTTGCAAAACGAAATTCCAACTTTTTCCCTGAGTTAAACGAAACTTCCCTGAGTTTTCCCTGATTTTTTCCAGAAAATGATTCTTCCCTTAGAATTCCCTGAATTTCCGATTCTGTCGCCACCTTGTTAAAATTCAATCTGGAACATTTTTAAATGAAATTAATAGATTTTTTCACCATTCTTACTTTTCCCGCGAAATGAAGAAACATCAAAATTTAGACTTTTCGCCTTACGTCAGTCTTTGGAACCATGCCAAGTTTTTTCATCTCTCGTCTCTGGAATGGGACAGAACACATTCGAATTCCTTCGTTTGTTTCGAGATTCATTCATTTTGATTTCCTGCGAAAGGGATCCCAGTGAAGCAAAATATTTTACTTCAGTTATCACTGGCATTCTTCAGTGCTTTTTTCATTCTCAGCGATCGTTAAAGGTGGAATAAAAAATTTAATGGTTTTGAAATCTGCGGAAAATTTTACACCAGCTAGATACCTTATACGTTTGATTTTCTTTTAATCTTTTATATTTTCGCAAGAGATTGTGACGTCACGTGAAATTTCGCTTTCCAAAGATAAACCGATTGCATTTTCTGCCCTTCGCGCGGCCGACCATCGGTATAGTGGTTAAGGTGTTCAGGACCGTTTACGATTCTCCGTATGCGTAGGCACCGCCTTAACGCATACGAATCTACAGAGAGGGTCTGCGTAATCCCGCCCATCTGTCAATCACGTGGTTCTTGTCTATCATTGGTTCGACGCATGCGGACATAGGGAGAATCGTAAATTGGTCATTAGCCTCGATCGGAAGGTTCCTGGTTCGAATCCGGGTCCGGGCATGGATGTTTGTAAGCGTATGGTGTAGAGGCGGCTGGTGCGCCTTAAATCTGTCGTGGCCGAAAGTCCTCACGTCGGGTTGGTGTGGAAGTTTGGAGAGTAGGTTGCTCGCTCAGGTGTTGCTTCGTCATCTGACCGTGGTTCAAAATTACGTGGTGTTGTACTCGGGTCTTTCTCTTGGGCCTTAGGGCATTGAAACCCGGACCGTAGTCAATAGCCCGTTGTGTTGCTCTAGTACGACGTTCATTAAAAAATTGCCACCAATCAACACAATTGTGATGTTTGAAATTTTGATGAGCAAAAGGAGATTAAATTATTAAAAGATAAAATTCCAGTCTCTGCCTAGTGAGCACGTTTTGTTTCAAATTTGAATTTTCAGCGACTTTTATCTCTGAGTGACACTTTGCCTATTAGCGTCACATTTTGACCTCTCTCACAGAGTGATTAATTATCGGCACACAAATTTGTGCTACTCAATATCGTTGTATACCATTACCACTGCCCTTCGCGTTAAAATGAAAATTACAGATTACATCTAATGCCCTATTCTATTTCAGCGAAGGAGAGCAAAAAAATTAAACACATTTTGACTGGGATTGTTAAGTTCTTTTATCGTAAAAGAAAGATTGAAAATTTCTACGGATTTGCAATCTGAGGAAAATTTTACACCAGATTAATACTTCATGGCACGGACAACGCCGGGCTAGCCCCGCAGTGGCTAGTTACAGATAATATTACTTGTTCGTTTTGTTACATGGGCTTTATTGGGACTTGCGGATCTCACTTCACCATCGGATAATCACAAACATACACACTTTCACCATTCAGAATGCCTGCTCCCCAACTTTCAGATAAACCTTAAGCTCATAGTTGGGTTGGTGTGAAAGTTTGGAGAGTGGGGTGCCAGCTCAGGTGTTGCTTCGTCATCTGACCGTGGTTCAAAATTACGAGGTGTTGTCCTTGGATCTTTCACTAAATGGACTGATCCCGGACCGTCGTCAATAGCTCGTTGTGTTGCTCTAGTACGACGTTAAACTAAAATTACCATTACCAAATGCCATTACCTTAAGCTCATGAATTATTAAGTTATTGATGTCTTTTCGTGACATGTAACTTTTTCTGTGTGAAAAACACTGTATGACGCAAGTATGCCTAGCCGTGTGGCAGCCCCAAAACCTGCTTTGGCTACCGATCAACGCAACAACGTTTCACGCGATTCCACCTACACTGGACCACGGCCGAATGGGGCTCGGTGATACTATTTTCAAATGAGTTGCTTTCAGTCGTACTACATAGTTGCTGTTAGATTATATCGATCGTAGGCTTTTGATTTAACCAGGTTAAATCAACTAAACCCATTCACAGCATCGGAAGAATGTCTCTTTCGGGCTGTATGGATTGGCCAAGGCATTGGAGATCATCCACGGATTAATAGTCGATTGAATACAAGCTCTTATTGCGATTTACTGGAGCATGTGATGACCATTTTTTGGATGGCTGTTTCATTTTCAACAGGTAATACTCATACGAGGTTGTTGTATAATTTTGTCACCCATTTATCAAGGCTCATTTAATTATTTGGCAATGCTCTCATGCAGCCCAAATTTGGCGCCATGGAGCGACACCATGGAGATCCAGAGTGCCAAGCCGTTTGTCAACAATTTGATTGTATTTTTATTTAGGGGGATAAACAACCCCATACACATTGGCTACCATGAACCACGTTTGGCGAAGTGTGCTGCACGTTTTACCACATCACTATCTAACATATGTTATT
This sequence comes from Metellina segmentata, assembly GCA_947359465.1. Taxonomy (NCBI): domain Eukaryota; kingdom Metazoa; phylum Arthropoda; class Arachnida; order Araneae; family Tetragnathidae; genus Metellina; species Metellina segmentata. The sequence continues at coordinate 58,768,912 of OX375882.1, forward strand.
GAGTGATCGACACACCGGTTTGGTTCGTATATAATAATTTATTCACATTGAACATTCATGTATTTGCAATTTAGCTGGAGACAAAAATATGAGCATCAATTCCATCGTAATTCGAGGGTAAGTCAATAAGTATCTGGAATCAATTTTTATTATTTATTACAAGAGGTACAAAGTTTTTAGTGGTATCATTTTTCAACTTAGTCACTGCTTTTAAATACACTTGGTCGGTTCAACGTTGCACAAGCTTTCCGATACCCGTGAAAAAAAAAGGTTTTTTGTTTGCACAGCAAGGCACGTATGCACTGCTTCCTTCACCTGTTGATCGAAGCTGATCGACGGCCTCTTAAAGCATCTTTAAGTGAACCAAACAGATGGTAATCTGACGGGACGAGATCGGGACTGTATGACTGTATGCAAGAGGCTCCGACACCTCGAAACGCAGCGTCTGAAGAATTTGAGTGGTGTGGACGGCGGTATGTGAACACGCATTGTCAAGCAACAAAAGAACTCTGCGTTTCGTATGAATTGCAGGCTTCAGCTTGTTCACCAGCATATCACTGTAATTTTAACTGTTTACTATTGACCCCTTGTCCAAGTAATGTTCCAGGATTGGTCCTTGGGAGTCCCAAAACACTGTGAACGTCATTTTTCCTGCAGACGGTTGACTCTTGAATTTCTTTTTGACTGGAGATCCGGGGTGCTTCCATTCCATGCTTTGGCGTTTGCTCTGTTGTTCAATGTGATGAATACACGTTTCATCTGTAGTGATGATTCGCTTGAGAAATGTTTCACCTTCGTTCGCATAACGGACCAGTAGGTGCTGACAGATTCCTACACGGTTTCTCTTCATCGAGTTGTTTCGAAACCCATCTCACACAGACTTTGTGAAAGATCAGCCAGCTATGCATGATGTCAGAACCATGACTAACCTGCATATGGTTTGCCACTTCATCCAACCAATAGTCACTCGCCTGTTATTCAGAATCAAGGCACGGACTCGTTCAATTATCACCAGTTGTTGCTGTAGTTGGACGCCCTACTCTTTCAGCATCCTTCACGCTCGTTCGACCACTTTTGAACTCTTCAATCCACTGGTAAACACTTCGCCTGTGGCTAAACATTGTCCCCGTGTTGTGCTAAAGGTCTTCTATGAATTTCCACTCCTCGTACACCTTCAGACCACAAAAACTGGATTACAGAACGTTGTTCTTTGTTGGTGCACACAGAGAGTGGCGCTGCCATCTTTACTTCGCTACAGCGCAAAGCGGACTGATGTGATAGCGCTGTAACCTACCACAGCCGAAAACAACGGTGACATCCTATAGCGTCTGGTTAGCACAAAAAGCCGTAGAGCTAACCTAACGCGAAATAGACACACATTGTAGCTACATATTGACTTACCTTCGTACATATTACAATGCACACACTGCTTCTATATTCTGAGTAATTACAGAAAAAAGGTAATCGCCGGAGAGCAGGAACCATATGGCGCCTCCAAGGAAGAAGGACTAATTTTCTACTTCCATGGGCGCCTCACGTCGGAACGAGGAAATTGTTTTACTTACTTTTTTTTTTGCAAACGATATTCAACATCCTAATCCACACTTGTGCAGTGTGGTTCGAGGCGCAAGATATCCGGTGTTTTGACTGGCCCAGTAATGCTGCCGATCTGAATCCCATCAAAAATTTATGGTCCAGGTCATATATGGGCAACTCCCGCCCCGGGGGTCGGATGTGGCCCGCCCTGGCTTTTGATCCGCCCCGCGGACCATTTTGAAATCGCGCTCGAAAAAAAGTAAATATTCTTGGTTCTCGCCAACATGAGAGTAAGGGTGGGTGAGGAACAAAATCCTGAACCACGTGGGTCAGTGTTTCTTAACCCTTTCATCCTTCACCGTCAACTAAATGACGGTGCCCCGAGCCGCTGTAGCTCAGTCAGTAGAGCGTCGGGCTCGCATCAGAAGGGTTGTGGGTTCTGTCCTCGGCGGACCCTGCAATTCTGATGATTGCGAGATCGGCGCTTCGACCTGGCTAAAGACCGTCGTGTGCACTAATGGTGACTGGGGCACGTTAAATAGGTCGTAGTAACAAAGTCCCCCATGTTCCCATACCAAATCAATACCTCTGGGGGTACCTGATCAGGGGGTTATCGGCCTCTGATTGGGATCTAAATTACGTTATGTGTGAGTGAATTGATGTATTAAAGGGACCTTTCTGAAAAACGGATGTGTCATGTATGTCGAGCAAAGTCGGACTTCCTCCCAATGGGGCTCAATAACATGGAAGGCGCACCCCCTCGCCTCTTGCCGTCTTCGACGGGCCTGGCACTCCTCTGGTCTGCCAGTGTAGGCATTAGAAACAACAACAACAGTTGACGCTGCACTAAAAATATCTTGAATTATTTGCGGCACACCTGAATATAAAAATGTAAAAGTAGATATTTCCAATACTACCTTATATAGTTATTATTACTAATAAAATTAGTATTGGATATATGAGATGGCTGAGACTGTTTTCTTGAACAGATTAAAATCAAACGAGGTTTCGAAGTCTCCAGACAAGTTATCGGCGACACATCACACCACTCAATTCCACGGATAATCGGGAAAAATAATAAATTTCGTTATTGATTGTATCCGAAAAACGGCCTTGCACTTCTTGATTACTTCCTTACTAGCGGATGTGATTGTTAAAAAAACACTGATGCAAATCAACAATACTCGGATTTCTTGCTCCCACCGGCATAAAATACTGATACTTCCTGTGCAGGTGTCTCGGCCACAGCCTGAAACGTAGGCAAAAAGTCTGACGCTCGTCTGGCTGACGATCTGAAGCGACTGTGGTTCATTATATTAAGAAAACTTTCCCTCATAGAAAAGTAAAACTGTCCTCACATAGTGTTTAAAATACAATAAAGATAAGTTGTTATTGTTAAAGAGGAGTTTGATCTTCTCATTGTGGCATTTGTCTCTTCCCATCAAAGACAACCAAGGAGTCATCATCAACGATTCTACAGGATAATGATAAGTCCGTTTATTTTTATTTATAATTTTTCCTATCTTATGTTTTTTCTATCTTTACAACAACTAGGTCTTATTTTGGAGGTGCAAGGTTTTACTTTTAATTAGGTCTTATTTTCGGAGAAATACGCTATTTCAATGTTACAATTTTAATAATTTGTCAAAAACCATCTCGGTCCGATTTTACCATCATTCAAATCGTTATGAAATATGTCCTTTCCACCTATTTCCTTACCAGTAATTTACTGTGTTTGCAGAGAGAGAGTTTTATTTATGGGAACTTGGAATCTCTACGTGACTCACTTATGTGTGAAACGTATCATACGTCATCAGAACCACCACCAGATAGCGCGACGGTAGCACCCCTGGATTTCCCCTCTATATTTGTGGAATGTACGATCGCGCGCTTGTCACATGTCCTACACACATCGCGTTACGTTGCGTGGATATATTTTTTGTTTAGTTTTTAAGTTTTCTTAGTTCGGAAAGTGTATGAAAGGATGTCTGGTGTAAAAAAGTGAAAAGTAGACACGGAATGTCGCCAATTTCAAGAAAGATGGACTGATGAACACTTTTTTATCGTGCACAATTATAAACCTATCTGCCTGTTGTGTAATGAATCCATATCTGTTTTAAGGGGGTCCGGGACACATTAAAAAAAATATATTTTTATTAATTAATTTATAATTTTGAATTTTTTTGTACTGATTACCCATCTAACTAATAAGCAAAATCACAACACAAAATTTTTCCAAAATTTTTTTAAAAATTTTAACTTAAAAATTTTTTTTAAAAAGAGGGGTCATTTTAAATTGCTAAGACTCAAAATATTCTTGATCAATTTTCAAAATTCTTGCAGTAAATTATTCACAAATTTATAAACTTTAATTTTGATTCAACAATTAAAAAATATTAATTTAATAAAATATAAAAAAATATTTGAATAAAAATTTTAAAGTCATATTTTTTAAAGTAAATATTTATTTTAAATTTGTTGAATCAAAATTAAAGTATAATGTTTGAAAAAGATATATTCCAAATTTTAACCCTTAAACTTTATCGGTTTTCGACTTATAGCAATTTGAATACAGGAAATCTTGAAAAAATGTATCATGGAGAAAAACGCATTTAAAGTTTTAAAGACAGATGTTTGTTGACATGAGACAACCACTGTAAAAAGTGTTAGATTTTCAAAACAACGCACCAAAAAAAATATTATATCTATTGTTCTAATTAAGATAGAAACATGATTTAGACGTCATTTTAAGCAGAAAATCACAGAGAATTTCTTAAAATAATAATAAAAAAATTTCGAAAATTTGACGATTTTTGTGTCCTGGAGGAATACAATATGAAGCGGCATTATTCCAGTAAGCATATTACTTTTGATAAACAAAGGACACAACTGGACAATTTTGTGGAAGCTAGCTTCATTGTGGTCTGCTGTGATGATGGTTTGCAGTGATGCAAATTAACTGGGGTTTGCACCTTCTATGGTCGGTTCTCGAAAAGTTTTTATCGGAATTTTGAAAGAAAAGCAATTGTCTTGCATGTGTAAAAAGACGATTTAATAATCCTACATTGCATTATCCACCAACAAAACTTGTGTTCTAAGTCCATCCGATTGCAGAACGTTATGGATATGGTAATAAAGACAATCAAAATTATTCGATCCCGCGCGCCTATCGCCAGTTCAAAGCATTTTTGGATGACCTTTCTTCAGAACATGGTGATGTGACATATTTTGGTGATGCAAAGGCAAAATTCTAAAAAGATTTCACGACCTTAGACAGGAAATAGCAGATTTTATGGAAATCAAGGAAAAATCATTGCCTGAAGACAGTGATGAGAAATGGTTATGTGATTTAGTATTTCTAGTTGACATCACGGGTCACTTAAACGAGTTGAATACGAAGCTTCAAAAACAAGATCAGATGGCAAACAAATTGTACAGCCATCTGAAAACGTTCCAAAACAAAATTCGCTTGTGTGGGAAACACAAATGTGATCTGGAAGCTGTTATAGTTTTCAACACTATCCAGTCAATATAATATTGATTACACTCAATATGCTGAAGAACTAAAATCACTGTTGGAGCAATTTTTTAATAGATTTTCCGACTTTGAAAACATGGATAACTGCTTTAAAATTTGCGCTACTTCGATGGAAAGTGACGTAGAGAAGGCTCCCACACACCTGCAAATCAAGTTGATCGAGCTTCAGGAAGACATACATTTGAAAACGTGGAGCTAAGTGATTTCTACAGAACATATCTTGCCGAAGAAAAGTACCCACAGCTGAGAGCATTTGCAAGAAAAATGATTTGCGCATTTGGAAGCACTTATAAATGTGAACAGTTCTTGTCCATGATGAAAGCTGACAAATCAAAGTATCGAACCAGGCTTACAGATGAAAATTTGGAAAACACTCTGCGCCTGTGTATTAGTGGAATTGATCCCAACATTGATCATCTTGTTTCTCTCAAGTTCAAACTCCTCATTAATTTCTGGTGATTGTAAGTAAAATATTAATCATACAATATTATTCTGTTCATGTAAATTTACCATTCTACTTTAAATAATAAAACAAACCTTATCATTATTACTTTTTCACAACTTCTCCTTACCTACTGCCCGCGACTTCATTAATATCCTTAAGTTTAGCCCGCAACTTTCCAAAGGTTGCCCATACCTGGTCTAGGTGGAAATCCGTAGATTAACAGTTGTCCATCTATGAGCGTCTGACAATAGATCCTGGGATTCAATCAGAACGGATTCTTTCTTCTCCCCATGCCACTGCGCCTGCAACAGGTCATTGACTGTGATGGCCACGACACATCATATTAATATTTATGACTGTATAATATTATTAAATGATTTATTATAAAGTTTTTGCATGAAGGCTATTTCATCACGCTTTGCTAAGCATAATTTAACTTCATAATTCAGATATTTATGAAACATAACAACCTACTTATACTACTGTAGGCAAGATTGTAACAATCCACTTAGACATCAACGACCACTATCTACTCTGACAAGCCTTCGTCAAACAGTCGTTGAAAGCGACATATACTCGCGGAATTGGACTATCTGATCGGAATCGTCCTTTCTACTGCACAGATCAATTTTTATACGCTCCCTCAATGCAGGGTTCCCATGATCATTGAACAGTTCTTAAAAGTCCTCCTTTTTTTTCCGAACTAGAGGCCCATGAAAATCTTTGAAAATTATGGAACTTGGTGAAAAGTCCTTGATTTTTTTTAACTAGTACATAATTGCGTAATTTCGGCAAATGTGTCTTGCGTTGGAACTTGTCCAGACTAGAGTGGCGACATACGGGAAACACTTTCTGATTGGCTTAGAGACCTTTTCTACCGCCCGAAGCGGTCTTTTCCCAGCTCCCATAGACTTAACATGGGAACTTTTTGTGTGTTCAAGAAAAACGTGTGTATATTAAATTAAAAAGAAAATATAGCTTATTCGTGTTCCATTTCGTGTTCTAGAATGTCTATTTATAATTATTTTAGTGTTTTGTCAGTGTAAATTTGAAGACTTTTCAAGTAAATAGCTTTTTGTGAACAACATGCTGTTTCCCGCTACTTTGGCGATGTAAACATCGCGCCAAAGGCAGTTAGCAAGTTTTAAACATTTGATAATGCGTTGTTTTTTTTAGCCGTTTCCTTATTAAAGGTTTACAATAACCTATGCCGAATTGAATCATCAGAAAAGCAGAGAGTAAATTGTAGCAATGCTTTATATAAAAAGAATAAAAGAAATGTTTATATAAAAGTGTTATTTTTGATGCAAACTTTCATCTTTATTTTGCTGCTAGATCTTGGAATAAAACCACCTCATCAACATTTATCTGTGAATTTGGATATAAATGCGTACAAATGCTGTTAACTATTTTTTATCTTGAGATTATTCTTGTATGTTTAGGCCAATATTTGCTCATAATTTAGTTTCAATCTGTTAATTCTATTTTTCATATGAAAATGTGGTAGATTTTTTAACAAATGTGTACTGATGGTGTTGATTATTTTTGAAATTACATGTCTTTTGACTTGTATAAATGGATGAAACTTAAAATTAAATTTAAGTGGGTTAAAATTTTGTGTTATGTATTAAAAAGGTCAAATAAAAATGTTCAGTATCTTTTCTGGTTCGGTTAATGTAAGGAAAGGATTAATCACACTAAAAAAAACTACATGTGTTGAACAGTTGGTTGAAAGAAAGTTTTATTTTAAGGAACTATCCATTAATAGTAGGACATTTCAAATCTATTTTTTATTTAATGTTATAAAATTAATGCGTAAACTTCTATCACACAGCATGGAAAGAATTTAAAGAAAAAACTTGTGCCTGAGAGAGACAACACATCATATCTTATTTTATTTAACACTGAAGTTATAAACTAAACTTTATTCATTTTCTTGTTAATATTCACGAAAACAAGTTCAATATATAAGTATTACTAATAAAGTAATAAAAATTACGGGACATAAACACTATCGCCAAAAGAAAGAGAGAGGAGGAAATGTGGGAAACCGATGGAAGAAACATATTCGCCCAGCAACCGATTCTGGTAGAAAAATGGCTGCCGCGCATGTGCATTGGGCCAAATTTGGTCCCTTGTCGCCACTCTTATTATATAGGCACTCTAGTCCAGACTAGTTTCCTACACAGCAGGTGCGCCATTCTGAATGAAACCGGTGTTTCACGCTTTGACACCACGGAATATACTAATAATGTTATGTCTAGATCGTCCATTCTCCACCATATTCTGTCCGTCTAAGTTGACACCTCTGGTCTCCTTTAAGACAGCCGACTTGTTATGCCCGACACATCATGACGTATTACGTCCACTAGATAACAGCACCGCTCTCTTAGGAAACCGTAGCCTTAGCAGTCAGGACGTCATTGGAAACCTGTAACGCGTCCAAAGATATGAAGCCAAATTCTTATTGCGAAATTATAAAAGTTACAGTTGAAAAACAATTTTTTCAAAGAAAAAGAAAATTTAAGATATCTTTTAAGAGTAAAATTTTCTCCAGATTTCAAATCCGTTGAAATTTTCACTCTATCTTTAACGATCGCAAAGATAGAAACTTAGACTAGACAATAAAAAAGCCCTAACACCAGTCAAAACCTTTTGTTTCTCAAACAAAACAAACCACAATAGCCGTCTGTTGGCAGTGGATGACAGCAAAATTGAGATTGTGTCATGTAGATGGAACTGTGTGTGCAAGCTCTCTTACTCTTTCTTCGTACCACCAAAAGAATTTATCGTACGATATTTTATCACAAGACCGAAATCGATGTGTGCAAGTAGCCTGATAATTAGCATTCACATGAGAAGCCCACTTTGCAAAAAAAAGTCACAGGTTTTGTGAGAAAAGAAAATCCAAATTATAACCAAAATTGATGATAACCTTTCTTTTTTTACTATCAGTAGTTTAAAAATAGAATAAAGAAAATTGTTTTATATATATATATATTTCGCATTTTTCTTTTTGATCGACAATTTTTGCGTATGGCTTGTTGGGTCGTTACAAAAAAATTTAGGAACTTGAAAATTATTTTTTTTTTGGTTTTGAAAAGTCCTTGAATATTTTTGGATAAAGGTGTGGGTTGTCAATAGCTCGTTGGGTTGCTTCAGTACGACGTTAATTAAAATACCTACCTACCAAAGCTATTTCATAAAATAAAGGTGACATGGATGGGTGTTTTGTGAAGCACCTGGGTTGAAGGCTTTCTATCTCTATTGTAGTTATAGAAATTTAGAAAACAATTCGTTTTCCTACTGTGTGTATTGTGTAAATTTAAAACAACTCAATATATTAATTTCAACAATTTTATTCTCCAAATTTCTAATCAATCAACAATTGTACAAATTTACAAACTTTACAAATAAAAGTCTAATTCAATATTTTCTAAAAAGCACTTGGAATTAATTATAATAGAAAGCAACTAAAATTTAATATTAACATGATAAAAATGTAAAAGCAACCTAAAATATGCAGTAATACTATAAAAATGGAAGAAAAAGCATTCGGCCAATATCACGGAATCAAAAATCAACGAGGTATTTTCATATATCACAAACATAGCAAAAGATTCAACGAAACACTAATCGTACTTTTTAAGATATAGTTAAACCTTGACAATTCATCACTGCTTACAGAATCACATTTTGAAAGTGCACAATAATCTCCATAGAAAAACATTGACTGATTGGTTCTATATATTATCCAGCAATACTGGCACCCAATTTAAGGAAGTATTTTCTATATTTTTGTTTTAAACTTCTAAACTAGTTAAAAACCTATTTTAAAGGCTTTTGAACAGTAACTGCTCGTTGAAACTTTTACATTACTTACTATCCCAGGTTTGTTGAAAAGTTTACAGTACATTAAAATCAAGTTAATTATATAACTAATGGCCCAAGTTCACAATAGACACATGTAACCAATTTTAAAAATTCATAAAGCGTTTAAAAAAATTAAACAAAAAATTTAAATTTAATAAAAAAAAAAGTTACATTTAAATTAAATTAAAAAATCAATGAACTTAATGGAGTTTTGAATACATACTATACAGGGTATGTTTTTAAATATGAAAAGCAATTAAATTTCTAAATCCATAATTATTTCATGGCTTAGACAAAGAAAAACTTTACATGACTAAAAGTTGTTTTTACTATAATTCATTGTAGAGTTTAAAACCTGTGTTGTTTTCATTATTTAAGGTTACCAGCAAGTTTTTCCCAGTATCATTAATATATCAATTTTTTATATGTCAACTGCACCTATTTCAAGGGGAAAATAGAGTAATAAATTTTGAGGTTTGAGTAATCACACATAAGGCAATTATTAAAACGTACAAAACAAATACATCGAAATAAAATCAGTGGCCTTATTCTCAACCTGAAAAAACTATGATGGGATAACAATTTTAAAACTGCTACATCAACACACAGAATGAGTAAATTAAAAAAAATTAACCACATGGAATTCTATAATCCCTTACATAACCAATTCATAAAGTAGGCATAGCACTAAAATAAAAAATGGACCATTTCAATACACATTGAATCAATGCATTAAATGTCATTAGTGTATAAGCTGTGATAGTTTCTGAAAAACTAATTCACCCGAGAGTAAACAATAAATACTTTGAAAAATAAAGGAAAAATCACAAAAATGCTTAGCAACATGGAATGGAATGTAAACGAATGGAATAAAATATGATAAAGCAAAACTAAAAATAAAATTTAATGATAAAAAATTATCACAATGCACAACTTTAAGTGTTAACACCTTAATCCCAAAACCCACAAAGCATTAAAAATTTATATTTGACACAAAAGATTGAAACATGACACTGCGTAAAAATTAGCATTTCATAAGTATAATGAAATTTGATGAGCATTCTGAGGTTGTACAATTAAGACTATACATGAGTAAGGGATTTTTGAATATGATATAAGATTGTTTGTTACCGAGATGAAATTACAGATGTTTTAATGATATGTTTAAGTTATTCAAGTTCTAAATTGAATTTAACTACACAAACATTCTCAACAGGATTCTTAACTGGTAAAGTAATTTTGCATGTGCCACTTCATATAAATTTTTCTCAGGGCAGGTATTATATATTCAGATTTGTTAAATGATAACTTTTAATAAAAACTTTCTTAATGTGTGTCTTTATTTAAACCATTAATTATAATTTTAACACGTCTTTTGATAATGGTTATTTGAAACAATTGGTGATTTATGGTTTTCAATAACCCTAGATTGTCTGTTTACCTTGATCAGTTTTAATTGAACCAGTTTTGAAACTGAATTTAAGTCACTTCAGTTTAACTTAGAATCTCAGATGTACTTGATAATATGAAAAAAGTAAACAAAACAAAAATTAGATTTTGTACATTTAAGCAAAAAATAATTTTAGACATGAATATTTCTTTGAAGTATTGCAATGATTAACTTTCGAGTACAATTTTTAAATATAAAGTACATTTTCCACGAGAAATAAAAACTGGTCCTTGCATTTGCCTTTAAGACTTTCATACAACGATTATTAATCTTGGAAAAGTGTCATGGCACTGAGTTTTATTAAATAAATTATTCTTATTTTGAATTGTTTAAACACGATGACTTTTTGGAAGGCATAATATCTATACAGCACCCTTAAAAATGTATCATAAGTAGTTAGTGTAAATGATTGCCTTTTAATTGGTGGTTTTAATAAGGTTTTTTGTATGAAAGTAATGAAGTTATTAATGTAATACATTCATTACTGAACACATTTGGTATGCATACTAAATTTAATTTTCATTAGGAATTATGGAAACTATATACAGTCAGTACCAGCTATATGGTCACCCTGCTTATATGGTCAGTTTTCTGAAGTCCTGTCTAACTTAATAGGGAACATGTGTTAAAGCGCACAGCTTATATAATAATTTTATTTTCCTGATTATCGGTTATATAGTCGATTATTTTTTATCTTTTCAATGAGATTATCGGTTTAAAAAAATAGTAATTGTAACATTTCTTGAGGCGGGGACCAACACAGTGAATGACCAGAAGAAAAAAAGTATCTGTGACACCAGAGAGGGGTTTTACAAATTATTGAATTGATTTGAAATTACAAAATTGAATTTACGCCTTTACTCCCCCCCCATTTCTCTTTTGTGTTGAATCAGCGTTGGCATTACCCAACCCCCTCAATTCTTTTCCTCCCCAAGCACAACAGGTGGACATCTGTCTGTTTATTGGTTGAAGTTATCTCTCACTGTTTGAAAAGTACGTTGAAATTGAGACGACAAGAGTAAAAGAAAATTTTGTTTCATTTGGATCATACGTGAAGAATAAGAATGTTCATTTTGTTACAAATTTTTATTTTTAGTCTCAAGACAAATTGTTCCTCTACACAAAATAAAAGCGGAAACGAAAAAAATAAATTCAGAATCTGCAATCTTTTATGTTGTTGCCATTCCAAAGAAAACATTAAGAATTAAATTCATTTTAAAATGTTCTAGATTGAATTTTAGAATTCGCCGCAACCCAAAAATTGCAAAATATTTGGAATACCTGCGTGCCAAATCCCATTATTGTAAGTGCCATAGATTCGTCAGGACTTTGATAACGAATAACAGAAAAACACGTCTTTTTATAATAGTAGTCATAAGTGTATCGAATAAGGATGCACATACGTATGTGTACTATACTTAGATTGGTAAGGCGAGCTAATAAATTTCACTAAAAACATATTGCATATTTCTTACTGTAGTTTTTACTTTGCAATTAATTTTTTAAATAATCTCAAAAGTTTAATTATTTGTTTGAGTACTATATTCTGATAGGTGAATATAATCCTGCCATAATTAAATAGTGCAGTATTGTTTCGTATATATAGTCCCCCTGCTTATATGGTCCTATTTTTATGGAAAACTGAGCTGACCATATAACTGATACTGACTGTATCAATATTTGTTAAGAATTAAAATTTGAAAAAGGAAATGTTTTTAGATTTTATCAAAGATTAATTTAACATGAGAAATATGCATAATATTTAATAAGCATAAATCAACTAATCACAGTAGTAAACATATATTGGAATCACTTTAAGATGATAATGCCGGAAATTAAAGTTATCAAATTATGCATAAGACATGTGTTGAGCGAATTCATTCTCCAATATGCAAATAATTAGTTTCTTGCAAAAATATATTTCTAACATTCCTTTCATTAGGGATGGAATTTTGAAACAGACATATTAATTTATATAAAAATACAGAGTAACAAATAATATAAGAGCAATATTAATAAGTAACATAAGCAAATGAATTAAAATGTAAAATATACAAAATATTTGATACAGAACAGACTATTAACTGAAGCTGCATTTCATTTTTGGTCAGGAATATTAAAGCTTCTTGACTCAAGAGCACTTAATTAGCATACATAATGGGGACCGCATAAGTCATTACACAATAAGCTGCTAAAATATGACACGAAAGAAAACTAAAGCACAGTTTCAGATACAAATTATTAATTGTGCTCAAAAGTTAATTAGCTCTTTGAAATAGTCGAGGAAACATGTGATTAGTAACAAAAAATACCTGAGCCTGAAGTGTAAGAAGGCATGTGTAATAGCACCTGTTTTTTGTCCAGGTCCCAGTTATTTGATTAATGGGTTAAATAGAAACTGGTGCAAAGAAGTATTCACACACTCTGAAATATTTAAATCCTCAGAAATCAACACAGGGTGTTATAAAATAAGGGGGGGTTGGAGCACATTTACCTAGTTAATGCTTGTATGTGTTCAGGAAATGTAAGAATTTGGATAATTAAATCCTACAGGACAAAAAATTAAGAATATCTACCCAGAAATACACTGGCATGCAAAACATAACTAACACCCCCATTTTTAAAGGTTGCAAGCTCAAAATTAAATTGAACTGTCTATGTTGATTTGTATTATGCATATAAAGTTTTGCATGCAAAAGTAGATTGCTGTGACTGACATATACACACGTACATAAGATTTCACTTCAAAGAATTAAATGCCGATTCACATTTATGATGTATGTATTTGCGCCACAAACATTGCTTATCCCACATATGTAAACATAAAAAACAATTTATTCAAACATTCAAAAGAAAAGTTCAAACAAAGTGTAACAAAAATTTCAATCTACGCAGTACTAAAACATTTTGTGTTTTAATCCACAACATATGAAAGATTTAAATACTGTAGCAACATTTTACTTTCATCATATTAACAAAGAAAATCAATTAAAATGGTAAAAAAAGAATGCATTAATTATTAGTGAAATAATTAAAAAATTATATAAAGCATGGAAAAGGTGAAAAAACAAATTTGCTATGCTGAAACTAGAATTTTAATACTTTTAAAATTTTGAAAGCAGACAATCAAAAAGAGGGAATTGCAGACATACCTTTAGGATAAAAGGTATATTTACAACTTTTTAGGAGGATATTAAAATTTATATGGAATTAATTACAACAATTATTTAATTTAGTTAAAAACACGTAAAAAAGATTTCAGTTTTATCAGTTCATTAATTTTTCTCAGAAACTTGATTAATCACCATCAAAAAGCCTCAATACTTAATAGGCGCCTGACACAAAATAGGAATGGATTCGCGATTCAAAACTGAATGAATATAAAACACATGATATCTATGGCTTAGCTCAAATAAGAATGCAATATAGTTATTCTACCTTTGTTTGGATCAGTAAAGAGTTAAACTGCAAGTTAGAAATTCTAAAATATGTTACATTAAATAGGAAAGGAAATACTTAAAAAAGTAAAGTTCATTGTCTTTTGAAAAATACATTGTGGCTAAAGAACACTAAAATGTACAAAAATCTACAAGTATACAAATAAATGAAAATATATTTACAATAGTTGTGTTTGGAACAAATATTCTATTAAAATATTCTTATATTATAATTTGTTCTAATTTTTTTAACTAAAATGTGTGCGATTAGAGATAATTCTTATAATTTGACTCATGAGCTCATTAAGAAATTGAGTTTCATTACAATTATTATAAAAAATAGCACTTTGATCGATTAATTGTATCAATTTAAACAAGTCATTTTACATGATTCCACATCTTCTTAATATTTTAAATGTAACCACTGCTCTATTGAAGGACACTTAATTGCATATAATTTCTAAAAATGCAAAATGACCTAGAAAACATGAATTTCTTCATATTAAAAAAAAGTAACCTTGCATTTTTTTTATTGAAATTAAAACCAATAGAAAATTTTCAGTACAAGTAAATGCCAAATAAATTTAATTTTTTGAATCCTAGGACAACGAAACTTATAATATCAATACTGTTAATATACAAGCCTCATTTTGCCATTTGATACTGTAAATACTTGTCAAAAACTGTGTTCAGATAAGTTTTTTTCCTCTATGATCAAAATACTATATTTGCTTGAACAGAGAGAATGCATAAAAATCTCTCTAAAAGTATTTGAAGCATATTTAGACAAGGGCAGAGAGCAACTAAACCCTTTACTTTACAACTGAACTTATGATTACTGATTTTTTTGTTGTTGCAAAATACGAGTCATCATTACGAATAGAAAGTGGCAAAGGCTACACACAAATATAACAGATGATACATTTCACGCAGAATTCCTATAAATGTTAAAAACCTCAAAACAAAGCCTTAACCCTTGTTCCTTGAGAGAATCCGTTTCCTCACATAAGGAACTGAAATGCAATGAAGTATGACGATTTAGGACACTTTTCATGCAAGATCAATCAAACTTCGGGATTTCTGGCAGCCTTGACTCTTTTCAACCTACAGCCTCTTTCGATTTCTTGCAGCAACAATGCCCTGGCTTGAGTGATTTCGCCAGTTGAAGGTCGGGGGGCAGTAGTCAGTGGAGTGGTGGGAGGTGTGTAGTAATCTAAGGATTCTGGAAATGATGGTGCTGTGGAAAGGGACCCTTGAATGGAAGATAAGGGCATTGTTTGCAACTGAGCCCCATAAACTTCATCAGGGGTGGTTTCCGTAGAGAGAGATCGTTTCTTCTTTTTCTTAGAGGATCTGGAAGCAGAACATTTAGAATTCATTTTCAACATATTTATATACATAGTGTGGTCCATGATAAAGGCTGAAAGGTGTATCAATCTTTGGTCAAGAACCTGAGACACTCAAAGTTGAAAGTCTGACTTGGTCTCCTGGCTACTAGCCTTAGGTGGACATAATGTAATATAGGTCAAAATAATTTTCTTCACAAAACAATTAAACAATTCTTATTCAATTCAGTATAGGAATAACAATATTATGAATTTTAAATAAAGAGTTTTAAATCACAACCCTGTAAAGTGTCTAAATTGTGATGACCACTGTGGGAGGGGGGGGGAAGAAGAAAAAAAAACAGAAATACACTTGATTTAGAGAAAAATACATTATTAAATTAAAAACGTTTTTGTAACAATATTTAGGTTTAGTTACTCAATTTCAAAGTACTTCATACCAGCTATACTAGTGAGGAACTGTGAATACTTTGTTTAAACTATAATAGGTAAATATGTAGTATTTGAGGCAGTTTCTTGCAAAATGAAGCAGTTATCTAGGCAATTCGATTAGTGATGTATGAAAGTAAAAATTTTCTGTTCTTCAAAAAACGAAATCAACATAATGAACCTTTGGATACATGGAATAGAAATAGAGTAATTTTTTTATCTCGAAAATGTGTTTTTCATTTTTGTAGATAAGTCACTGTGTATAACGCAAGGCCCTCACCTGCATCACCGGTAGATACCTTTACTGTTGCACACTAAGTATAAGCATCAGCATTTGACTATATGAAATTGAAAATAAAAAATGCACAAATAAACAATTATTTAACAGTTTTTGCAGTCATCCTAACTTTCTGGCACCATTTAATTACTTTCAAGCTCTCTGGATTCGCTAAACAATCCCAATACATGCAGAAAAAAACACCATTTAAACGTTCAGTCACACCATCGTTTTGTTCAGTCACTTCATTCATTGCCATACCTGATCAAGGGTAAGTGAGCGGCTAATAAATCTATATAATCACAAACGATAATTCATTAAATGAATTTGAAATTAAACAACAAATAAACCCCCAAATAAATATCAATTAAAATGTGCAACTTGAAAATATAGTGGGAATGTTTGAAATCCTACAGCAAGAAACAGCGAATTAGTGAGTAAGCCAAAGCCTAAATGAACTCTTCTCTCTTGCCATAGATCTAGATGTAGTGGAAGGGTTACCATGTTTAGCGAGAAATCGCCACTGCCTCGGACACTACATACCACCCCTATAGAATTTTATAGGAAAATACAGTAAAATCTTGATAAATTATTTATCACTCATTTATCATCATCAATGTACTTCAGTCTCATCTAGACGCCAATGTAATCAAACCCTCATTTACTAGTAACTGTGGAAAGGTCTAACAACATGCACAGAGTTTGCATCTCATGTAAAATAAAATAAAGCCAAAAAATAAGACTATGCACCTGATTCTTTATTAAAATTATCTGAAATGGTAGATGGAAGTGGATGTATTTATTCCTGTCATAAATGACTACATAGAATTCAATAATGATATTGCAGTATATCTTCAAGCGACCATAAGAGATTTGACTATACAATTTTTAAAAAAGCGTGGAAGTGAAAAATAAATTCTTTCACCACCTAATATTTCACAAGTTCTTGAAGCCTTGGAAATTACCTTATGTCAGTTCAAGGTAATGAATTTATAAAATACAAGATTATAAATACTGTAATAAGTTAAAAATTTACATAATTGCTACAACAATGTACATTGAGTAGTCTGTTGTAACTCAGTTTAAGGTATCTGGACACGTTGGAGGCCCTTATTTTTAAATGTGGTATAAAAACATTTTAATGATATTTTTATGTTTAGTGTTATTAAAAATAGCACTGGGCTATAAATTTTTAAATTATATATTAATAATTTTGCAAAACTGATAATTATGTATGAAAATTTAAGGAAATTTGTCAAAACCTTCAAATGTGCTACATGGAAATCTATTCAACCAATTTGAAAAATGGTTTCCCAAATAAACTACATGCATTTGTCTAGTGAATGAACTAGAATCAAAAGGAAATTTAAATAAACAAAAGTTATACAAGCGATCGAAAAATGAATGCAAGATTTTTGATAGTTTTGCAGTCATATTTCTTAAATAAATGGCTTTAATTTGAAAAGTTTTCTACTCATCATAATTATTATAGTTCATGCACTAGACAACATTATAAAGAACAAGTTCTCAAAATATTACGAGAATTCATCAATAATGTTTTGTGTTATAACATTTAAAGTAAGGAAATAATGCAAAAATATTAATTTAGAGTAAAAGAAGTTTGAAGTGTATTGTTTGCTCTTTCTTGCTTTTACTGTTTGTGTAAATAACTTTGTTTTTCACTTCACATTAAAAATGTTCATATTTCCAAAAGAAAAACCATTTAAACATTTAAGAAACCTTTCTAAAATTATATTTGCAAAAAAAAAAGTAAGTTTTAAATTTAAATTTTGACAGGTTTTTGATCTTTTAAAGGCCACTTCCGGTGGTTTCCAAACCTACTTCCGGTTTTCCCGCTTTGATTAAAATCGTATTATCTCTTCAACTAAATAACTTAGAGAAAAAAAAAATCAAATATACTTTGGAAAGTCAAATAAATACTCTATCAAATAAGATCAAAAACTGCTTTTGGAATATTTGGTCAAAAATGACATTTTTAACATGTAACCTTAAGTCATCAAAATTTCATGATCCCTTAAGTGAGGACTTATCAGGGTTTTACCGTATTAACCCTCCAAGTAGATCATCCATCAAGATCTGGTCAGTTTCAACCTAATCTACTGAATGAGATGCTAATGGCGATGTACCTTGTCGAGACAAAAACAAGGAGGGTTAAGAATATATTATGTAATGGAAATATCAACTAAATCCAATTAACTTGGTTACATAATAACTGGTTATACAGCAAATACTTTTTTAAATGTGCAAAATGTATGAATTCAAAATGTAATTTACCTGTTGCTATTTCCCGAACTTCTACTTTCCCTACCATCAACTGGTTCTGTCTCTAAAGCATGCATTGACTGGGACCGTTTACTCTGTCTGTAAGAAACAGGAAACATTGGGATTGTACAACAGGTTTACATCCCAACTTTATTGGTAAAATAAGCAGATACACATGAAGCAATAACTGAGGATTGCAAAAGCAAAGTGTTTTTTATTGAGCAAATTCCTGAAGCGAGAATCAAAATACTTAAAGGAAACTTGAGGCAAAGGGACTGAGGTTGGACTGCCACTTGTGGAATAGTAGCATTAATTCTTTAAAATAATAGATAAATTAACCCATATAACTAATTTTTATGAAAAATTAAATAATCTACAGTTTCTTTCGAAGAGAGATGAAACATTAACATCAAGTTGATTGAGTGTTTTTAGATTTCCTGGCTCAAGGGCCATATTTGGCCAAGTGACAACACATAATGATTTTCAAGAAATTTAATAAAACGCGAAAATTTTATTCTTGCTTGTCTATATTGTGGATAAAACTAAACACACAAAAGGCAACATAGTAAAATGGCTCAAGGAGTTATACTAACATACATTACAGAATATATTTGAATAATTTGTCTTTACCTAAAATAACAATTGTGTAAACTTATCATTCATTTTTTAAATCTAAAAACACAAAACGATTTTGTGTAATGTTAAATCATAGTTCAAATGTTACATTAAATACAATTCTGAGATTCATTTGAGAAAAAGGAAATCAATAGGTTAGACTATCAAGAAAAATAAAAGGATTAAAATTAATATTGATTATATTATAATTTAACTGAGAAACACTAAAGGAAAATATACCAATGTTTGACTAATGCATTTTTATGGAAACACATAATTTAATCAGATGCTTTAATAGAGAGATGGTCCCCACGTGCTGCAATTACACTAGCAGCCCTTCTGGGCATTCTTTCAACAAAGTTTTGATACACAGCTATGTGTATTTGTGTCCATTCCTGCTGCAAGAATGTGGCCAGCTCAGCTGTAGATTTCGGACGTGGTTCATTGGTCTGTAAGCGTCGCTCTAACCCGTTTCACAAATCTTCTATGGGGTTTAGGTCAGGTCTCACAGCAGGCCAGGGAAGACGTTTAACATCCATATCTTGATAGCACTGCTTGACAGAGGCTGCAACATGACATGGAGCGTTGTTGTGCTGGAAGTAACCTTTGTCCATTCCATAAAATTGTCAGAGCGTAGGAAGAGCCTGATTGTCCAAAATGTTCATGTAGGAGTCAGCGTTCAATTTACCAGGAACATGCAAAGGTCCCATTACATACCATGAAAAACACCCTCAAATAAGTAGTCATAGTAACATTCGTCCATTCCATAAAATTGCCAGAGCGTAGGAAGAACCTGATTGTCCAAAGTGTTCATGTAAGCATCAGCGTTCAATTTATCAGGAACATGCAAAGGTCCCAGGCTATACCACAAAACACCTCCCCCCCCCAAAAAAAAAAGTAGTCAGATTTAATGCAAATCCGCTGGCGTCCGGTCCATTATTGTAGGGCAGTATATGTTTGACAAAGCGTTTGTTTCTGCATTTTTTTTTTGTACTGCTCTAAAATCTTCCCCTCTTGATGGGAATTGTTTGATATAAATACGAGGGTAAGTCAAAAATTACTTACACTTTTTGTTCTACAGCTTTCTTAAACAAAGATAGGTGGCGGCCGCATGAAGATGCGTTGAGTTTGTACGTCTATAGTCACGTGTAATGTACTGTAATCACGATCGCGTCAGTTGTCTTCTAGCTACAAGAGCATAAGCATGTCAGCTCCGCTATCAGATTACACTAAAGAGGAACAACAAGGAGTGATCAGATTTTTGTGGTCAGAGGATGTGAAAGGTGATGAAATCCACCTGAGACTTTTGTCACAATACAGAGAAAGTGCTTTATCTCGTAAAACCGTTTTTTTGTGGATCGAAATGTTTAAAAGTGGCCGAACGAGCTTAACACAAAAAGAGAGAGCTGGAAAAAGTTCAAGACCGCGCCATCAGCTGGGAATGTTAAGCTAACCCTGTTTTGGGACAAAAAAGGCCCTATACTGGACGACTACTTGGACAGATTTACTACTGTAAATAAAGCGAGGTACAGTGATTTATTGACCAATAAGCTGAAACCAGCAATTTGAAACAAACGCTGTGATCTACTCTCAAAGAAAGTTTTGTTGTTGCAAGACGCAGCACACAGCCCATATCACCATAGAAACAATCAACAGGTTGGGCTTCAAGACCCTGGAACACCCTCCCTACAGCCCAGATCTCGCTTGGGCCGCTCAAAGAAGCTTTGAGAGGTCATTGATTTGCCTCAGACATGTACGTTCGGGATGCGGTGCAAAAGTAGCTTCACTATCAACCGAAAACCTGCTACCAGGTAGGCTTTCGGAAGCTTGTGCCTTGCTGGACCAAGTGCATTGCTCAAGGTGGAGACTATATTTAAAAATAATGTATCTGTTGCACACCTATCTTTATTTAATGAAGTTGTAGAACAAAAAGTGTAAGTAATTTTTGACTTACCCTCGTAGATAAATGTAGCGAAAATATCGATATTTCGGTTATTTTCAGAGAAAAAGTGGCCTTGCAATGAAAATAGTTCGTTTTTTTTTTTGCCAAAATAGTTGCTTTTGGCGATTTTCAATGTTAATTTTCTGAAAAATGTCGCCATAATTGCCTTGTCTTGAAAATAGTCGCTTTAGTCGCATTTTTAGTTGCCTCTGGGAGGCCTGCACATTTTCATTACTTCTATTTACATTGGATGCAAATATGTGTACATGATACATCTATCTACATACTCTGTTTCATATCACCTTTTTCATCACACTTCTGCTGTAAGACAAACTACAGAAGTCGATTGAGTTTTGGAATGATTATGAATGTCTTCATACGTTCATTTTGAGTAAAAATTGCAAATTTTCATATCGTCTTGCACTTAATTTTTCTATAAATATGTTTTACTTGTGGCATTCTTGCACCTGTTGTGTAATGTTTTTGAATATCCTAATCAATATGAGGATGGCAAACTAAATTTTTTCAGCATTCAATGACTACTTTAATTTCAAGCAAACACATTTTTTTTCGTGAAATTTTCGTTCTGAAAATTTTACATGGAATAATGGAACTTGAGTTTGAAATAAATGTCTTTAGTGAAGATAAATGAAACTCAATCTATTATAATTGATTTAAAAAAAAAACAAAACCAGAAGGTCGATTTTACAGTGATTTTGAAAAAGTAAATCACTGCTTTGAGTCTTCAACAGCGAGTTCTCTAAGGAGCCCCTTGTAAATTTCTTTGACCAATCCAATCTCTCATGCTCATTTCCTCTTCTTTTCATTTATAATCTCTTCTTTTCATTTATAATCTGTCTTCTTTTCATTTATAATCTCTCTTCTTTTCATTTATAATCTCTTCTAACTCTTTCAGGATAATCCTTGCAACAAAATTTATTGCTTGATTCAGCTCCACTCTCCGTATCCTCTCTAGCACTCAACACTTGGACACCAACTAAACCATTTCTTAACACACACTCTCACACCTTCTGTTTTATTGTTTAGTAGAGCTACTAAATCACTCTCTACCCAACTATATTACTGCCCTAGTGTGTTCCAGCCTTTAGTTTAAAAAATGGTAACGTAAAAATTGTAGATTTGTGAAAATTTTGAAAATGCAGAGAGGGGCCTTTGGTGTGGTGGCAACGATATGGTTTTTAAAAGGACACAACCACTTGATCCCCAATGAAGACTCAAATTTCCCAACAAAAGCTAATAATTTCCCCAATGAAGAAAAGTGCAATGAAAGAAAAACTCAATAAAAGCTAATAGTTTCTTTTCACAAAGAAAATCTGTAACTTCCTTAGCATCAATACTTGGTAGAGTCCAGGGGAAAGCAAGGTAAAATCTAAATCTAGAAATAAAGCTATTTCTATCAAAAGTAATTTTTTTCTTTCAAATGCATGCATTGCGTGTTTTATCAGTGATTTACACTTCAAATACAACTAAATAAGAAAGTTCCATGAATGTATTTTCTAAAACAGTTACTTGAAAACAGCCTACAAGTATCTAAAAGGCAAGGATATATTCAAAAGCATGATATATGCCAAAAGCTCTATCAACAGTTTGCTTCAACAAATGTACTTACCTGAGCCAATAATGCTGCAGAAAAAATAACATACAGAAATAAACTTAAAACGATTTTATAGCTCTCATAGAAGGGAAATTTCACAATTTAAAACAAATCCTGATATCTTCTGAAAGTATACAAATTGCAACTATAATATTTATGTTAAAAATACTCTTTAAGCACAAAAACGTACCTCCTTGATCTCTGATGTCTTTTTACATCCTTCAAAAGTGATCGAGCAGCAGGACTCAATTTGGCTTTGATAGATGGCTATAATGAACAAATAACTATTAAGGCAATCAAATGATATTAATACTCACTAAAACATAAAATTACAAAACTTTCTTCAGAGATTTTTTAATTCCTAAAAAAATTTCAAAATGCTGCGATTTAAATATTTTAAATTCTATTAGAACTGTGAATTAGCCAAACGTACAAATTAATAAAAGAAATAATGTAAAGAAAAGTAGCATCTGCAGTTTTGTAGTGATCTTAAATGAACATTTTTTGAAAAGCATGAGGAAAATTCAATGTGCATCTGGCCCCTTGTATTATGCTCACTTGTAACTATGCATTTATAGACAAAATACAAGATTTTCAACTTAGGATTAAATAAAAGAAAGCATTATATTTTCTTTACTTTATTATACCATGATTTAGTTCCAAAATTTCTTACATACATACATGGACATGCTAGTACACTTCAACATGTGCACCTTGCACTTATCGTCATTGAAATAATATGCTTCAATGCTACATATTTTTCTTTCATAATAGTCCTCAGCAGAACACCCTGTATTGTGTCTAGAAATGTATAGTTTAATTTCACACACAAGACAATAGTGTGCTAATAGTAGTATATAATGCATCTGAAAGTCTTTACATTTAATTTTTAACTTCTGCTAACTATATAAGATTTTATGGTCTAAACAAAGAAATAACTAAACTGCAACATTTTTATGGGGACTTGCAATAAAAACCAACTGACTGATATTATGAACAAGCAAAAACACAAAAATTATGTCTCTGAAATAGTTGTTGCAGGATTTATGTGAAAGAAGGAATTGTAATTATTATTCCACACAAATCATGTGGTGCAGCTAGTCTAACTTTGGTGGGCAGGTTTGTTGGGTTTTATGGCACAAGGCTCAAATTTGATCATGCTGTGCTTAAAAGACATACAATACCAAGTAATGGACATACACACAAGTTCTATTAGAACTTGTATGTATGTCCATAATGAAACTTTTACTGACAAGGGACAGAAAAAAAATCGTGGAGGAATGGAATCTGTAATGCCTACAGCTAACAAGGTTGGCCCAAACCCGGGTTTTTTTTTGGAAAAGCCCAATCTACCTGGGTTTAAAAAAAAAAAAAAACATGGAAAACACATGGATTTTTTCAGAAAAAAAAATCTAAGCTTAAAAAAATAAATAGTAATAAAAAAATATAATAAAAAAAAAATCTGAGTTAAAAAAAAAAATTCACTAACACTCAAAAAATTTTTTTGTGTGTATGATATATATATATATATACAGGGTGGTCATAAAAAAACTTGGCCGATATATGGACCTCTAGCGGCCGTTCCGTTCAACCGATCGAGATGAGATTTCAGATATAGTTATTCAGAGGTATGAGCTCGGGATTCTGAGAACGACAACAAAGTGTCACTCACGGTTACAGTTATAGGTAGAGAAACTCGAAATTTTCGAATGGCAACGCCCACTTTTTCCCGTCTCAAAATGCTCAGCGCATGCGAAAACCCTAAAGAGCGTTGGAACGGTACGTGTATCACAAAACACGGACGCGTTATGCACTCATAAAAAACAGTTCTGAGAACGGCCAACAAAACCACGTTCTGGGGGCACGGAGGAAATTTGTATATGACAGAGGCAAGACACCAACCGCAGAACGCCTTTCGCCAGATACATGGGCCTCGTATTTGGCGATGGTTTCGACGGTAAACACGCAAGGCCCCTTCCACGGCATTCATTCCATTTTAATAATAGAATTTTTTCAATTTTCCATTAACTTTAGCAGATTTTGTTGCCGTGTGTGAGCTCCCGACTGAAGATCTGGCGAAAGGCGTTCTGTGGTTGGTGTCTTGCCTCCAACATATGCAAATTCCCTTCGCAGGCTCCGATCTTGGTTTTGTTGGACGTTCGCAGAGCTGTGTTTTGTGAGTGCATAACGCTTTCGTTTTTTGTGATACACGAACCGTTCCAACGCTCTTTAGGGTTTTCACATGCGCTGAGCATTTTGAGACAGGAAAAAGTGGGTGTTGCCATTCGAAAATTTCGAGTTTCTCTACCTATAACCGTAACTATGAGTGCCATTTTGTTGTCGTTCACAGAATCCCGAGCTCATACCTTTGAATAACTATATCTGAAATCTCATCTCGATCGGTTGAACGAAACGGTCGCTAGAGGCCCATATATTGGCCAAGTTTTTTTATGACCACCCTGTATACACAAAGTACACAAATAGAAGTTTAAAAACAAGTGTCCTTAAACATATTGTGGAGCTAAATACTTTTGCAACCACCACGTCTCTCATGGAGTAAGGAAAAGGGTGGACTTATGACTCAAATGTCAAAAGATACACGTTGGAATTCGCAAGTTGAATGCTTTAGCACTTTCATAAAAAGCTATCACAAATATGTGTAAATTATTAATGAAAATGAACAGCAACTGGAACATTGTAAGAATCGTAAGTAATGTTGGGCTGTACCGCAAAAGTTCAGTATTACAGAAGCAATTAAGAAAAGTTTCTGAAAGGTTGCAGGCGATTCAGCAAAGTTTTCAACAGCTGTAGAGGTCTGGATTGACCTCACCGTGAGTATCAAATTGTTGCCATAAAAGCAACAAATACAACAAATGATGGATAAAACAATGCAACCACTTTTTTACCTGGCGAATATAATGGACTCGCCATGTACAGACGACAGATTGTCAACAGAGCAAGAGTAGCTGGGGGAAACTTGGTTGCAATCTTTGAAGCCTAAATATATACCAGGTGTCTTAGCCTTCAAAATAAAAGACAGTGAGTTGCTTCCCCAAAATACTTTCAATGTAGATGTTTGGAATTCGTACAAAAGCAATCCTTCGAAGTGATGGTTGCTAATGGAGCGTAACACACAGAAATTTGTGAAATTGTCCGAAGGATTCAGCAGGGTTTTTGCTCAACTCCCTCAGCTGCCCATCAAGTTTGGCATCCATTGAACGTGTGTTCTCTCCATATGGCAACATATGCAGGGTTCCCACTCTTTTTTTCTAACTAAAAATAAGGACTTTCTAGGACAAAATAAGGACTTAAATAAAACATTGAAGAAACTGTATTATACAATGTAATACATGACTTTCGATCAAATGGGGATGCTCTTACAGGTTAGTTAATCTTACAAGAACAGTAGTATGTAAAAAATTTAATATTCAGGTCTATTTTCTAAAAATTATACACAAATAATGCCACACTAAAATGAGATTTTTCAAAATAAGCCGTCTGATTTTTACAAAATTTAACAGTTAATATATGGGCATTTATGTGTACACGTATTAGTAATATGTGTAAGTACATAAACACATTATAGAATGGAGACCGCAAGAAAAAAACTTTGGAAGTTTTTCTTTTATCTCTTCGGCAGTGCATTTGCTTTTATAAAGAGGGAAAGAAAGAGTTAAGTTTGATGAGGACCGGACTTGGTGTTGTCGGTCTCCCAGCTGCTGTTGCGAGTTTCATTTCGTTTTCTTATTCTTTTCATATTGTTTTGTATTTACTTTTTAATGGTTTTTAGGGGAGTGTATGAGCAATTTTTTAGCACGTTGCTGCTCATGGGTAGGAGACATCATTTTGTGTTGTCTGGATCAAGCTCCTCCCTGATCCACCAATACTTTCATTTTCAAAAAATTCCTAATTTTTTTAACTTTAAATTTTTTTGTTTTGTTTTTGAAATTATAGTGCTTACCTTGTTATATCTGCAGTTTAAGCCTGCTTATGAAATGGAAATTACTCACCCCAGTAATTATTTTATAATACAATTTCACAAATTCATAATGAAAATACGAAGTAAATTCATTTATTGGCACATCGAGGTTTGAATAAAATAAAATTAGTGGCAAACTATTCATTTACTAAAAGGATGTATAAGGATTGCAAGTTGCATACGTCAGAGTAAAATTTAAACTGAATCGGAGACTGAACGAGTTTTGAAGAAAATATTTTCCTGTGAACCAAAACGGATCATAAGAGTTATGCAAAAACTATGATAAATTTATAAAACAGGTTAAAAAAAATAAAATCAATTTTATTGAATAGATATTCAACTAGTTGCCACCTTCCAAGCCTAAGCCATTTAGGGTATATTGTCACACAATTTTGAACCATGATCAGATGACGAGAGATCTAAGCTGGCACCCCACTCTCCAAACTTCCACACCAACCCAACATGATTACAAAGAAAACAATAATAATTAAATTTCATTAAATTCATTTTAAAATGTTTTAGATTGAATTTTAAAATTTGCCGCTACCCAAAAATTGCAAAAAATTTGGACTGTGCTAAATCTCATTGCTGTAAGTGCTATAGAATCGTCAGGATTTTGTGGCCACGAAAAAAAAAACAGTCAAACACTTCCTTTTATAATAGTAAAGATAGAAAAATTACTTTTGTGTTTGGTCAGATTTCAAATACGATAAGAGTCCGAAATTTCCAGTTTTCAAACGACTTTCATGAAATTCCTCGACTATTCTCTGGTTTATGTTTTTGCGATTTTTTCCTCCAATGTTTTTTTCAATCGAGCGTTTTTTTTCGTAACTGATAACCGATTGCTTTAAATTTTCAGAGCAGAATCACCCCCGAAAATCTTCAAAATTTTTCTTTAAATATCTTTACTGGGATAGTTTTTACAAAGAATTAGAAGCATAAAAAAAAATTGCAACACATCAGGTTGCCACTCAAATAGCAGTATTAATTAAAATAAATTATCTTTATATTGTTTTCGATTTTAAAAATACGCTTCTCCATAATTATAATAAATTTTTAAAACATTGAACTCGCAGGTAACTGAATAAAACAAAATTAATTAACATTTGATGCTTGTAATCTAGTTTCCTCCATCAGGGAAACTATTTTGTGCATTGCAAGTCGAAATCAGTCCCAATTTTCATGGGTTTTCAAGTGTATTATGTGCTTATTAAGAGTCGATCGACGATTTGTATATCGCGTATTAAGGGTTGCCATTCAAGCAAGCCAGTTCCCGAATTATCACCAAACTGTACTTGTAAGCAGTTTTATCGCCGATCAGCTGCTAAAAAGAGGTCGAAAATATTGTGAAAAATTACCTTATTTTGAAAACAGAATTTGGCTTTCAAAGGAAAATAACCACTTTCTAAGCACCCATGGGAACCCTGATATGGACAAAGTTGAGAAATAGATTAGGGGCGGAGAAAGCAGGAAAACTGGTCAAAGTTTAACGTTTCTTGAAGAGAGACAATGTCAGTCAAGAATGGTAGCTTGTTTTGATAATATGTATACAAAACTTGTGAATTAAAATAAAACTTTATAAAAGTTGTCTATTCTTTAAAAAAATTTATAACTACAGTTCTGTATGTATTTTTTAATCACTGAAACTTTTACTTTTTTTTTTAAATGTGGACAAAATTGAGATTTCTTTTGAAAAAGCCCAAAATGTATACAAAATTGAGGGTTTTATCAAATGGGCTTTTTTGAAAAAACACATTGTGTCTAACCCTGACAGCTAGAAAGTTAATAGTACACAGTGGGCAAACTGAGACACGATGGACCCAGTCCAACTTTAGAACTTGTGCCACAAAACTACAACTACAAAAATTGTGAAACCAATAAAAAGTTTTAAAGAAATCACTCCATTTGAATGTGTATAAATGCTGATATTTATTTAGTCACATACCCGGCAAAAACTGCTGTAAAGATCATTTTTATGGAGGCATTATGTCCCATAGTGACGGCACTTACAGAAAATGACTCAGGGTGGCTACAAAAATTGAAGTAAAACGTTCCCTGAGTTTTTCCTGATTTCCAGAGTATTTTTCATGAAATTCCCTGAGTTTCTCCATCCGTTCGCAGAACAATTCAGTAATTATGATAAACTTGACACATGATGAACTAAAAAACTATAGATGAATAAATATAAGTAAAAAATATTTTTACTGCATTCCATAATGAACCAAATAATATAAAGTTGTAGATAGAATATTTAATTTTACATTTTTAACTATTTTGATGTGTTTGTAAAAGCAGTCATCAGCCCATGAATCCGTCAATGCGCAAGCGCTCGGTACATCTCTACTATTATAAAAGGAAGTGTTTGTCTGTCTGTCCTGTACGCAGTGTCCTAATGAATTGATGGCACTTACAATAGTGAAATTTAGCACACATGTGGTTTGAATTTTTTGCAATTTTTCTATTGCGCCCAAATGTTAAAATTTAATCTAAAACACTTAAAAATTAATTAATTGGAATTTAATTATGATTATTTTCCTTAGAATGGCATAAGGTATAAAGAAATGACATTCTAAATTTATTTTTCCCGTTTCCGTTAGATTTTCTCAGCAATGATTTTAGCAGACGAACAAAACAAATAAAATTTTAACTGGAGTTATATAGTTCAATTTTCTATCTCCTAGATCGTTAAAGACAGAAGAAAATTTTCAAATCTGCAGAAAATTTTACATCAAATCGATACCTAAAAACATGATTTTCTTTAAATAAATAATTTTTAAATTGTAACTTTTATATTTTTTCCAATACGAATTTGGCCGCTGGCGCCGTGAAGTATTCTACCTTCGTGGTTAAAAAGATCAGATTAATTCATTTTGATTTCCTGAGCAACGGATTCGAGTTAGTTCGTTCTGGTTCGAAATGGCGTTCTTCGTTGCTTTTTTCTATCTTTGCGATCGTTATTCCAATACGAATTTCGCCGCCGAGAAGAATGAACTTCGTTTGATTTGAGATTCATTCATTTTGAAAAGTAACGAATTCGGGTGAAGCAAAGAAATAATTAAAGTTATGACTGGCGTTCTTCAGTGCTTTTTTCTAAATCAGCGATTGTTTAAAATAAAATGAAAATAACGGATTTCAAAGCTGGGGAAAATTTTACACCAGATAGATACCTTATACGTTTGATTAACTTTTAATAAATAATTTTTCAATTAAAGTTTAATATTTTCATAGGAGATTGTGACGTCACGCCGATTGGATCTCTTCACAAACGATTTTGGCCGCATTTGACAATGACGAATCCATCACAAAAAGAACTGTAACCGGCAACGCAAACTATTCAACAAAAAAAAACACCTCAGAGTTCGAAAAAAATAATAACTTCCAACACATATGTATTAAAAAACATATGCATAATCTAAATGAGCACTTTTCCGTTAGCCTGGCGCAATTTTGGACCAAAATTAAAATCGCCAATCTAGGTATTTTAGAAAAAAATGTTGATTAAATTGGAACCAGAAGTTTAACTTTTGCAAGTTTTTCCGGTCATTAGTATTTTTCAAAGCCGCAAGGCGCTACATTCCTATTATTGACATTAGGGAACGTGGCACAGCTGTAGACTTCGGTTACAGGATTTCCGGCCGTTACAGGTTTAATAAAACAGTATACAACTCTTTTTTCTGGATGTTTACGTAAAAAATACACTTCTCATTTTCGGAATGAAAACAAAATTGGCGACATTTTGATTTTGATTCAAAATGGCGCCCACATGGCTAACGAAAAAGTACCAAATGGGTGCCATTTGCAAAATGAAATTCCAACTTTTCCCCTGAGTTAAACGAAACTTCCCTGAGTTTTCCAGAAAATGATTCTTTCCTGAGAAATCTCTGATTTCCCTGAATTCCCGGTTCTGTCGCCACCCTGATCATAGAAATTGAAAACAAAGAAACTTAATCATAGTCTTTAGATCAAAAACTTCCATTTAAAAATATTTTTTACACTAAAATAAGTCAAATTAAAAATTTTATACTTCTATATTGAACATTTTTATTGATAAAAAAATTAAATTTTTACACTAAAACTTAGCCTGCACAATAGTGTCTTTTTCAAGACAAAAGATACTTGAGAGAACTGTGCATGAAATGAATTGTGAATTGAAATAATGTGCAACAGGTTCCTCAATATTGAGATTATCCTTAATGCAATACTGATTTATAACTTCCAAAATCTTAAAACTAGCAAATATTTGTTTTATGAAGATGAATTTGTTTAATTTTACAAATAATTATCAATTACTTCTAAGGGGAAAATATTTTCCCCTTAGAAGTTCCTAGATAATGCCTGCAGAATAATTTAAATTTCAATTTAACACATTTGTTATAAAAAAATTGCACTTTCAACATAATTGAACGTTTCTAATTGTTTATGATAGTTAAAAGGGATATCCACATGAAAAACAGAATTATTTGAGATAGATTACCACAGGCATCAGCGATCGCAGTTCCCGCAAATCAATGTGACGGAAGAAATCAAGACTAGCAACCTGAAAGTTTAAAATGAGACAATTAAAATATTATTTTTTATAAAAGTTGTCCAGTTCAGAGATAATCAAAATTATATGAAAATAAAACTTACTTGCTGTAAAGAAGGATAACGATAACGTCCCTGTTCAAATATGAATTTTAAAACCTGAAAGAAAAAACGCAAACATTCTAAACACAATACCTACATCAGCATTAATTGCAAAGTAAAGTTAAAAATACAAAACAAAGCAATTCAAATTATTTAAAAGATTGAAAACAAAAAGATAGTAAAGGGGCTGATGTATTCATATTTGGTGTTGAGTAGTGATAAAAATATAGTCTATTTTACAGCATAGAATATTATTTAAAAATAGAGTAAAAATATTTACAACTTTTGTAAATTTCAAACAGAAATTTTGTATGACCAGAAAAGAGTTTATTTTTTATAATGTTAAATATTTAATATGTAAAACAAAATCTTATGGGTATACTTCAAAAAAGAAAACCAGATATTTACCAGTATTATCCTTCTAAGAGTGTGGGAATATATTTTATGAAAAGGAAATTAAAGAAAAAGAAACCAATGTTCAATGGAACCGACTAAACAATAATCATTCCTTTAATAAAACAAACCCAAAAGTGCAAATGATCTTCAATTAGGCATCACATATTCAGGAGATATTTATCTTGAAAGTTTTATGGCATCACTACCAGTCATATGAAATAGCAGGGGAAAAAACATGCAAAAACATTTTTGGCATCCATGGGGTTGCTGGTATTTGTGCATATATCTATACACACAAATACCACCGGGTGGATATATAAAACTGAATATAAGCATCAAACTATCAGTGTTGTAGGTACACATATTTGCATCGACAGAATGTTGTCTGATAGAAAAACTAACACTTTTGGGGGTTGGTTTTTAACAAGAAATCACATTGAGTAATTATTAGGTGGTTGATTTTGATCATTTTATGTGTGCACTTGACAAGTAGACATCATTATTTCCTTTTTATGTCTCCAATTACAACTTGTTCACTATAAAGGATTCAAAGAGGTGAAATTATCAAAGGTAAAAAGTAGTTAGAATATTGATTTGTGTTTCATATATTAAAATATTTGTTGGTTTTTGACAAGTCCCATTGAGTAATTATTAAGTGGTTGACTCTGATCACTTTATGTGTACACTTGAGAAGTAGACACATCGTTATTTCCTTTTTTACGTTTCCAATTCCAACTTGTTCACAATGAAGGATTAAAAGAGGGATGAAAACATTGAAGGTAGAAAAGTAGTTAGAATATTGATTTGTATTTTAGGAATTAAAATATTAGTGAGCCACAAAGATGATGATGTAAGTTAAATCATAACCATATGCACAAATATTTCTTAAAAAAATATAATATTTTTTATAAAAACTTACATCTATGACTAGAGGCTTATTTTCTACATCCACGTAATTTTTCTCTGATGGGTGACAGGCAGTGAGTTCATAGCCAGTTGCCATTTCAAACAACAGATGACCTTAAACAGTAAAGATATCAAACACTTATTAGAAAAATAATAAATGAAAATAAACAAAATCAAGTAATCCACGAGAAAAAGTTTTAAGCTATGCATGTTGTTTTTCCTGGAGATATATTTACATGAAATCTGAACAAATTTGAAGGACATTATACAGAATTAATATAAACTGATATCAAAACTGCATTTTGATGTTCTTAACACTGCTAAAAACATATGCACTCATCAATCACTAGAACGTATAAACATTTATTTTAATGAAAATATTCTGTTGAATGCAAAATAAAAATTTGGATGCATCAAGCAATTTTAACTCAATACCTGAACCTTACTTTGAACATTCAACTAGATTAATACTAAAATAAAAACATTTTAGTAGACTTCAATGTATCAGAACTTATAACTGAGGGGAACATATTCAAAATGAAACAGCATTAAAATTATATCTGAGTAATTAAAAAATGTAATTGAACATACCAAAACAAATAACTTCAACAGCTTCTTTGTTGTCATGTAATCGTTTAGGAATGAAAAGATGAGTACGAGATGAATAACCAAAAAGTGTATTTTCTAAACCAGATATCCTAAATAAATATATAAATTTATTAAAAAAAAAAAAAAGGACAGAAAGGTTCATTAAAAAAAATATTTTAAACAATAAAAATAAGTAAAAAAGTTTTATCAAGATAATTTCAAGAGTGAGTGAAGCTGGAAAAGTGTCGAGAGGTTAATAAAAAAGCATCCTATTTTTAGACATAGGAATTGGCAACATTTGATGAAACAAAATTAGTATATCTGTATTTTGTCTCATTGCTAGGATGAACAATGCAAAATATATCTGTACAAACTATGAGACATTTCATGAAAAGCTAATATAGGTTGCAGAATGTGTTTCCAGTACATATTTCAAACATGACATAACTTGGCTTGTTTTTCAACTACACCAATAAAAATTCCAAAGAATAAATTACGAATATATTATCGATCGGTAAATTCAATTAGATTAAACACTAAATGTTTTTGAAACAATGAAAAACTACTTTTTAAGTAAACCTTAATCCTTCAAGAGTTTGGGCAGAGGAAGTAAAAAATCTTAGCATTCCATCTGGTTTGCACAGTAAGAAGCAACCACTAGCTTTGTAAAATACATTTTGACCATTTGGTAAAGTTTCAAGGTAAAAATAACAAAAGAATAATATTTATAAAAGTTTTCAGAAGGTTATTACTGGCTTTTAAAGAAAGAAATAGTAAGATAAAAGATACCTAGCAACACCATTTTGTACTATAATGTTTCCAGAATGTAAATGCAGGAACGGTGGAAATCTTTGATCCTTTAAAAACAATAGAGCCTCAAGAATTTGACAACCCAGTCTTTGAATCTGAGAAGAACCAAGACCATAACCTGGATAGTGGTACTTTTCCTTCCAATCGTCTTGACAATGACTCTAAAAAATTGTATAAATAACAAAAATAAAAATTTCAAAATTATTTTCTTAATTCTTTTTTGGAAGAACAATTTAAGTAAAAACACTTGGATGCAATACATACTTGATTAATTACATCTTTTAGAGTCCCTTCTTCATTAAAAGGTAAAACAGCAATAACATATTCCTGTTCCATGACAATTTTTCTATCTATATCTAAAACAGGGTATATATATGGATGTTGTAATGCTAAAAATAGGTCTAATAATATTTGTCTTGTTTCAACAGTGTATTTTATAGGACAGATATCAGCCATTGGAGTCATTGTCAATAAACGTTCAGTTTTTGTTGTAGAATCACGAACAAGGAACCAGTGCTTGTCAAGTCTGCTACCTAAAAGTTTAAAAATACATTTTTATTCAGATGTTCACAATCAGAGAAGATTAAAACAGCTTAAACTACTGCTATGAAACTATAAAAGACTAAGAATCTTCTAATTTAAAAGAGATCTTGTAATGGATAAATCAATATAAATTTAAATTAAATAGCTTACATCTTTTACTAACAACTTTAAGTGCTTCAAATAATTTTAAAGAAATTTACTATTACTGTGAGAAAAAGGATTAAAACATGTGATTAAAGTTAGAATGAATGAGACTTTATAATTCAGAGGTCATGCATTTGGTTTGTCATACTAGTATTATTTCTTCGCTACACACGAATTTCGTATGACCAACTTTTGATTGCATCGAATTTATTTATTAACCAATTTCAAAAATAATTGTACTGTATGAAAGAGTACATTCTGAGGTATATTGCGATATTTTCAAAATTAAAAACTAATTGTAATAAGATATAGATATGACAGTTAAAAAAAATAATAAAAAATTTCCGATTTTTCCCGAATTAAAAAAAAAATATTATTAAGAACCAAATTCAAATTTCTAAAAAAAAACTCGACGAGCTGCAAAAATTTACATTGAGAGGTACTCTTTAAAAAAAACTCACAGCTGAAGACTGACAATTTGTATGTGTTTAGCTCTCTTGCGGAAGAAATTTCGCTTTTTCAACTCTGACACTTAATAAACTCTAAACTAATAACCGCATTGGAAAAAGATCTTTACAATTGTCCACGGAACACAACGAAGAACAAACCATGTTAATTTCATATTTTTCTGATCCGTACTTTCTCGACAAACCGTCTGAGAATCGAGCTAAACAACACAGTTTTCAAATCTGTGACAGCGGCAGGGGTAACTTTTTTAAAATATAGAGAGACAAAGGCAAATCAAACAGCCTCACAGCTCAGGTAAGTTAATTTTCAAATAATTTAAACAAACACAAGAAAAAAGTGAAACAGAAATTCAAAGAAAAAGATTTGAGGAACTAAAACTGAAAGAGTGCATCTTGTAATAAATCAGATATTGTTATAAAGAGCATCTTCAGCTATTAGAAATGTAAACAAGGTTTAATCAAGTCATGCAGGAACAATAACGATACCAAAACAGAAAAGTATTCACATAGAATGATAAACATTAACTTACCCATATCAGGTAAATGCTTTGAGAAAACATATCGATTGGAACCTCGCAAGTAGTATTGACAGCGTATAGTGGACATATCTGAAATTTAAAATCATTTTCACTTTTTAGCCCTCTTTAATTTAATAGCTGATATTACATTTAACTTCCAAAGTAAGCTGACTGATTAAGCTTCAACACAATATTTTTAATGGTTTCACACACACAAAAATTAACATGCACACTTTAATACAAATACTCTACACAAATATAAAAGCATTCAAAATTGTCAAAGCAAATACAAAAGCACATAAGAGACCTCATCAAACTAGGTCTTTAAACAAAGCTCAAACCAAATTTGCAGTGTACTTAAAATTCCTTTAAATGTTTAATAAGGACCAGGTATTTGATATTGTTCTTTACCAATTATGTACTAAACAATAAAAATATACTATCCACATACTGCGATCTGAATCTCTTTGAAGCTTGCGATCCATTTCTAACCGATCATGTAGAAATGATTCATCTGCCAGGGCTGTATATTCGTATCTGGGTTCCCTCCTTTAATAGGGTATAACAAAAAGCATAAGTAGAAAATAAAGTGTAATCAACAGGTACACAAAATAAACATTTATCATGTAAGACAAAGTTGCAAATCTAAAACAGAAATTAAATATTTTTTTCGCATGAACATATTTCATTATCATATAAATTAAATACAAACTAAGATTACGGGTATGCCAAGTTTTAAAGTTTAGTTAGAATTACTTACAACTTAAGTTGGGATATTTTTAACAAGAAACATTTAAAAGACATTACCAAAATATCAACCTAATAATACAACACATTCATAACAGTATTTTTGAGTTGCAATTTACATTAAAATGCTAAAAAAATTAAGATATAAAAATTACAAAAAGATTAAGTATATTAATATTTAAAAAAATATAAAATTACACTGCAAGACAAAAAATGAAAACAAAAACCTGGGTAAGTTTTTGGCTTTCATCATAAAATGATTCCTTGAAATTAAATCCTTGTTATTGTCACGATTTTTTTTAAAAGTAAAGCAGGAAAATGTCTTGTCTTTTTTAGAAGGAACAGAAAGTTCTTCCTTGTAGATCATGTTTGTATAATTTGATGTACATTTAGGAGCATTGAAATTACACTCCCTTTGAAAATCAGTGAACTGCTCACTTCTTTGAGACAGATATTTGTTGTCAGTGGTGGTAGCGTAAGTTTCCTCTTTCAAATAGGAATCCCAGGGTTTGTTGAAATAAGCCATAGCATGCTCTAGTGCTAACCGTTGGATATCATTTGAATTTTTTGCTGGATTCTTGATTTTAGAATATTTGCGAGAGGTTGGTGCAGCTTTATCAGGTCCAGATTCTTTTTCATCACCTTTCTTACGGAAGTGAATGAAGTACAGATTCATTGCAAGTATCTCAGTGACAGTAAGATGAATGATAATACAAGGCTGTGAGAAGAAAACAGATCCCAAGTGCAGAGAAAGAGAAACCTTACAAAAACCGAAAGCTTGCACGCGACCAAAGTTACGGCAGTCTGATAAAATAAGTTTTTCTGCTAACACTTTATGGCTTCACTTATAACTAGTGTCTACAAATCAAATCAAGATACCTACACAGTACATCTTCCTTACAATGAAGTCAATTTTTAACTTTAGATTATATCAGATTAAATAGATAAGCAGTGAATATTCTTGAATTACTCATTCTGGCAGCTTTCCAAGTGAAACAAAGTTTTCAAGATATGAGCTTTGTAACTTCTCTAAACCAGAGTGTGATCTTTAAACAGGTGAAATCAACTAAATTATTTATTCTTAGTATGAATGTTAGATTATTTTTTGAGAAACACACTTGTAACAATAAAGCCAGAGAGAAGAATTTTATCCCATCCATTTTTACAGAACAATTTTTAACTTATGGTGCTTCATTTGTGCACAAAAACTTACTGAATACTCCATAATTCAAAATCAATATTAACAAATAGATACATATACATACCTGCAGCGCCGCATATACCAAAAGAGTAAACCCAGGATGACTAAAATTAGCACCAGAATTAATACAAAAGCCTGTAAAATATGCATTGAACACTTTTAAAAACAAATATAAGTAATTATAGCTGTTCAAATAAGAGCATATAAAAACAGAATTTTTGAAACATTGCAAATAAAAAATATCACACTAAGCACTGCTGGTAATAAACATTTTGCTTTTAAGGATCTGTGCCAAATCCGTGGAATCATTCCACTTCTTTATTATTATTTTCATAATTTGAGTGAAAAAATAAATAATGTACCAGAGATGAAGATAATTTCAGGGTTTTTATACTACTAGAAAAGAAGTCGGTCAGCCAGGAAGTCACGTGTAGACTGGCACGCTATTGTATGCAAAACTGCCAAGCCATATAATTGGTAATTTTTTAATTAACGTAACACTAAAGCAACACGAAGTTATTGACGACGGTCCGGGATCCTCAAGGGAAAGATTCAAGGACACTTCGTAATTTTGAACCACGGTCAGATGCAACACCTGAGCAGGCACCCCACTCTCCAAACTGCCACACCAACCCGTGAGGACTTTCGGCCAAGACAGATTTAAGGTGCACCAGCTGCATCTACACCATACGCTTACAAACATCCATGGCCGGACCCGGATTCGAACCAGGAACCTT
Source organism: Metellina segmentata (assembly GCA_947359465.1). Classification (NCBI taxonomy): domain Eukaryota; kingdom Metazoa; phylum Arthropoda; class Arachnida; order Araneae; family Tetragnathidae; genus Metellina; species Metellina segmentata. The sequence goes on from OX375882.1 coordinate 58,807,360, forward strand.
CCATTCTAGAGGCTAACACCTTAACCACCATACTGGTTGATCGGCCCAAGCCATATAAGGTAAAGAATAAATTAAATTGAAACAAAGTAAAATATAGAGAAATGTAAGAATAATGTATCCAATCATGGATTGACAAATAAAATTCTTTATGATGAAGTAAACCAAATTTGGGTAACCAATAGATTGTGTTTAATTTATATACACTCAAAAGATTGTCAGTGGTATATTCTGATATACTTAACCTAATTCAATTTTCAGCACTCATAACCTTTATGGTCAACATTTAAAAATTATTTTTTACAAAGACATCTACGAACATGTATTTTCCCTTAACTTTCATTTAAATAATCAGAAAGCACTCAAGTTCATTTAAATTTTGAACATGTTAACTTCATTTAACATGTTGGTGTTTGCATAAGAGCAGCCAATACCTAAGCAATGGCCCAGTTTATGTGCACGTTAAATGAAAACTCAATACTTGAATATACCCTTAGGGATTCAACTTTTTAATCTTTTCACGCAGTATTAAAACAATTGAAATGTCAAGTCAATGCCATTTTGTCTGAAATTCCCAAGCAGCTATTGTTGCTAAAGGCTTTAAAATGGTTGTGGCATGGAACACATGAATGTAATTTGACTCTACACAGCACAACAGTAGCTCTATGGTGGATTTCAGCACTGTTGAGCCTATGGTAACAAACAAGTAGATAACTTGGAAAAGAGCAGTAATGCAATTCATCAGATACCAAGTAGATACATCTTGTACAATTCCATAAAAAAATGAATAAGGAAAAAAAAAATTAAAGAAACCTTTCTATCAAGAATTAATTAAATAAACTCAAGCAAACCTTGGCTTAATAGCAGTAAATACATCTGATGTTCCAGACTGAGAACAGGACATTTTACTGGCACGAAATTTAACAGTGATGGAACTAGAGCATATACATTGCAACTACCTGTGTCTTGAACTATAGGTACCTAATCCTATAGTATTCACCAGCCTTACATTAGTAACTGCTCTTCAAACCATCAATTCCCATCCTGAAAAACATCTTTACAGTGAGAAAAAATCGACACTGCCAAAACTGTGCAAAATGCAGTGACATCGGACTCAGTAATGGACACGACAACATCCCAGATGCCCCAAGGACAGAAACTGCTCCAATAACATCACTTCCGCCTAAACACCTCAATTTTATCCAAAGCAGCGATATTCAACTGGTAGTCTACTGGCAGGCACCAGTTTACAAGAATTTATTTCCAGTCCTTGAAAGCTTTCACCTTTCATATGTCTCAAATGTCCTGTTCTGACTATACCACTACCTGATATGGGGAATTCCTAGTTTTGCGGGGTGCTGTAAGCGATGAGTATAAACTAAGTGCATGACCACTGAATACCTGTATTGCACAAGTTCTGCTGATGACGACAAGTTGCAAGAATTCTTATTTCATTCCACTCATGCGTATTGTTTTTTAATAGGTGTGTTATGCAATTTTGGTAAACAAACGATTTCTTTCGTAAAATTTAAAACCCTACAAGATGGATAAAAAAAGTCAAACAGCAAAATCTTATATCTTTTTTTAGTAGAGGTACAGACAATATTCCGAAAATTAGCGATTCATATTCAACTGGCTCTGCAAGAGGGATATATAGAAATGTTTTCACTTTATGGTAAATTTATGAATTCTGCTGATATCCCCCCCCCTCCCCCCAATAACAACCAAAAGCCATATTCAACATAAGTCAACATTTAGCTGAAAACTTTAATAATTATTTCCTTGAAAATGAAGATACCCGTAAAGATAACTTCTGGATTAATAATCTATTTCTGGAAGACATAAAATCATGCACAATTGATCCTCGTAAGAAAGAAAAGTTGATTGAATTATCTCCTGATGTACAGACATAGAATGCAATCATTGTCTCAATTTTGGATATCCCTTAATAGTGAATTTCCACATCTGAGTTATAAAGCTATCAGTTGGTCATTTCTTCCAACTTTTTATTTGCGTGGAAAGACATTTTTTAGCTGTGTCACTTATAAAAACCAAACAGAGAAATCAAATGGAAGTTAATGGTGGTTGTTACATCTACCAGAAACAGTGTTGCAACCACGTATGTGAAATTTACCTACAAAAAAGCAGCAGATGTTGTACAGGTAACCCTCATATAGCAGTTAATTGGTAACGTGCTATAAGAAACATGCAGGGTCATACAATTTTGTACATTTGGTACCGTGCTATAGGATACTTTGTGTTGTATAGAACCGTGTTCCGTGAAACTTAGGAACTATATAAAAGTAGAGATTGCGTTCCGTGTAATAAGGAAACTAAAAACATAGAAAAAGTTAGCATATTTATTTGTATTTTAAATAATTACATAAGGGATCATTAAATAATATAAGTAAATTCATATAAGTTTTAAAAACATTTTAACTATGTATTAAACCGTGTGGATGTGTATAAGGCACACATAACAGACAGAATAAAACAAAACAGACAGACTGACTGAATAGACAGACAGACTGAACAAACAGACAAGTGAAAAAATGCAATGGGTCTCTATTTAACTATCCAATTGATCAACAATAGATCAAAATTAAACTGTGTTATACAGAAACTATTATCGTGTTATACAAGGGTCGTCACAATTTTAGTACCGTGTTGTAGGGAATCCGTGTTATAAGAGTCACCTGTACTAACCCAAAATTGTAATTTTAACATAAGGCATCTCTCTATATTAAAAAAAAGTTACAGCCGCCGGCGCAGGATTGAAAACTGTGTTGTTTAGCTCGATTCTTAGACCAGGGTTCCCACGGTCCTTGAAATTTTTTTATGCTAACTAGGGGCCCTTGAAAATTACGGAACTTGGTGAAAAGTACTTGATTTTTTTTAACTAGTAGGTACATAATTGTTTAATTTTGTCTTCCATTGGAACTTGCCCAGACCAGTTTCCTCCACAGCAGGTGCGTTTATCTGAATGAAACCGGTGTTATGCGCTTTGACGCTTCGTGTTATACTAATAATGCTACGTCAAGATCGTCCATTTTCCACAGTATTCTGTCCGTCTAAGTTGACACCTCTGGTCTCCATTAAGATGTCCGCCTCGTTATGTTCGCCACATCATGACGTATAAAGAATGCAAGATAACAGCACCGATTTCTTAGGAAACTAGCATTAGTAGTCAGGACATTACTGGAAACCTGGCATGCATCCAAAGAAATAATGCCAAATTCTTATTGCAAAAATATAAAAATTACAATAAAAAAACAATTTTTTTTTGAAAATCACATGTAAGGTATCCTTTTGTTGGAAAATGTTCTGCAGATTTTAAATCCGTTGAAATTCAATGATCGCAAAGATATAAACTTAGACTAGAGGATAAAAAAGCCCCAACACCAGTTGAAACTTTTGCTTTGATTTGTTTCTCAAACAAAGTAAAATATGACAGCCATCTGTTGTAGACAGTGGACGACATCAAAATAGAGATTGTGTCGTGTAGATCGAACCGTGTGCAAGCTGCCATACTCTTCTTCAAATTAACAAAAGAATTTATCGCACAATATTTTATCGCAGACTGAAATCAATATGTGTGAATGTAGCCTGATAGTTAGCATTGAGACAAGAAGCCCACTTAGCAAGAAAAAATCACAGGTTCTTTGAGAAAAGAAAATTAAAATCAAAATTGATAATAACCTTTCTTTTTTTGACTATTTGTAAGAGAAAAAAATTTCTTTTTAAATGACAATTTTTGCGTGTACCTTGTTTTAGGTCGTTATAAAAAATTTTAAGTCCTTGAAAAATATTTTTTTGGTCTTGAAAAGTCCTTAAAAATTTTTTGGATAAAGGTGTGGGAACCATGTAGACGGTTTCCTGAGAAAGTACTGATCGGAAAAAAATGAAATTAACATGGTTTGTACTTCATCGTATTCCCTGGACAATTAAGCAGTGAGTATTCCCTGGGGTCAGCGAGCGTAAGTGAGCAGGGGGTGAAGCCCTCGCTGTGACGTCATGAACTGGAAAGTTAAATCAGGATAATTCAAATTATTCAGATAGTTTCACTCAGTGAAAGGAATGTTGGTTTGCGAAGCAAACCAAATGGCATATGTAAAAGGAGTGTTGGTTTGTGAAGCAAACCAAACGGGGGTTGGCGAGCGTAACCGAGCAGGGGGCGGAGCCCCCAAGTAATAAACAAAATTCTATTGATTTGATTTTATTACTGGCTGAAGTTGGTCAGTGAAACATTTCTCCCATTTTTGCTTGGCCACGGTTGTTAAAAGGTTGAAGAACACTGTTCTAGAGCACCTGCTGCTCCCTTTGAACTATATACTAAGAGATGAATATACACCACCAGCAAATTTAAACTACTCTCTAGTCAGAACCTGTGACTGATACCGGGAATCTAGATGAGGAATGGGTCGCTAACTACTTATCTTTGTCTTTTTTAATATTTATTTAATGTAATGTTTGTGTATACTTTTCTTAGTAAACTTTGTACTGTGTATTTTGTTTTCCTGCCTGCCATTTGAAATTAAAATTTATTAGTGCTTTTAAAGCAAGGTGTAAAAAATTCATGATTAAAAAAAAATCAATTAATCTAATTTTTTAAAAATTTAAATTGGATTATTTTTATTTAAATCAGATTTTTTAATTTAAATTTCTGCAGGCCCTATACACTGTTTACATAATAAATATATATAAATTTGTTAAATAAAAAATTGAGTTCTTGACATGACATGTAAACCAATATTTACTTTAAGTAAACAATCAGAATTTTTGACATGGTAAATCAATATTTACTTTACATTTGTTTAACTTTAAAACACAAGTTGACATCCTACATAGTTTTTCTTGAGAAAATGATATCATCATGATAAATTTATCAGTAAGTACCTAAACTATAGTCTGAGAAATAGAATAGAGGACAAAAATAATCAGTAAATTCTGATAAAACTGCTGAGAAGCAATAATAAATGGATTTTCACTTAGTTTTAATTCATATTGGATCATTCTTTTTGCTGCAGTCATTTTAATGGCTGTGTGTGTGAAAATGTATATTTCTACTCTAATCTCTATTGCACACTACAAGAATAAGCTAACACAGGGGTTCCCAAACTTATCCAAGTGGTGTCACCCTTAAGAGAATTATAATTTTCTCATGTCACCCTTGTCGTCATGTAATATTTATCTGTGGTATATTATTACATCTATATACATATTTGTACCACTTTGAAAAAGAAATTAGAGAAGTAAGAACATAATTAATACCACTAAGTATTTAAAATTCACACACAAACACTTTAATTTTACTTGATAAGAAAACATAGGTTGGTGAAAATATAAATAAACAAATAAATTTACATTTATCATGCTCTTGGTTGGAGAGTGAACCAATTTTTGATGATTGACCTTAACCCTTTTTTCTGTTGATTAGAAATAGCTTAGATTAGAGTTTACGGGTGCTTCGCAGCACCTCTCATTTCTCAACATGGTACCACAGGGTGCTGTAGTACACACACTTCGGGAACCCCTGAGCTAACTGACAAATGCCTCAAAAACTTTACTTCCCACTTGTGTTTTTTTTTAGCTAATAAAATCAGTCACTTCTTTAGTTCATAATTTTGAATCAAACTGTTGTATACTTCCTTTAAGTGTTTATATTATGAGTGCAGTTAATCAGGAATGTTTATACATTACTCTTCCTGGCATTTAGATTTATGTCATGTGTGTTTACATTACTGTGTCCAGTATACAGTATATTCTAATAAGTTACAACTGTCTGTTGCAATCTTTTATAATATGCAGTAATTTGTCCAGTTCCCTCTGAGCTTGGTGTAGCCATTAGTGCTGAAATCACCATAAGTGCAGAAAAATTAAAGCATTTGACAACTTCTGTGATTTTCCTATGGTGTATTTACCTAGTTATAAATATGTAAGATTAGTTGTGATTTAAATCAGTGATTAAAAAAAATCATTTGATTAAAATCATGATTTTAATCGTTGATTTAAATCTTGACACCCTGTTTTAAAGTCACAAAAATTGACATGTTATGTTATGAATTGGAGATTTTCGGAAGTGTGATAAAAATGAACTTTAAGTGGAAATAAGCTTTTCTATTCAAAATTTGTGGACTCGAAAAATGAAGCTGCAACTGATCCTCGGACAGAGCTTCCTTACTCTTGTATAAACATATCTTAAATTGACTTATAACAGATATTTCATTCACTTTATTCTGTGACACGGATCTATTGGTTTCTTAATCATTGCATCATACTTGAACATTGGTGTTGAAGATGCCAATTGTCTAAGGAGCAGTTGCAGTTTCTTTTCAACTTTATTTTTCGAATACTATTTTGAGTCCACAAATTTTGAATAAAAATACTTACTTCTACCAAAAGTTTACTTTTCATTACAATGACGCTTCAGAAAACAACCTTCATGCCAGATTCATGACAAAGCAGGTATTTTTTTTCACTTTTTAGGTGATTTTAGTCATTAACACTTTTATTTCCATAATAAGGCAGTATTTACTGAATTTGATTGAAATAAAAACAACTGTATGTTCCAATGTTGATAGAATTTTTTCACCAAGCCTTTTAATAAGCTGAAGAACTTAATGTTGGGCAACGTTTGATTTCTGGACAAGAATCACATTTTAGCGATTTTGTAACAAGTTTTACTTCAAGGAAATAACTTTTCAGACCTGTTAAATGCTTAATACACAAAATAAGGGAACCGATCATAACATAAAGCTCCATTCAGGCACCAAAGTCAGGGTTTTTAAAAATAAATGTTAACCACAAAAACAATTCTTTATTCCTTTGATTTGCTGTGCAACTTCAAGTATTTTGACTTTAAATTCATCTCAACATTCGCAATTGGAAAAATTTTAAAGAAAATTACGAATCCAACTTTTAATAAAATTGCAGCATTCGGATGTAAATAAATTCAGTTTGATCTTAATGTATTAACTCCTAGATAAACGTTATGTAAATAAATAATTTACCCAATAATACTGATGAATAAAAGTATTCCATGTTATGTCTTCTTGAAATGGATCGTCCATTTCCCATGAATTGGAAGATAATTTTGAGTAATTATAAACAAATCTCATCTAATTTCTCATTTTTCTTAGGAGAGTGCACCGTTTCCATGCTCAATTGTTTTGTTTTTTTTCCGATTCTAAGCTGACCTGCTGTCATGTGAGCAGGAAATCTTGTGACAGCTCATAATCAAGTCACTTGATCACAAGCCACAACGTCCACTACTTTTTTTTAATTTATAGTTGCAAAAGAAATTTTTAGACTTGTAAAAAAGCGTTAAAGTTTAGAAAATTAAATTCCAGTAGACATAAACTCCTCCAGTTTCAATTTATATGCTGAAGGCTTGTATTTGTAATCGGTTTCGGGGAACCTTAATCCAATTTGGTGTGTTCAATACGGAATAAAAATTGTATCGATATGAAATGCAATCCAAAATCATAAAAAGTGTTTTAAGTTTTTAAGTATTCCATTTAAAAAATTGAATAAGTAAATATAAATAATTATCTATTTTGTAAAATACACGTTCAAGCCAAAATAAGTGCCATGATAACTGTAACCGACACTATTTATTTACTATTTCTTTCTAAATTGTGTTCCCTGTTATTTGTGTGAACACACGTGTAACTCTAAAATTTAACTTATTTTAAGAAACAAATATTAAATTATTTACCTTCAAAATGGAAGAAAGTGTGCCAAAATTATTGCCAGGTAATTTAAAAGACTTCTCCCTATTTAAAAACTATTTTACATTCCATTCGTGTGCGTTTTATGTAATCCCTTTTATTTTCCTCTTTTTTACTTAAAATAAAGAAATAGCTTCCAAATTTGATGTAATTCAGTAGCGATGTTGTAAAACATGCCGGTGTATGCGTCAAAAGGGCTAGAGTTGCTGATCAATCAATTTCATATTGTGCATGAAAATAGGCGTATCAAATGAGCATTTACGAACAACTTAATTTCACCTGACCTGTTTTGAAAATAAGCTAAGATGTGCCGATTCAAATGAACTTGATATGAAGCAAGTAACTTCAAAAAAAATCGTACTGTTAATCAAACTTCTATAAAATTTCCTTTTTTTTTTTTTGAAAAATTAAATTAGCGGAAACAGGATGTTGGATTTCATGCAAGTAAGGGGTGGTATGTAGTACATTCCCCGCTGACGATTTTTCTCCAAATGTGGTATTTGGTGTTTTTATCTAGTTTTACCTATATGTTCCAGAATATACCCTATTCGGGGTATATTGTGGAACATATACACGTAACTGCTATGATTGGTTAAGAACTGTTTTTTTCAACTGTACAACCTTTCAATGGAACAGACGCTTTTGCCATTTTTTTTCAAACAGTTTTGCTCTCTGGATTTTATCTTATATCTAGTTGTTTCTTTTTTTCCCCTACTTTTTAAACGTTGATCGAGAATGTTAAACCAGAGTTGCATGAGTCTCTTGTTTATGGCAGAGAGACTTGTCAGACTTGGTCTTGCAGACATTTACAGGGGTATGTATCTTATTCAACACGGACACATATATTCAAGGTCAAGAAAAATGAAGCAACTTCTTATTTTGAAATTGCTCATGGAACTTTTAAAGTAGCTTCAGCTTACTGTTAAAAGGATGGCATCTTCACAGAGTATGGTACATTACCCTCAGCTCTTAGGGATCTGATGCATTTGCATCTCTACTTGCTGTAGTTTGGTTAGCTTGAGCGTTAAGTTCGATAGATGCCTAATGTAAATAGAATTAGAGAATCCGATCCTGTTGATGGAGTAGTTACAGAGGAACCAGAATGAGGGTTCGTTGCATTTTCTATACCTTTTTGTTTATTTGTTATTTTTTTATAAGTTAATAGTGTTTAGGAGTGGTGTTACAGGGGTAGGAGGAGGGGACATGTAGTAGAGATATTTCAGCAATGTCTATGCAATAAAATGATATTTAAGAAATTTACCCTGTTTCAAATTTTACTCAACTACTACCAATACAAATGATACTGTCAAAACTTGGCCATACTTAAAAGTTCAATAAATCAAACAATTTGTGTTTCAGCAAAGCACAAATCGGAAACCACCGATCTAGAGATAATGACATTGATTTAGATACAGTGACACTAAGAAAGATAAATTAGTACTGAGGCCTTTGTAAAACACCTAGCATTTTCTGTTCTAAATTCTTGTAGTATACCTTTGATCTAAAGACTTTGTGGCAACTCTTTTGGTGTGCTTTTTACGTTGCCAAGTTATAATTTCTTAGAAAAACTGTTTTAGGTTTAGCATAAAGTATTTAAAAAATTAATGCAAATAATTTTTTTAAATAGAAAAAAATTCACACAACTCTTATTTTGGTGGAGTGGTAGCAAACTGGACAGTGGACAATTTCTCACCAAAATGGCAACCTTCAATTTAAACTGTTGTTAAGGCAACCCTGTTTAGAACTGAAGACTATCAACACCACCATCTTGGTTTGGCGACAAAAAAAATGCCTTGGCGGTACTGTCCCGTTTGCTACCACTCCACCCTTATTCTTACAACTTGGTAAGTATTTACTTAATATAAAAATATATTTTTTTTCTAAAATATTTTGTTATCACAGTTGGTCTAAATTAAATAATTCATCAGTTTTCATCTTATGAAACCAGGCTGTATAATATGATTTTACATAACACCACATTAATTCTTGCAACCTGGTGTTTTGTAAAAAAAGATAATGATTTACACAAAAATTTAAAGGTTGCCATAATCCTAATAAATCAGGATTGCCCATGTCTGCCACAACTCGCTTCAAAAAGAATAAACAGCAAAAGTTTATATCAAACCTACAAATTCATGCATACTTAATTGTTTTTCATGTATAATTCTAGACATCCTCATTCCTTGTTTATATCAAGGCATCTTTAATTTGTCCAAAATTGAATTTTGAACTTAAATGTTATCATTAGGTATTCATTTGTCTAAGTCACGACTGCAATTGAGTCGTGTTTTATGGGTCATTAGTAGTACCTTACACCTTTTAAGTTTTTAGACCCATTTTCACTTACACCTTTTAAGTTTTTAGACATATTTTCAACTAAGTTTCCTGATTCATTTTCAATTAAGTTTCCTAATTGTTACTCTTTACAATTTCTGACTAATCAACAATGTATTATTTTTTACAATGTACTGCAAAGGTGAAACAGTGCCCTTAAACAAACAAGTACTTCACCCTATGAGCCTTGCAAGATTTTCTGTATTACTTTTCCTCTACAAGGCACTCCCTCAAGGGCACATCTAATTTAGGTTTGAATGAACCCGAGGATACTCTAGTGATCTTTTCTTTTCCTATGGGGGTTTACTATCTTTAGTAAATACTGAAGTCATACTCCCCTCTTTCCCCTGTCACGATATTTTTTACTTGATGTTGTGTTTGGCACAGCTTGGTGGTCAAATATCGTCCTTGTGCCATAAAACCTAAAAACCACCCTCACATAATGACTAATTTTCCACCAATTGAGGTTTTGTTTTTTTCTGTTCGATTCTGCAATGAGTGTATTTCTCTCTCTATGTCAGTAAAACTCTTTGTATATGTACGTATGTCCATCACTTGATATTGTCTGTCTTGAGTTTGGTTCAGCATGGTTAATAGATTCTATTGGTCCAAGTGAAAGTCATGCAAGTGAAGACTGCCAGTTACATTTTGGAATTATGTATGTGAACCCCTCAGGGTTAGAGATAAAAGGCCACAGATGTAACCGGTCATCTTAAATCAGGACCATCACACAAAAAAAATATATCCCTTCAAAAAACTCACAAAATGCAATGGATCGTAACAGATCCTGGTCATACTTTGTGCTTATAGACATCCAGGTGTCCATTGACAGCTGCTTTTCCGTGCTCCTAATTTCTAACCCTGAGTGAAGTAGGTCATAAAAAATAATCAAATTATGCTTTCTTTACATTATATTCTCTAAATTGTTATTATATTTGAAGAATGTATGTATTTTTCTTTGTAGCGAGAAATATCTCTGAAATAAAGAACAAGCAACGCCGCTTGGAAGCATACATCAAACTGAAGCAAGATAAATTGAAAATAAAGAAAGCCAAAAAGAAGCTAATCCAAAAAGCCATTGCTGCTGGTAAAGATGTACCAAAACAAATTCCTAGGACTTTGGAAAACACCAGGGAGCCAGATGAAACAATGGTGGATCCTGAAGACCAGGAGATACAGCTGGATCAAAGCATTGATGAATTTTCATCATACTACAACCGAGAATCGCCTCCGAAAGTTCTGATTACCTGCAGTGAAAATCCTCACACTTGGACAATCCGTTTCTGCCGTGAGTTAAAATTACTGGTTCAAGATTCCATCTTTCTTTACCGTCGGCGTGCGAGTCTGAAGAAGTTAGTCGAGGAAGCCAAAAAGCGAGACTTCACAAATATAGTTGTTGTCACTGAAGATCGACGACATCCTACTGGGATGTTGGTTATCCATTTGCCTGAAGGCCCTACAGCATTTTTCAGAATAAGTAGTGTCAAATATTGCAAGAATATTAAGCGCAGGGCAGAGTACACATCCCACAAACCTGAGATTGTGATGAATAATTTCCGTACTCGCTTGGGACTTTCTATTGGTCGGCTGTTCACTTCTCTCTTTCAGTACAACCCGGATTTCCATGGACGCAGAGTAGTGACGTTCCACAACCAGAGAGATTACATATTTGTGCGTCATCACAGATATGAATTTAAAAATGAATCAAAAGTAGCATTGCAAGAAATGGGACCTAGATTTACCTTAAGATTGCGCAGTTTACAGAAGAATACCTTCGATACGAAATTTGGTGAATATGAATGGATTCTCAAGCGTCATGAAATGGAAACTACCCGTAGAAGATTTTTCTTGTAGTTCTAAGGTCTAAATAAAAACTTTCCTCTGAATTGAAGTTGTTTCTTAGTTATTAGAACTAATAATCATTGGTGCTCCTTTTAACAAATCCAGTTTTACAGTTGTTGGAATTTTAAGGAATTTAATAATTTTGATAAAAACTCTTCAGTTAAGAGTTCATTGTTGATAAGATTTCAGCAGATAGATATTTTTCTGTCAAAGCCAATTCACTATCAGTTATTGAATAAATATATGGTTGAATTTATTAATCGAACATGCATTTTTTAAATTTCTGAATGAAAGTGCAAATATTTCACCATTTCATATTAAACAAAATGCAAATGAACTGTAAAATGTAATATTTTATCTTCCATAAATTGGGAACAAACTCACTAGATCTTGTGGAACGTAAAGCTAGAATGTGACTGGGAGTAACCAAGGGAAAACATTTGAAAGTAGTTGTTACATATGACAAAAACAAAACTCCTTTTGTTAGATTGCGACAAAGTACCATATTTGGAGCATATAAAATTTTACAAAGTCGGAAAGTGTTCTGGATATAAATAAATGCAAGGTGAGTAAAATCTATCAACTACTTGCATAGAAAATCCAGGGATGTATTCTTTATAGGCACAAAATAAAAAAATCTGTTTAGGAAACGGGTGTAATCATTAATGCAAGGGTAAATATTTAATTTCTTATAAAATGACGTCACAAGAAAGGGGTTATTAAACTGTAAGTAACTGCTTTTCTTTATGGAACATTGTTTTAGTCTGGAGTCACATTGGACTTGTGATAGACGCAAAATCTAAATTTTGGAAACTCTTAATCAATATTTGTTTTTAAACTTCACTTGTTCTAATAGCTATTTTCAGCCAAACATGTTTCCTGTTCTTTATGGGTCCAGTATATCAAAATAGCTGTTATAATTAATGATCTAAAAATTGATACAGGTAACTGCAATTGAATGTCTTGACATATTTTTATTAATATATGGTATGCATATTGCTCTTAATATTCTATTTGAAGCTAAATTAATTTTATTTTTGGCGGAAATTCTGCTACTGATTAACCCTCTGAGCGTCGTGAGATTTCCTATTAGTGGAAAATTACTTTAACCCCACAACATGTTGAATGACTAAATAACTGAAAAAATTGATTGAATTTGATTCTCTGAGTATTAAATGAAAACAATCCTCGGATTCATTCAACCTTGTGAAAGATTATGTCGTTCCTCAGAATCTATTAAAAAAATGTTACCGCCGCCGCAGGATTGAAAACTCGAATTTATTACGGTTTCCCGAGAAAGTATGGATCAGAAAAATACCAAATAGACATGGTTAGTTCAAAATTATACAAGGAAGCAGCTCGTCGAGTTTTTTTCAAAAGAAATTTCAATTTGGTTCCTGATAATATTTTTTTTGAAATTCGGGAAAAATCGGGACATTTTTGTTACTTTTTTTTAAAACTCATATCTATATCTTATTACTGTTAGTTTTTAAATTTGAAAATATCCCAGCACACCTTAGAATGTACTCTTTATTACTGTACAATTATTATTGAAATTGGTTAATAAATAAGCGAGCAGGGGGCGTAGCCCCCTAGTACTACATATTGGTAATCTCCTTGGAATAAAATATTAAGGAATGATTCTTTTGTCCATATATTATGTTTAATAGAATTCGAAAGAAGGATTTAGTGGTTTTTCCTTGAATGTGTGTGTGTGGAATAATTTGGAAAGATTCTATTTGTCAAGAATGTCCAAATGGTTTAGAAATCATGCAGTCATCAAATGGCGAAGTAGGTATTTAGATTGTGGCGACATCTGTTGTCTATTTAATAGAGCAGAATTGAAAGACACCTTGATGGATTATCATCAATATATTTTACTTGTCAATGTGCTGTTGAGAATCCAATTATTGTTTAACTTGACTAAGAGGGGGAGGGGGGGGGGTCATTTTTTCATGATAAAGATTGAAATGCTTTCACTAAGCAACTTCAGTTAATGGTCGATTCTCTGCTGTGAAGCAAAGTGAAAAAATTTAATGGTTTAAAAATGATTACATTTTAATAAAAAATACTCATATTATCATAAAAATGTAAAATTTTTATATTTAATTCAACTCTTGATGTTGACTGCTATATGATAATTTTTTTTATTTTGTAATAGTCTTTTAGTAGTATTTGTTTTAAGTGTGTTAGACTGAAATGACAATAATATTTTTTTTTTGCGTGAGATTAATACTTATTAACAAAGTTTTAACGCTTACACCGTGCATAATACAAATGTGTACATTTTTTTCATGAAAGAAGAAAATTTTATTGTTCTAAAATTTTAAAATCTTGTTGTCAAACACATACGTCTACAATTTTAAACAAAAATATTCAATAGAAATAATTAATCTACAGTCTTGTCCCGTGTGTCATTTCTCCGTTACAGTGAAACTTGGAGATGAAAATTACTCTGTCATGTATCGTTTATGGTTGAAAATATTTTTACAATTAAGTATTTTCATATTTTATTCGTTTGAACAGTCCTTCCTGAAGTGTCTCCGAGACCTTTTCCCATCCAGCTCATTAATTTTTTCATTAATCTAGGTAGATAGTTAAATTAACTCTGCACTGGAGCAACACAATGCCATATTGGATACGGTCCGGGATCAATCTTGAAGACGTTATCTAGTAAAACGCAGGGTTTTGCCTTCTTTTGTTGGTCACTTCCCCATTTTCTCCGAGATTTCATAACCCTTTGAAGTGCTTACATTTCGCCAAAATCGGCCACGAAAAAGCTACCCATGCAAATCTGAAACATTTGCCGAGAGGTATCAAGTAACGACGCACTGAAGCAACACAATGGGCTATTGGCGACGGTCTGGGATCAATTCCTGAAGATAAAGATCCGAGTACAGCACATCGTAATTTTGAACCATGATCACACCTGAGCTGGCATTCCACTCACCAAACTCCCACATCGCGACAATATGAGGACATTTGAGGTTACGTTTGATTTAACATGCACCAGCCCCCCTTTGTACATGACCGTCTTTGGTTAAATTTGCAACTCTCTTGTTGCCAATCCGTTTCCCTTCCAACCGGGCTACCTTTGTCGTCAGGGGAATCGGAATACTACTTCTTTTAATACCCGATTCAAATTTATAAGGCCTTCACAGAAGATGTGATGCGACCTCGTTCACCGGACATGTCGAAGTGTATTTTTTACCTGTTTGGATATTTTGAAGGGAAAGTGTATGCCAACAACTCCATGACGATTGACGAAGTATTAGTTCAATTAACGTCGAACTGAAGCGACACAGGTATTGGCGATGATCCGGGTAATGGTAATGGTAAGTTTAGTTAACGTCGTACTAGAGCAACACAACGGGCTATTGACGACGGTCCGGGATCAGTCCCTTTAAGGGAAAGATCCGAGGACAACACCTCGTAATTTTGAACCACGGTCAGATGACGAAGCAACACCTGAGCTGGCACCCCACTCTCCAAACTTCCACGCCAACCCAACGTGAGGACTTTCGGCCACGACAGATTTAAGGTGCACCAGCCGCCTCTACATCATACGCTTACAAACATCCATGCCCGGACCCGGATTCGAACCAGGAACCTTCCGATCTAGAGGCTAACACCTTAACCACTATACCGGTTGGTCGGCGGCGATGATCCGGGATCAATCCGGAAAGGAAAGATCCGAGAACAACATCACATAATTTTGAACCACTGCTAGATGACGAGGTCAACACCTGAGCTGGCACCCCAGTGTTCAAATTTCCACACCACTCTACGGCGAGGCCAATGGAGACTACGACAGATTTAACGTTTATCAGTCCCATGTACACTACGGTCTTTGGTTTGATGGAATTTCGAACTGGTAACCCTCTTGTTGGTAATCCTCAACTCGTCCAACCGAGCTACCGCAGCCTAAGAATAACAGTAGGAAAACTTTTGGTGATTGTTTTACCGAACATTGATGTCAGTGAGTTGCAAAGTATGCAGTCATGTGCACAGAGAGATGAGTTTCAGGCGTTAGTTAATACCAGACGCAAGTTCTTTTTAAGTACAATTTTATAAAAAACGCGTAAGTAGTGAAACCATGTAAACATAACATCAGAATGGATAAAACTTGCCTTCCTATAACATATTTGCAACTCCAGAAATCAGCTTATTTAAATCAACAAGTTAACGTAATTCCGCAGTCAGCGCGTCCGAAGCCTGCGAGACAGAAGCTAGAATGAATCTAAAACTCAAAACGAACGTTTCTTCTTTTTCTTCCTAATTTTTGAATAAGTTCGTAGCCCACAAGAACTTTTGAAGAGAAGCGGCTCAATCCCATGATAGTACTTTACGCAAGTCCAATTTGATTGGCTAGTTTCAAGGGCTTGGCTTCACTTGTACATTTCGCCAATCTGATTGTTGCAGTAACCATTTTGATTTTGATCTCGCCAACTTATCCTAAGGATACTTATACTTTTAAAGAGCTTCTTTTTGGAAAGTAACGATGGTCTAATGGCTAAAGTCACCTAACTTCAGATTGACGTAGACAGCGGAGGACGACTTTACGAGTTCAAAACCAGCAGGCGGAAGAAATTTTAGATCCTACAAAATATTTTTAAAAAATTCCAATTTAATTCCTTTTGAGTCTAAATTACTTTTCCTAATTTTTAATACCCTTTTTATATTTTTCCAAGCTTCCGTTGATTTTACATAAATAATCTAAGAACCACTCCTGAACTCACTACCAGCTGATATTTTTCCGCCCCTCTGCCGTCCCCTTTGCTTTAGGATGATGGTGTCGTATCCACCCCCTGGCTTACGACCATTCTGATGTAACAAAAAGCATACATAAAACACTAACTTATATAATTATTAACTTATATAATAAAAAGATACAATTTTCGATGATGATGTTAGATCAATGACAATCATGTTACACACCTTATTTCCTTTTTTTTAATTACCCCCCCCCCTCTTGATTATACAGCATATCTGAATTTAAAGTTACCGAGTCAACTAAAATATATAACTAAACAGCAGCAAAGAAATTTATCCTCACATAAATTTCGAAATACGCCAAAGGAAGAGATAAATTGCCAACAGAAAAATTCTGATGACATACGTATCTAGGTCATGTGATCCGATTAGCCAATCAAGTTGGACTTGCGTAAAGTACTATCATGGGATTGAGGCGCCTGTCTTTCGAAGCTCCGATCGGAACGTCAGAACACAAAGCCCATTGGTGGTTAATTTGGTGGCCATTCCGAAGAATCAAGCATCTGACGTTATCGCATGTTTTTTTTTTTTTTGCTTCGTAGGTTTTGAGCTGTTACTTGGAAGTAGTCTTGCCCCTACACATTGGTATACAAGGAGATAATTTTCATTATTTTCTGTGTAAAAAATACTAGGGGATACTCTCTTACCTTTACCTTCTTTAAAACATATTTGGCGTGATATTCCACATACACGATGGAGACGGTCTGCTCTTTTGTGTCTCACTTTGTGTATCATGATATTAGACTGCTTATAATCGTCCGGTTGGTAATTATCATTCTTCCATGTTTCCTCTTTTGTTTTCATCACAGCAGTCTAAAGCATGAATGTTTGTATTGGTACAGAAAAAGCAGTCATGCAATATTCTGTATTCATGAACAAGTAAGACGATGAAAAAGTCTTATTAAATAAACATATTTGCAACGGTTTTCTGTTCGTAACAGAAAACTGTTCTCATAATAGCTACTGTACTTTCTGGAAGACAAAAATAAGCTCTATAATATTACAAGTTTTGATGTTCCCCTAGTAGCACAGCCAAGTATTTAAGATGTAGTTGCTTCTTATGCCTACACTGGCAGACCAAAGGAGTGCCAGGTAAAATTGTTCACAAGCGTTCTGTAAGCCGCTCAGTGCCAAAACCGAATAGTTATGGCACTAAGGACGCAATATACGATGATTTTTTACGAGGTAGAATTATCGGCCGCCTGGAATGTGGGCGCACTCAGACGGAAGTTTCAGTGGAACTTGGAATCGCACAAAGTGTCATCTCTAGGCTTTGGCAACGATTCCAAAATGATGGAAATGTCAGAAGACGTTACAGTACAGATCTACCCCGAGTAACAAAGCCGAATGACGATCGGTATTTGGCGGTAACTGCAAAAAGAAGCAGACGGAGCACAACATCCGACCTTTCTCGTCAGCTATCTTCAGCCACGTGTACGACAGTTTCAAGGCAAAACGTTTATAGACGTTTGGGGCATGTTGGTCTATATGCTCGCAGGCCTGTCAGATATGTTGCGCTCACAGCAACTTACTGTGGCCAGCGGTTAGCACGGAGTAAGAACATGCAATGTTGACATCGTCACAGTGGGCTTGTGTGATTTTTTCAGACGAGTCCAGGTTTAGCTTGCAGTCTGATTCACGGCAGACAATCATATAGAGAACACCAGGTACCCGCTACCACCAAGACAACATCATTGAACGACACCGATACGGTGGTGTAGGATTGCTCGTTTGAGGAGGAATTTTACTGGGCTCCAGAACAGATCTACATGTTCAAATTGGAAACATGAAAGGCCAAATTTATCGGGATATCATTCTGGAACAACATGTACGTTTGCTTAGGGGTGTCATGGGCGCAGAATTTGTGTTTATGGAAGACAACGCCGGTCCTCACCGTAAAAACATTGTAAACGAATGCTTTGAATCTGAGGATATCATCCGTAAGGAATGACCAGCATTCTCACCTGACTTGAATCCGATAGAGCATGTGTGGGACATGCTTGGCCAACGAGTTGCAGCCCGTCAACCACCTCCTACATGCATACCGGAACTACGGAGAGCATTGCTTGCTGAGTGGAGTGATCTTCCCCAAGATCAGCTCGACAATTTGATTTTCAGCATGCCTCGGCGTTGTACGGACTGTATTTCATCGTCTAGGAGACATACAATGTATTAACCATCATGCCAACCATGTCATGTTAAGTTTTTGTAAGGTCGATATTTTTTGTAATTGCTCCAGTGAGCAAAAATTGTAGTTTTTGTGAATGGCATCATACCTACACCATCTTTTGTGTTCTTTATCTTTTGTTTAATAAATGGGCTTTATGAATAAGTCACGTTTGTTTTGTTTCTGAACCTTTATTTGCCGGAGCTGTCATTAACCTTAATTTATGGACATGCGTGTAGTAGGCTATTGGCGAATGTCCGGGATCAATCCCGAAGGGAAAGAACCGAGGACAACACCTCGTAATTTTAACCGTTCTTGAAATCGGCAAAATATCTCAAAAACTAATGATTATACAATTGAACTTTCTAGACTTTATATTGTAGTCTTTACCCATAAAATACTCTCAAAATATTTTCTTAAAATTTTGTATTTTTTGTAATAATGTTCTGAGATAAAATTTAACATTTCTAAAGACATAACTTGAATAATCGTGAACTGAAAATTTTAATTAAATATAATTTAATTGTCCTATAATAAGGAGGCCTTTAATAGTCCTATAATTATGTTAAGAAGTACTATAAGTGAGAAAAGTTTCAGTTTCTTAGAGTAATTAGTTTTTGTATATCTTGCGAACCGGGCAAACCTATGAAACTATCCCCTCACACCTGAGCAAAATTAGTTCATAAACGTTAAAGTTTAAATCATAGAGAGCTTCAAAAAGACTAATTTTTAAATATATATTTCATCTTATCAGTTTCAAAAGAATCCACCGAAAATTAAATTTATTATAGTTATAATATTTTAAAACTGTTTTCACTGAAATTAGAGGGGTTACAGGTTCTGTCCCCCTATCGGTAAATATGTAACACATTCCGAAAAATACATTTAAAAAAATTGGAGAAATCACAGTGAAGGCAATCAATTTAGGTTAAAGGTGATTTAATCATAAAGTATTTTGGGGTGAAATGAACTAAATTTTCACATTCAGCATAAGTTTATGATGACTTTCACTGTGGTGTATTTATATGCCTTACGTCATCTGATGATAGATTGAAAGTACTTAGTAGTTATGTATTAGTGACTCATATTTGCATGATAATATATGCTGTTTTTTGTACATTTTAATAATTATTCATTGCTTAACGTTCCAAGTGGTTTTGACGAGATATCTAGTCCCTGATCCGGTCGATTTTGCTCATTTCGAGATATCTAATTCATTGATGACTGGTCAGTTCTGCTAATGGTGACGAAATATCTAGTCGAGTCGAGACGAAACTGTCCTATTGCTGCTTGGGGAATTAAGATCTAAGTTGGAAAAACAAATTATCTTAGCCCAGAGCTGGTGACCTTTTGGAGCAGGTTTTTGCCATCAGAGGGTGACTACAAAGGTTTTTGCACAAAGATTTCCTGGTTTTCTACATCAAGAGGGTTAAACAGTTAGTTCTTATCCTGTGTATTGTGTATTTCAGATTTAGATTATAAAGTTTTGCAATTGTATTTCGAAATGATGAAAGCAGTATGTTTCAGTGATTTTACTTTTGGATTCGCTTGTGTGTTTTCTTCAACGATTTTTTCATAAGTATTAATATGTTTTTGTAGGTTTTTGTTTAAAGAGCTGAAAAGGAGACCCCTGTCATTCTCTCAAACAGTTAACCAACACTATATTAGTTTCTTAGAAATCAGAATCGCTGCTATCATCTAATATTTTCCAGTGGCAAGAACTGCTGTAGTCTTTAGGGTCAAAAACAAACTGCTCTGCCAGTTCAGACCAACAATACCCGGACATTAAAATCTTACTGAACTGAGCAGGCAGAATTCCTTGCAAAAAAGGGTACGAAATTGCTGCAAAATCTTAATATGACCTCGTTTTGGAAAATGAAACATTCTAAAACACACTCCATGTAATCAAATATCTGTATAATCTTCAAGATAAAACAAATGAAAATTCTGGAAAATTGAATGTCTCAAGAATGTACCCAATAAGCCTCGCTGTTAAGCAGTTGCAATTTCGTCCTCTGGCAATAGGACATAGCTACCTTACTGCTCGTCTGCATCGCTTAGGTATCTCTAGTGAGCATTGTTGCCCATTCTGCAATTCTAGCTAAGTGATGGACAGCCACCACCTCCCTCGATTTAATAACCTCCATGGACTTTCTGAGGTGTCCAGTTATTGGCAGGTAAGACAACTCTTAGAAAATCTATTTGGCTCTTGAAAAACAACTCTCTTAACTTCGATCTTACTTCATTGTTCTTTGTGTGTTATACTATATATACACAGTCCAGTCACATTAATGTGACCACCACCTACTTTCGACGTCAACGTGAAATAACCAATCATAAAAGGTAGGTGGCAGCACATTGCAGTGGAGTGTATATAAAGGATGTTCCAGGGCATCGGAAAGCATTTCAATCGTTGGCGTAATGCTGAAACGTAGCAATTAATCCGACGTCCAAAAGTGCATGAGTATTGGTTTTCGGGCCAAGGGTGGAAGCATTTCGGAAACGTTTAAATTTGTGAACTGTTCGCGTGCCACCGTGGTAAAAGTATACCGTGCATGGCAAAATGGCACTATCCAAAATCAGCGACACATGTGGTGCACCACGGGCTATAGATGATAGAGGCGAACGAAGGCTACGGAGATGCGTTCGGGCGAATAGATGTGCAACTGTTGAGCAACTGACCGCCCAGATAAACCAAGGGGCTACCAAGAGTGTATCCTCAACAACAGTTCAGCGAACGTTGCTGCGCATGGGCCTCCGCTGCAGACGCCTGGTTAATGCACCTATTCTGACAGCTGTTCATCGGCGACGAAGGCTGGAATTTGCACGCCAGTACCGCAACTGGACGTCCACAAAGTGGCGACAGCTGGCTTTTCCCGATGACTCACGTTTTATGCTCCATCGGACAGAGGGACGTTGGCGTATACGGCCTGAAACGTCTGAAAGCAAACACCCTGCAGCAATTGCCGGAAGGATCCAGGTTGGAGGAGGGAGCTTTATGGTTTGGGGAATGTTTTCCTGCCATTCACTGGGTGCACTCATCATTGTGGATGGCACGATGGATCAGCACAAGTACGCATCTGTCCTTGCGGATCATGTCCACCCCTACATGCGAATTATTTCCCCTCAGAATGATGGCATCTACCAGCAGGACAATGCGATGTGTCATACAGCTCTCAGCGTATGTGCGTGATTCGAAGAGAACCAGTATGAGTTTAACGTACTCCCCTGACCAGCAAACTCACCGGATTTAAACCCAATCGAGAATCTGTGGGACCAACTCGATCGGGTTGTTCGCGCCATGGATCCCCTCAAACGCGTAATCTAGCGCAGCTGGCTACGGCACTAGAGTCGGCATGGCTCAACATCCCAGTGAACACCTTCAGAAACCTAATTGACTCTCTTCCTGCACGTCTCGCAGCGATCCGCTCTGCCGAAAGTGGTTATTCTGGCTTTTGACAGGTGGTCACATTAATGTGACTGGACTGTGTATATATATTTATATTTATATCTTTACTGTCATTGTTCATTGGTCGTCTTTGTGCGTTATACTTCCTCTTTGTCTTGTATTACGATTGCTCACTGGTTATTGGCAAATAGGTATTTAATTAAGG
Organism: Metellina segmentata; assembly: GCA_947359465.1. Taxonomy (NCBI): domain Eukaryota; kingdom Metazoa; phylum Arthropoda; class Arachnida; order Araneae; family Tetragnathidae; genus Metellina; species Metellina segmentata. Next base: position 58,829,817 of record OX375882.1, read on the forward strand.
TTGCACTGAAGCAGCACAGCGGGCCATTGGGGATGGATCTGGATCAACTCTGAAACGAAAGATCCCAGGAACAACGCCTCGAAATTTTAAACCACTGTCAGCTGACGAGGTTAACTCCTTTGGTGGCTCCCCACACACACTCCAAATCTCCATACCACGCCAGCGTGGGAACATTTGGGGCCACGACAGAATTTAACTTCCCCACTTACACCACGGTCTTTGATTGGATCGAAGCTCGAACTCGAAACCCTCGCTAATCTTCCAAACGTAGTATCGCGGCCTACATAGACATTGAAAAACGTTTTTACAGGCTTTGCTGCCTACTTGGTACAGCGGTCACAACGTTTGTTTGTCCGTAGGTCTGGGTTAAAATCTCGTTTTGTGACTGTCGCTGTTTGGGGGGGAGTAGAGGCGACTCACCTACTGGGTGGTCCCTCAAAATAGCTGTCAGACCGCCCCTTGTGAATCAATGGTCAGACATTAAAAAATGTTCATAGAATTTAGAATAGAGCTCAGTAATTGCACTCTTTTACAGCAATCCTACTTAGCGAGTTTCTTGAGAAATTAATCATGAATGTCTGCACATGATTTGTATTCAGAGGCCACGTAGAGTAATGACAATCGGTATACAATAAAATGTTTCCTATTTTTGAGACTTGCAATGCTAAAAGATGAACTTTGCCCGATAGATCTTTGAATAATTTACTTCGGAATGGAAAAATAAACTGTAAAAGAGAGAGAGAGATAGGGTCTCTCCAGTAGAATTTCAATCATTTTTTGTTCTTTTGAGGAAGCGTTGTATCTATTTTAAACATTGCTATTACGATTAGTCCTAATTGAGGTAATTAATTCATGTAAATTATGTAGGAACTGAATGAATTGAGGTAATATTCATGCTCATTGTGTCACTGTTTCGAACTTGAAAATGTCTATACGTACTCAATGTTAAAAGATAAAAAATTATAAGGTTAAATTATAAGAATGAATTGTATCTGTTAATAAATTATAATGTTTGATTTTTGACATTGGACCCCTTTTTATCTAACAAGCAATGCATTTTGCTTTAAATCATGAAAACTGAGCTTCATCTGCACATCGGTTCTTTCCGTTTGTTTTCATTTTATTTAAAACACGAGAAATGTTCATCAGAAATTTATATCTTGTCTATGACAAAATACGCATACTTCCCTTTATTGTGAGGCGTGCTGTGCTTAGAAAACATTTGCCTGCTCTCCTTTATTTTGGTGTGGACAATGCTTTGAAAAAATTCGCCCATCCTCTTTATTTTGGCGTGCAATGCTTAGAAAACATTTGTCTGCTCCCCTTTATTTGGGTGTGGACAATGCTTTGAAAAAATTTGCCTATCCTCTTTATTTTGGCGTGCAATGCTTAGAAAATATTTGCCTGCTCCCCTTCATTTTCGCTTGGACAATGCTTTGAAAAAATTCGCCCAACCTTTTTATTTTGGCGTGCAATGCTTAGAAAACATTTGCCTGCTCCCCTTTATTTTGGTGTGGACAATGCTTTGAAAAAATTTGCCTGCTCCCCTTCATTTTGGCGTTCACAATGCTTTGAAAAAATTCGCCCAACCTCTTTATTTTGGCGTATAATGCTTAAAAAACATTTACCTGCTCCCCTTTATTTTAGTGTGGACAATGCTTTAAATAAAAACACCCGCTCCCCTTTAATGTGGTGTGCATAATGCTTAGAAAACATTTCTCTGCTCCCTTTATTGTAGTATACACAGTTGCTTAGAAGAAATTCGGCCGTCCTCCTTTATTGTGGTGTTGGTAATGGTTAGAAAAAATTTACCTGCTTCCTTTTATCATAGTGTGCTTTAAAATTAACTGCTTCTTGCGCCAAGTTCTGAAGTGAAGATCTAAAGCATGTCTTATCTTGCTATTTATAGTAGTGCTGATTGTACCAACCACGGTAAGATTATATAACTTCTGGTTATTATGCAATTTTCTTCCGAATTCAGTACACTCAGAGTTGTAAATTGTTACTGATTACAGAAATAAAATTTTTTCTTTCATTGCTTTCCCTTTGTTTGACATGTTTTACGACAAACAATTTAGGTAAACATCATGCTCTTTCAAAAGGGATGTAGTTAAGTAAGTGTGCATTTACCGTTTTGGAAAAAACACTAAATAAGACAAAAAGCTTTAATTTCATTGTATTTATTTTTGCAGCAACAGATTTGTATTTTGACATTACATGCCATGGAATGAATCCGTTAAAAACAAACATAACAAAATGCTCTTAAATGTTTCGAAATAACATACATTTTCAAAGCACATGAAATGCTACCACATTCTATCCTGATGCATACTCGTCAACAAGTTTTAAAAATAAAGTCTTTTCAAAAGAAAGAAGACAAAATGAGTTCATATCATGCATTCTAAACGACACAATTATACATGCTTAGCAGAAATTATATAAGAAAGAAAAGTATATATATTTTCAGTATGGATAACATATCATAAGAGCTTTAAGACAATTGTAAATTTACTTCAAGTATTCATACACAAAAATCTCACATATACACTGGCGTGAAAAACATTAGGAACAATAAGGTAAGCAACTATTTGGTAGTTAAATGACCTGGATGTGGGAAAATGATACATAAGATACGTCGATAGCTAACAAATTGATGAGTAAAAACAAAATAATAACAAGAACAGAATCGAACACTGCACTGTGTGCTTTAATCAGAAGATTAACTATGAAAACTAAAAAAAAAAGAAAGCAGGCAGTCCTTTATAGGCTGTACGACCACCAGGAACACTAGTACAAGCTTTGCAAGCAGATGATGAAGTTGCGCGGATGAGTTTCTTCTGTTGATGACCATCTTCCTCTGACGTCACTGTTCTAAAATTTGAATAAGCATCAGCTTTCTGCTGAATCTCCTCAGTTATACAAACACAAGCACTTCAGTTTAATTTTGAGATTGTAACTTTTGAAATAATTGTGTTCCTTAAGTTTTGCACGCCAGTGTATTACACTACACTACATACATTTGAAACATGTTTTCTTATGATATTCATGTCCTGGAGGTTAAGACACAAACGCATCATTTTAAATATTTTACAATAATAAAATAAATTCCCAAAGATCTGGTATATAAAAGGGTCTTATTTACAAATCACTATGTACATAAATTATCACAATTAAATCAGTGAAGCGACGTAACAGTTGATACCATGTAGAATGGTGAGACTATGTTATATGAGATGAGAGTCACAATGGGGGATCAATCAATAATAAACATTAAAACTCTATTGTTATAAATTATAAAGTGATAAGAATTAAATAAAAATACGCATACATAAATGTAAGTTATTGCAAAAGATTCTTTATCTTGGAAAATGTTTAAGGAAGTTTATAAAAGAGCTTATAATGTACCAGATGAAAATTATAGTTCATTAAATAGTTACTTTTACTAAGCATTTTAAGTAGCATTTTCAATTTAAAAGTTATTTGATTCTAGCTTGTGGTCTAAGAGCTTTTCGTCCATTAATATGCGTGGATTTTTGTTCACATAATTCAGTTCAAACCAAAAACATTTGTGTCTATGTTCAGTGTCTATGATTAAAGTTCAGTTTATGATTTCAAAAATTAATCTATAATTTTTGAAACTTAAGTTTTACTTTTGTTCGAAATTTGAGAGTTTTTGAATGATTATTTTATTTTATATTCACAGATATAACTATACATAACTATTTGACAAATAATTTTCAACTATAAAAATAAAATTTCACAGGGTAAATGTGTTTCAAATCGAACTATCGTATTCCAAAAGTTCACCTTGAAATCGGTGTCCAAGTATCCAACAATGCTATCTTTACGTCGTTCATATCACATTTTCTCTACATTGAGAACACCGGGATATTTTCTGTCGTCACTGGTAAAGTTAATGAAAAGTTTGGCAGATAAATTTTACTGTATAGATCTAGGAATCAACACAAACCATTCAATCAAAAATATCGACAATGTGTGAGACGATTGTCTCTGGAAGGCATTTGATATAACTTCAGATCCACTATTTGAAACACATGTTATGTTCAATGAAACTCTACCTCGAGTTCACAGAGGCTTAGTAAAAGCAATTGAGCAGTTGTTGCCTTACGAATCATCGTTGTCTTCAGTGACCACGCCGGTGTCTTCAATATCCCAACCCATGTTCAAGTAATCCTTGAACATTTTCTGAGCGTTTCGTAGTATCTTGGGAAACTTGTGCTTTCTGACAAACCTATCGAAGTAGATCCCCAACTCGTTGAAATCGAACTTTCTCTTAAGAATTTCAGTTCTGTGGTTCTCGATCATGGCGATGCAAAGAAAGAGTAAGAAGGGATTGCCATCCCCTAGAATGTGGGGTGGAGGAAGCATTTCTTTCTTTCTGTCGAAGTAGGTCTGAACTTCTTCGGACTGGTGGCCAGCCATCGAGTCGGCGAAATCATCATCCTCGGAAGCCTCGGAAAAATCGTAATCAACTGAATTGGAATCAAAGAGGCCGTCGTCATCATCGGTCCTGGTCAATGTGGACTCTTCCTTAGGATCCCAATCCGATTCATAACCTTCGCTTTGACTTATTCCTGACCCTGTAGGCGAGATATTTCCAGAGTCCACCTCTTCAATCTCCGAGTAGTTATCCGAGATCGCGCTGTAGTTGGAATCGCTGCTGCCGTGCCTTTGCCTGTTGTTGTCACAAACCACCAAGTTGCAATTACCATCGCAGTTGCTCTGCCCGCCGCATGTCTCGCCGACCACCAGGTCGCTGTCCTTGCAGCCGACAAGTTTTTCCTTAACCTCGAGCTGCCTGCCGTTCAGCCAATTGTTCAGTTGGATTTCGTTCACCGTGTTGGAGTAGCACCACTGATTGCGCAAGAACTCCCTCGCATCGTACAAGGCATCTCTCACTTGAGCTTTCTCTTCGAAGACCTCGCCACACGACCAACTCTGGCAGATCTCGGGTCCAAAGGAGTTCTTCCTACTGGACACCTTGCAGGACCTGATCGAAAGCTCTGCAGTAGGTGCTGGCCTGTCCATCCTACCCAGCTTCCCCGCGATGTAAGAGCGGTACTTTCTCTTCCTGTAGTGAACCGGAAGCTTTATCTCATCCTCCTTGGAGCTGTTGTTCCTAGCCAAAGATTCCCGTCTGACCCGGAAAGCCCATTTTTTGATTTTCATTGCTCTGTCCTCGTCCGATACCGATTGCGAGAACGTAATGCCGTCGTTGGCCGCTCCAAAGTGGTCTTCGTCTATCCACAAGTAATCCTTCATGGTCGTTCTGTCTTTCAGCGACTCGCATATTTCAGCGGTTGGGAATCTCACGTCAAAGAGGTCTAGGTTATCTTTGGGTGGCTTGGGAGGGAGCGAGGCCCAAAGAACTTCCATCAGGTTCAGCATGTCGTTGAAAGGGAATTCTCTCTTCAAATCCAAAAGCAACCAGCGATAACAGAACAGCAAGTCCAGAGCATCCTCTTCCTTGAGATAGACGTAAAGCTCAGGGTCGTAGAACCTCAACATCTTCTGCAAGTGGCGGAACTTCAGTTTCATGGACCTGCCATCTAATCTGAAGTTTGATTGGGTCCGCCTCATGAGACCACAGAAACAAACGTAAGCTTCAGATTCTTTCTGCATCACATACAGAATTGGAGACAGCAGATCGCTCATGCCCTGGCAGTAGGATATGTTTGGATGGTTGACAGCGTAAGTCGTCAGGATGTTGAACAGGGCTCTCACATTACCGCTGTCCTCCGAGCCAGAATAGAATTTTTCTGTGCGATCTGTTCTTCTCACATCTTTCCTCACCATATTCGTTATACCGTGGAGGACGTCTGGGATGGTACCTACAACAAAAATGGGCTGTCAGAAATTGATTAAACTAGGGGGCCAACCCCATGCTCGCTAACGCTCGACAATCCCCGGAGGATTGCTTTGCAATCCTCATAAGTTCGCTGCGCGTACCTCGCTTGCTTCGCTCGTATCAATGAAGACATGTGTCCTAGCAGGAGGACTTGTTTACAAAATATGATATTCCAAAAAAAAGTTTTTCAAATATAAATTTGTTATACTGCAGAAAAGCTATACGGTATATCTGGAATCAGAACTCGAACAATTTAGATTCCAAATGAAAACTTTGAGACAATTTTGACTCGAAATACGAGCGCTGCATTGGAAATCGAATACCCAGCATGTTGTTTGTAAGCTGCAACCAGCTCGACTAATATTAATTTTTTTCTCAATAACATTTCATCCGATTACGCTATAAATTCAATTGAGGCACTAGGTTTTATGGTAAACAAACAATCGTACAGTGTTGCCAAAACGTGATAACAAATAACGCCTTTTTTGTGTGCCGCGTAAGAGAATTATATATATAGATAGTTTTTGTGAACAACTGGCTCTTTAACCCTTTAAAGAGGTATGTTTTGGTATGAAATGAAGATATGTATACAGTACTGAATTATTACCTGCACGCATAAGGTGTTGCCAACGGTATCTGAGCTGGTAGTATTCCTCGCATTTGTCGTTCATGTATAACTTCCTATCTTGACGATTCATTCGGTGGGGGTACACGTTTAACAGGTGTTTCCAGACCACTGGGCGCAGGGACGGGTCCACACCGCCTCTGAAAACGGCCATGTGGAGCTCACGGTGGTTGATCACTCGTCCCTCTCTATCGAATAACCTGTAGTACTCGTCTTCTTCCATCGTGTGCTTGAAACGAATCTCATTGCTGAAATCAAAACTAAAAGCTCTTTGAACCTTCTGCATAGTATATTCAATCTGCAATATAAAGAAAATTGTGAATTAGAATATCATAGAATGTGTGAACAAGAATGAATAAAATGAAATGAGAAAAATTTGTCTATTAACCCTGGTGGTTGTTTCGACAAAGTAAATCGTCATTAACAAAACTGCCCAGATTTTAGCGGACAAGCTATCTTGTCAATAGAAGAAAAACTAACCAAATCTTGATCTAGTCTTTATAAAAATACTGGCAATTTGCTTATAAAGAGATATCTCGTCATTACAATATTGGTCCAGATGAGGTATTTCGTTGATACAAAATTGGTTTCGACGAGGTATCTCGTCGAAATAAGGACGATTAAGGGCAAGTATAGCTATCACCTCAGGATTCCAGTACCAGGTTGGGTAGGAGGTAGGGATGCGACTTGGATGTCGATGTTTTTAACATCGATGTATTGGAGTCGATGTTTTTGTAACATAGATGTTTATACTTGTCGATGTTTTTACGATGTCGATGTTTTATTTTTAAATGAAAAAAGTACCGTTATAAAAATTTAAAAAATACCCAAGTAGCATAATTTTTATAATCAACAAATTGAACATACTTTTAGACTAAAGTGGCCAAGGGTGAAGGGTCTGAAAAGTAGGGAGGCGACATCGATGTCGATGTTTTCAAAACATTGATGTTTTATAAAAAACATCGATGTATTGGAGCCGATGTCGCATCACTAGTTGCTAAACCAATTTTAAGAAATGAGGAAAAAAGTTTAAATGCACTGAATTTTAAAAACATCAATGTTTTGGGGTGATGCATTATCAACATCGATGTTTTAATTTTGAACATCGATGTTTTGCTGTTGATATTGCATCACTAGGTGCGAAACCAGTTTTAAGAAATGAGGGAAAGAAAGTTTAAATACACTGAATTTTAAAAACATCGATGTTTTTGGGGCGATGTATTATCAACATCGATGTTTTAATTTTGAACATCGATGTTTCAAAACATCGAAGTTTTGCTGTAGATGTCGCATACCTGCTAGGAACATGTTGAACCGAATGTTAACCACTCGGTTGCCAGGCTGGTCTTGCAAATGTAGGAAATCTTCAAACAGAATTATACCCATATCTATTATTTTCATTTGTATAATTTACTCAGCACTCGTTACATAAATCACTTCTTATGTATCAAGACATGACCTACCTGACTAATGATGGAACCAGCAAGGCTCTTTCTGTCCTCTGAACACCGTGTCTCTTCATTCTCCATAAAAGGAATGTCAGCTGGACAAATGATGTCCCACTCTTCAAGTGCTGAAAGACAAATAATTGGATCATTAGAAAAACTCAAGTGTATGGAGCTGGTTTAAAAAAATACAAGGTAGTTCTAAATACATAAAATACAACGACCCTTTCAAAAATCATATTGAATTTATCAAATCACACTCTTCTAGTGCTGAAAGACAATTAATTGGATCATTAGAAAAACTTAAGTGTATGGAGCTGGTTAAAAAAAATGCGGGATAGTTCTAAAATACAAAAAATACAAAGGCCCTTTCAAAAATCACATTGAAAAATATTTTGGAGTGCTTTTCATTATCTTAACATTCAAATTTCGAGTGTCCTCCTAAGGCTTCACACACACACACACACACACACACACACACACACACACACACACACACACACACACACACACACACACACACACACACACACACACACACACACACACACACACACACACACACACACACACACACACACACACACACACACACACACACACACACACACACACACACACACACACACACACACACACACACACACACACACACACACACACACACACACACACACACACACACACACACACACACACACACACACACACACACACACACACACACACACACACACACACACACACACACACACACACACACACACACACACACACACACACACACACACACACACACACACACACACACACACACACACACACACACACACACACACACACACACACACACACACACACTTTAAATCTGTTGTGCTTCCTGGATAATTTCTGAACAATTTTGACCTTCTTGACAAATAGAATCTTTCCTAATGATTCTATTTTTAAGAAAGAAGGGATGGAGTCTTTTCGAAAAATTATATTTTAACAAAAGGAACAAAATAATCTTTTTAATGATTAGATTCTGAGGAAAAGAGCAATAGAATCTTTCGAAAAGACTATATTTTAAAGTAAGGAGCAGAAGAATCTTTCCAATGATTGTGTTCGAAGGAAAAGAGCAGTAGGTTCTTTTCAACGGATCATAATCTGAAGAAAGGAGTGATATAATCTTTCCAAATGATTTTAAGGAAAGGAAAAAAAGGATCATTCCAAACGATTCCAAGAAAAAAAGTAGTAGGATCTTTCAAAAAGACTATATTTTAAAGTAAGGAGCAGTAGAATCTTTCCAATGATTGTGTTCAAAGGAAAAAAGCAGTAGGATCTTTTCGACGGATCATAATCTAAAGAAATGAGTGATATAATCGTTCCAAATGATTCTAAGGAAAGGAGTAATAGGATCATTCCAAACGACCCCAAGGAAAGAAGTAGTAGGATCTTTCCAAAGGATTCTATTCAAATGAGTAATGGAATCATTCCAAAGGTGTATTGTTAGAATCCATGGATTACTGCAACCTTAGAATTTCTACCAAATAACCACAGAATTATTTAGAATCATTGAAATCAGCGACGAAATAACCACACATAATGGCCACACACAATTCTTTAAAAACAAGTATTGTATTAACCCTCTGTTTAGATTAATGGAGGTTATCATATTGATTGAACATAAGAATTGACACCCATAAAATATACGAAATGCTGTCATATTTTTGGATAATTTTAGTTTTTTTAGAGATATGAAATTCATTTACGTAAACAGCATGATATATTCGTTATAAATGAAATGAAATAAGGTATGAAATGTAAGTAACGACACCTTAACATCAATAGATACAAGGAATTTAGAAAGTTGAGCTCAGATGCTAATTTGAGCTCAGATGCTGGGTATGCTAATTTAAATATACATATTTAAAAATAGATTTTAAGAAATATAATCATCCATATTATACAAAGTACTTTTCACCCTACCACAAGAGAAAATAGATTAATGCATACTTGCATCCATTCAGGTTTCGTTCCTTTGCATGATGTTTACACTTGCATAAGAATACGATCTATTGCACCGCAATTCTCGAATACGATTTAATGCGATTTCGAAACTAACTCTTATCACTTAAAGATTAATAAAATGCAAAGTATCATTCCGGGAATCACGTTCCGTCTGTTCAAGTAGGCGCTCGTCGATGCTCACGCGAGATACACGCGGTTTCTAAAAAATTAATCGTCATAATCATTCATTGACATTTTCCCGAGTTTAGATTAAACTACTTTCTTATTAGAAGAATAACTCAATAGTTTTGATAGATCTAAACGTTTGCAGGGACACAGAATGATTTAAGCCTAGCTGGTTGGGGAGTAGTTATTGTTTAAATATCTAATCTCCAAATAGAGGGAGATTATTTGAAGGATTGAGCAATGAATGGAAAATAACTTTTATTGGGAAAAAAATTTCTTTTATTTAAAAGAAAAATATGAAAAACTTTTTTTATAAGTAAAAAGATTTGACGAATTCCAATGAAAATTTAAAATTAAATAAATAAATAGTTATGCTTTGTCGAAACATGTAGAATTTTAAGATCAGTATCGACTGTTTTTTTTGTAATATATCAAAAAATTCTAAAATTATGTTTTTGATTCAATAATGATGATATGAAGATATTTTATAAGGATTTCCGAATGTGCCTATTTAGATTTTGAATAAAAAAAGTGAAAAACAATAGGAAAAGAAAAGATGTTTAATTTATTTAAAATATCCAACCTTTCTTGTTTTTAAGCTAATTTCTTTTCGAAAATTAGAAATTGTGTTCCATTCAGAAATAATTAATAATATATAATAATATATCATAAGGAATTAAATATGTAATAAAAAAAGTAAATATAAATATTCCGTTTAATAAAATAATAAATAGCCTTTGTTTGGCAACATATTCGGCGAAAATGAAAGGATCTCAGATTCTTAAATAAAAAAGTTTTATTGGAGTAAAGTAAGTGGAACCACGCTCAATGTTTTTCTTCTGTTTGCGGATTTTTTAAAATTTCTTAATGAATATGTTAATATTTATAATTATTTTTACGTTTAATATTGTTTTTATGATATCTGTAAATAGATGCAGCATTCACTATGCCTTCATACGTGCAATCTTTATAATGAAACTAGCCACTGCGTGGCTAGCCCGTTGTTGCCCATGATATAAGGTATTATACTGGTGTAAACTTTTTCCGCAGATTTCATATCCGTTGAAATTTTTTTATCTATTTTTAACGAATCCTCTTTTACGAAAAAGAACTAAACAATGCCTGTCAAAATGGTTTTATTTTTTGCTCTCCGCTGAAATCGAAGAGGGAAGGAAATGTAATCTGTTTTTTTATTTATTTTTTTTTATTGCGAAGGGCACGAAATGCAATCTGTTTATTTTTGGAAAGGGAAAGTTAACGTAACGTCACAATCTCGTACGAAAATATAAAAAATATACTCAATTTAAAATTTATTTATATAAAGAAAATCATATTTTTAGGTATGGACCTATAGTGAAATTTTCCGTAGATTTCAAATCCGCGAAAATTTTTACTCTATCTTTAACGGTCTAGGAGATAGAAAAAGAACTAATTGACTCCAGTTAAAAGATTGTTTGTTTTTATCGTCTGGCTGGAAAATCCACTCAAAATCAAAACGGAAACGAAAATAATAAATTTAGAATCTGTGATCTCTTCTATGCTGTAGTATTCAATAATGATTAAATTTCATTAAATTCATTTTAAAATGTTCTAGATTGAATTTTCAAAATTTTCAAAAATTTTCAATTTTTTTCAAAATTTTTCAATTGAATTCAAAAATTGCGAAAAATTTGGACTACCTGTGTGCTAAATCTCATTGCTGTAAGTGCCATAGAATAATCAGGATTTTCATCCGCGAAAAAAACAGACAAACACTTCCTTTTATAATATTAGAGATTAAACATCCTTAGTTCGTTTTGTTGATAAAAAACATTTCAGCATGATAAACAATGGCGCCATTTGTTGAAATAGAAAGTTGAAAAGCTCCATTGACGTTTTCAAGATTGAGAGTATTTTAAGTTGAGGATAACTCGAGGTTTCAACGTATAAAGTTCTTAAAAGATAAGTAAAATTTATGAGATAGTTTGTCGTTCTTAAGCTTTATACAGTAAACATAATTTGTGTGATTGTCTTAAAAGGTCGATAAAGATTTCAATTACTTTTATCGATGGGTTGTAATTCAACGGCTAGTGACAGCACAGGATTGGAAGCTTCGGAGATAGCACCATCTAAATCCCAGTCTGACGTCAAAGGAACGTACGACTTGCCCAGTTTAAAACTTATTGAAAACTCTCTAAGAGAAAAAAGTATATATTAGTATGAGAATTTGATTACTAAAAGGAGAAAGTCATATTTTTCAATTCTAAAAACGCTTATATTTTATGACATAAAAATCCTGTTAAATTTACAAATTGGCGATATTGCTTTGAATTACTCCTTATAAAGTAAAGAAAAGTGTTTCTATAAAATTAAATAGTTTAATATAAAAATTTCCTTTTTCTGAAACATTTGAGTTCAAAGAATGATAAATATGGGATTTGGGAAAAAATACATAGAAATTAAGCAATAGAGTTTAAATTAAAAATTTTTTTTTAGTTTTTTTAAATCCATACACCTGTTAGAGTCAAACTGTGATGTGGAATAAAAAGCTTGGAAATACATTCTTTATTTACATTTTTTTACTTGAAAATGTATAGTTTACTTGAAGAGCTTTGTGTTTAAATACAAAATTGAATGACATTCGAATTTTGGCATACGAATACAAATTTGAAGAAAGCCTAAATTACTTTTCGGAATTAAATCTGAATTGATTCTTGAATCATCCGTGACGTTTACATTTGTAAACTTTTGAACTTTGTTGTCTGCCCATCCACATGCATTCAATATAACTTTTAGAAAAATTTATTACACACCCTTCAAGAATATTTCTAATGTTCATTTGTAAACGTAAATATTAACATAGATTATTTTTAGGAACCGGTCAATAAAAATACTTGTCTATTTCGCCTTTGTTTGGGTTTCATTTAAAATACAAATAACAAAGAAACAGCTGTCATCTGCTGTTCTGCCGGGAAATGAGTGCATATAAAAGCAACAATCACTTCGCTTAGTTTACCCAGAAAAATCTTTTCCACGTGTCATAAGTGAATTGGATTAATGGTACCAGCAACCTGCACGAAGATTTTCTGCTTTATTTGAATATGAGTCACCAAAACATGAACAGGTGCAAGTTGATTAGCACATTGACTTGTAGATTGCGAGAAAGTCACGCCTGTCAAACAGTTGTAAAAGTTGCGTAAACATCCTTGCAGTTTGTGTTGTGCTATGGAACTTACGTCTGATTAAAATTTTCATTGAAAATATAAATGAAGACCGGACCAGCTGCTTTTGGGGGGTTCTTGGTTTGTTTCGCAAACTAAATGGGAATTCGTAGCCTATTGGATAACAGTCATCACTGATTCCCATTTGGTTTGCGAGTTTGTAGCTGATTGGATAACAGCCATAACGGCTTTTGGTGTTGCCATAACGGCCCGTGGTGTTGGTTTGATTCGGAAACCAAATGGGCTTTGCCCGTGACAGTTCTTTTCGTGGGGTTACATTGCCCGTGGTGTTGGTTTGCTTCGCAAACCAAAAAATATAAATATTTAATTGATAAGTTATTTATTAATAGAAAATCAAACGAATTTTCCCCAGATTTCAAATCCGTTGAAATTTTTACTCTATCTTTAACGATCACTAAGACAGAAAAAAGCACTGAATAATGCCAGTGATGACCTTAATAATTTCTTTTGTTTCACTCGAATCCGTTTCTTAGGAAATTAAAATGAATGAATCTCGAATCAAACGAAGGTCATTTGAATCTGTTCGCTTCCATTCGAGACTGTAGGTGAAAAAATTGGCATGGTTCCAAAGGCTGACGTCAATTGTGACGTGAGGGAGAAAAGTCTTAATTTTGATGCTTCTTCAGTTCCGAAAAAAGAAAGAGCGGTGAAAAAACTATCAAATTCATTTAAAAATGTTCCAGATTGAATCTTAAAATTCGCCGCGAACCCAAAATTGCAAAAAATTCAGACTACCTGTGTGTCAAATCTCATTACTGTAAGTGCCATAGATTCGTCAGGACTTTGCGGGCAGAAAACAAATAAACAAACACTTGCTTTTATAATAGTAGAGATAGACTATTTTTAAACCGAAATCAACCGAAAACTTAGTAGATAAAATGTGAGATAAGAAGCAAAATATGTCGAATAAAATTTTTCGATTTTTTAGTTTGGAAGCTTAGAGAATAATAGTAATACTAAGATTGGTGCGATTTATATAAGAAATAATTTCGCTTTTAGAAACTTCGTTTTAATGAGAAATTGAGGGATTTTGGGCACGTGAATATATTGAGGGAGCTTACCTTTCCCGCAATAGGGTAATAGACTTAAAAATCTCAACTTGTATAATTAAAAATTATTAAAAACATGATCACACGTAGAATATTAAACAATACACTATTTAATATTTCTGGTTTATCGACCAAAAAAGACTGAATCGTTTTAAAATTCTAAATAAGAAAAAAAATGTAAAAAATAAAAAAAAGTATAAAGGGTTAAAAATCAAATAGAAAATTTGCAATTTCATGTGTGAATATATTCGGGTTTTTTATGTATTTTGAAACAAAATAAGTTTTGTTGAGAGTCTTATTCCAAAGAGAAAGGCAAATTAATTATTGAGAAAGGCACGTAACACGATATAACCGCCTTAAATATTTCCAGGTTTAGGATCAATGAAATTTTGTTAATTAGTGCTTTTATCTTTTCGTTTTGATGCATTTTTTATCTTTCGAACATATTACAGCCCTCCATTGAATTGCATGCTCTGATTTGCCAATGAATGTTCTGAGGCATATTATGTGACCATGAAGTGTTTGGTGTTTTGAGCCTTTGAGTTTAATCAGCAACAAAATCGAAATAAGCGCATTAAAAGACTATAAAATTACATAACATCACATATCTATGTAACAAATGCATATCTTACAATAGCATATGATCTCAGGAATATCAAGTTCATTAAGGAAAATGTTTAGCATCGTTTGATCTTAAGAGGAAATACGATGCATTTTTTAAAATCAGTTCGTGACTTACCCATCAATCTGGAAAAGTCGGGAAAGCTGTAGTCGGAGGGTACAGTAATTTGCAGTCTGAGGGTCAAGGGTAAAACATTCGTAACTGTACTTTTTATCTTCGCCATCATTCTAAAAATATACAAACATTGTATATGTAAAATCAGTCTTAAACTGTCAAATGTATCAGAAAAATAAACGATTTTTTTTAAATGAATTAAAATATTGATTTTATAAAGACATTAAACTTGAGAATTTATTTGGTTTTAGAAATATTAAACTTGAAAATTCATTTGAAACTCAGTGCATTTGCTTTAAGGAAATGTAATGAATTTACCGTTGCAGGTTTTACTTCAAACATTTAATGGAGCCAAATACTATGGTTGCACAAATTATGAGGATTCAAATGATTTATTTTGAAAATTCGAAGGAAGGTATCTACTAATTATATTCCTTCGTAAGAGATTTGTTGTGTGTTCTATCTATTTCTTTCGAAATCATGTCCATCCTGATTCAATTTACACAAGAGAAAACTTTCCAAATTTTTATCTGCGTAAAATCGTCACGGTTCAGAATTTGAATTAGGGCATTTTTGAAATCAGGAGAATTTCAGGAGAAATTTCACGTAAAACCATAAATGAATTATTCCGTTAAAATCCTTTTTTTTTCTCGCAAGTATTTAACATTATAATAAACTATTATCTCTTTTTTCGGAAAATCTCACTGTTGTGGAAAACTATTCGGCAATAAAGGCAGTATATATGACGAGCTGTTTTCCTTTCAGCTAAATGTAGATGGAGGTAGTGTTTCTGATGTGGAACATATTTTTTTTGTATTCATTACGGACGTGAGGTCACTTGGATCTTTTATCGAATCGAATTCAGCAATTCCCTTATAAGAATTCCATAGAATTTATAAGAATTCCATAGAATTTATAAGAATTCCATAGAATTTATACGAATTCCATAGAATTTAAAAGAATTCCATAGAATTTATAAGAATTCCATAGAATTTATATGAATTCCATAGAAATTATAAGAATTCCATAGAATTTATAAGAATTCCATAGAATTTATAAGAATTCCATAGAATTTATAAGAATTTCATAGAATTTATAAGAATTCCATAGAATTTTTAAGAATTCCATAGAATTTATAAGAATTCCATAGAATTTTTAAGAATTCCATAGAATTTATAAGAATTCCATAGAATTTATAAGAATTTCATTGAATGTAAAAGAATTCCATAGAATTTAAAGGAATTTCATAGAATTTATAAGAATTCCATAGAATTTCTTAGAATTTATATGAATTCCATAGAATTTATAAGAATTCCATAGAATGAATTCTGAATTGATGTATGATATCTGATTGATCTCCGTCAGTTAAATTTGACGCCAAGTGTAGCCAAAACGCTACTAAACTACATTTTAAGGTACCTCCGATATAAGTAAAGGGAGAGCATTCGGATAGTGGATATAAAATCTTCGCTTTTCCTGTGGATTGTTTGTGTTGAAAAATCCTACTCATGGTATGATAAAAGAACATAATCATCAGAGGATTGTAGACAGGAAAAAGCAAGGCAATGAACCCATACTCAGCATTTTCAAGAATAAATAAGGACCCTTCACTTCTATATTTAAAATTTTATATTATTATTTTTCTAAGACTGCTTTGCGATTTGAATGCTGGAACAATTAAATTACTGATTAAAAATAACAATCACTAATCATCAGTTCATGAGAGGCTCACTACAGATACTTAAAAACTTCGAACCATCATGGGCAACTGCTCACTTTGCCCATGTATTAAACCACTAAGCGGTTTCAACAAGATATCTAGTCCATCAAGATCCAAACGATTTTGCTAACAAGATGCTTCGTAATCAAGAAATTGCCAATTTTTTGCATGATGACAAGATCGTTGCAGTTTTTGATGATGACAAGATCATAGGTACGTTTCCTTCTAACGACGAGATATCTCGTCCATCAAGATCCATATAGTTTTGATAACAACGAGATACCTCGTCGAGACAACCATCAGGAGGATGAAGACGTTACTTCAAATGAAAATGACAAGCCTCAAACGGAAATTAGATATCGCTCGGAGGTTCTGGAATCCCAACGCCAAAATATTAATAACAAGTTTCCGCGTTATGTAAGAAAAAACTAAATTAGTCCATGCATCCACAAAGCTCTTTGCCCCTTAGCAACAATTGTCATTCTATCTCATCCCTTCCATCTGATGAAAAACATCGATACAAATTATCACTATCTATTCTGATATCAGAAAGTGGCTAAGTATGCGAGCTCCTTTTTGCACGATTTGTGATTTACGGCGCAAGGTTTCAGTGGAATCTCAAAATAAAACAGCAGATTGTATTTCATTATGTACAGTTCTGTTTGTAAGGTGCGCTGTAATCAAATGTCCACCATAGCCTTCTACCCGTTATAAAAGTAGGACGATGCGGATACCTCGGTGATACCAAAGGGTTCACAGAAGCGTTATCTCCGATTAAAAACTGATAGACTGGCGTGAATTGCTGTGTCCACATTATCTATCTTCTGTTTTTTACCCACACAGGCTAATAACCGATTCCTTATTTACTGGGATCTTTTGAACCCGCTTAATCGGTAACGTGTTCGTACTCAATAAGATGTAATAATTGCGTGTGATTGTTTTATCTCTTCTTGTGGTGATGCACACGTGGTTGAGTCTGAACTAGAGTTCGGGGTGATAAAAGGAAAGGTAAATTAATAAAAAGGGGAAATAGTGGTTAATTAATAAAAAAGAGAGAATCGTAAAAGAAGAGAAAATATAGTTGAAATATGAATAACAATTTATATATTGTTATTTATATTTAAAACTATATTTTCTCTTCTTTTACAATTCTCTCTTAAATCCCTCTTAAATCTTAATTCTCTCTCAATTCTTCTTCTTCACTCTCTTTCAGAGTACTAAAAAAAAGAGAGGGAGTAATAAATTTTTTAATAAAAAAGCAGAAATAGTAATAAAGAGGGAGAGAGAGAGAGAGAGAAATAGTAATAAATGAATAAAAGAAATAAAGAGAAAAAAGTAATAAGTGAAAAAAGAGAAATATATGGAGAAGAAGAAAAAAAAAAAACTGAAAATGTAACGAAGTGAAATATAAAAATAATTTTTCCAGTAGATTGTGTTACAATATTTAAGTTTTCATTACATACGTACTGCATACATCTTTTAGATACATTTAATATGTGGTAACTACTGTATTTCAACAAAATCGTCTTACTGTTGAAATTATTTTACGATCAAATCATTAAATAAGCATACATCACTTTGACAAAAAGCTCAATAACTGACATTTTCTGAAGACAGTGTTTGCTTTCATAATTACGAGGAATGCATTGTCATATTCTAGTTTTAGCCGCTTGAAAAAATATAGCACCATCAAAATGTTCAGAAATTTTACTTTTTGAACTAAACGTTACCTTAAAAAGGCATAGTTTGAAATAAAATTATATTTTGATTTTTACTTGCTTAAAAAATGTTTCATCACAACTTCAGAAATCTGAATGTGAGTCAAACAGCATACAAAGATTTCACTTAATTGCTACCCAAAAACATTTTTGAGTAGTCAATTACTACTTAGGTATATTTTTAGCTCCTATTTTTTGAATATTACAGCAAAATACAATTGACATTTAATAAAATCCAAAATCATACTAAAAAACGGTCTGTCGAAATTTGGGAAAACGATAAGCCAGCTATCATTTTTTTTAGCATTCGGGGCACAAAAATGGCAAATCTTTTATCAGATTAAAGCCTCTATATATAAACTTGATTACAAATCCAACAAAAAATATATTCACGGCAACCATATGCTAATCTCAAACAAAACACCTCAGAATAAAAAATCAGTTATTTAAAATTTAGGTTACGTGATATTATATCATTTAAAAATCCTTTCTTAACAGCTTCAAATGGGAACAAAGTACAAAGTACTTCAACGCTGATTTAAAGAAGAAGGTTACAGTCTTAGTAACAATATGAAAAATATTGTAGATAAATTCCTTTTATCTTTTTAATTTTAATAAAATCGAACTTTCCCCTAAACTCTCAAATCTAATCTAACATCACCACAGTAAATTTTACACAAAAATACAATTAATTATATAATTATGTTACTGAGTGTACACTCCTGTAGAATTAAGTATTTCCCATTTGGGATAACTGTACAAGAATACCCTTATCTAAAAGCTAGTAAAATTACTTCAATTTCTGATAAAGTGTTTCATATCACGAAAACACTACATTGGTAAGCAGTGTGTAACTTAGAACATATATTAGACGTAAAAAGTGTGTTACCCGTAGTAAATAGTAACCTGTTGTTATTTCACTAATGATAACTGGTTTTCGTGACAGAACAATTCTAAAAATAACGTATTGTTACATTGAAGTATAATTTATTTGGGAAACACTTATTTACTAAATATTATTCTATTCTAAATGTTAAGAAGTGAAAATATGACGGGAATTCGCATGATCAATAATATTTTCATAAAATATCCACACTGAAAAATCTACTTCACGATTTTGTTTTACATAATTTAAAACTTATAAACTGGAAAATAATTTTATGATGTTCTTTATTTATGATTTTATTATTTATAAACTTCTATTATGTATTAATTCTAAAATCAATCCACTTAACCCTCTTTGTGGATGACTGGACGAAGTAACTCGTCATTAGCAGAACTAACCAGATCCTGATGACGAAATATCTCGTCATTAGCAAAATTGGCCAGACCCTGATAGACGAGATGTCACGTAGAAAGGTTAAATTATATGATTTTTGATTTGTTAATTTTTTTTTTTTTTTATGAATTTGGTATGAGAACACACGAATTTGAGCATGGAGTGAAAAGTGATTTTTCCTCTCTCCGTTAGTTTAAATTACAGTTGTCAACTTCTGTCATTCTTAATAATAATATACCTCCAACAAAATTCTGATTATCTATAATTTTTTGCAATAATCTCGTAAAAACGAGTTTATTCAGAACCATTAAGACGCGTTCCATGTCAATTACAACACCGGTGTGTACTTTTCGTATCTTCTCGAACAGGTTCTTGGAGTTTTACGTCGGATGGAATCCCCACATCCTTAATCATTTTGTTACAAGCTATTTTTCCAGACGAATTCCGCATTGCAAAGGCCAAGGTCACGCTTCATCATCAAGGATTGTCATCCTAAGTGTTTAATAATGAAGAAAATATCTTTTTTCTTGTGGCAGAAAGAACCTGTTTCAAGCACTCTTGTGGTCAGGTTATTGCACCTCCAGAATTTTGTGTTGAATCCTTCCGGGTTTGCAAGCAGCCCTGTAGTGAAAGTGTTCTGTACTTTGGAATTTTCACGACACTAAGAGGTCATGGAACTCACTCAAGAAGTGTTTGATTTTCGCATTGAGATGCCACCGGCTTGTTTTCTTTCATTGCCCCTTCAGCGTCCGTTGTCGAAATCATCCACTGCAAGATTTATGCCCTGCCAGATTGCGATAGCTTCTCCGGTTATCTCCTTGCAAGATTTCAAACCGGATGTGTCACCTCCGCATCACGTTCTCGTTTTTTACACTTGTCAAGTCTGAGCAAATATGACGGTTATTGGCGCCGTAAATCTTTAGGAAGAATGACGATGGTGTACTTTTGAGGATTAGTTTTTAACTGGTTCTTTCGTTTGAAGATTTGTCCGTTTGCTCAGGACTTATCCATATATGTGCAATGCCTCAGATATGGAAGAGTCAATAAAGAAGATTGAGCCTGTTATGTCATTTAATGGGATATATCTGTGTGATATAGCTGTAGAAACATTTGTGAACGTAGGTAAAATGGTGGAAGGATGATAAATTTGACCAGTGGTTTTCGAACTGTGTTCAAGGGAGTCGTCTTCCACTAAAGGGAGCCGAGTATATTTGATTACTGTTGAATTTTATGAGATAATATTAGATTTTCAGTATAGTCAATAAAGAAGATGGAGTCTCAGTTATGTCAACTAAATGAGAGACGTCTGAGTGATATAGCTGTCGAAAAATTTGTGAACATTCTAAGCAAAATGGTGGTAGAATGGTAAATTTGACCACTGGTTTTCGAATTGTGTTCAAGGGATTCGTCTTCCACCAAGGAAGCCGAGGATATTTGATGACTCTGTTGATTTTTATGAGATAATATTAGATTTTCAGTATAGTCAATAAAGAAGACGGAGCCACACAGTTATGTCAACTAAATGAGAGACGTGCGTGATATAGCTGTAGAAAAATTTGTGAACCTTGTAGGTAAAATGGCGGTAGGATGATAAATTTGACAAGTGGTTTCGAACTGTATTCAAGATTATTATTCAACTGAGTTCAAGAGAGGGATTTTCAGTATAAGCTTACAAACCAAATGGAAAGCGAGGATCTTACTCCCATTACCCAAATCCTATCGAATTGGATTAATCAAATAAACTATATTTAAGGTAACCTATAGGGTTTACCCTAGAAAAAATAACAAATTCAATTTTTTCAAATTTTGGTAATTTTTGAAGTCAAGCGTCTTTTTAAAGTTGTACAATATTTAGCAAGACAACTCGATAAAAAAAAACTCGATAAATCCAACTCGATAAATGCAACATGATTACCTCCATCCCATGATCTCAGTTCCACACGCATTAAAAGAATTAAAAACTCGTTTTTTCTTCAACAGCAGACAATGGACTGAAACTAAGCGTGTCCATACAAACCTTTCTTATCCATGTCTTTTTTACATAGAATATTACCCTCACCCGATCGATAGAACAATCGATCCGAAAATTTATCATTTTGTTTACCGTAAACAAGATAAAGGGTTAAAAGGACGAGGTTTTTCGAGTTTTTTTTGATCCGATGAGGATTTTGCAATCGATCGGGGTACAACGCGTGTCGAATCCTATCGCAACAGGTGGCAATCGAAACGGGAATGATCGGGTGTGTTTCCATTTTTAATTGCTCGCGTGGGGTCTCAGCATGCCCACGTTAACTGTAACCGTCCCGTCGAGGCGGCGCCAATCGGACTGTGATCTGCTATAATTCCAGGTCAAGGATTGGTCGAATTATCATAATCTGACAACTCCATGTCAGAAGAAAGCTCATCGCAACAGGTGAGGGCTTTTCCAGGTATGCAAGTTTCTAAGGCCCGGTGGACACATCCGATTTTTCAACGTGCGGCGCCGAAGCCTAACTATGCACACATAACCGTGAAATCACGCAAGTACTCATTTCGCGCCATTTGCGATGAATATTCTATCGAAGAAAACGTGTTTATTTCGCTTACTTGGTGTTAAAAAAATATGTTTTGAAACAAAATACACGTTACTGGATACAACCATTTATTAAGAGACGCGGTAGCTCAGTTAGTAGAGCGTCGGGCTCGCATAAGAAGGGTTGTGGGTTCTGTCCTCGACGGAACCTGCTATTCTGATGATTGCGAGATGATTCGACCTGGCTAAAGACCGTCGTGTTCTCTAATGGTGGCTGGGGCACGTTAAATAGGTAGTGGTCACAAAGTCCCCCATATTCCCATACTAAATCAATACCTCTGGGGGTACCTGATCAGGTTGTTATCGGCCTCTGATTGGGATCTAAATTACGATATGTGTGAGTGAATGGATGGATGAAAGGGACCTTCCTGTAAAACGGATGTGTCATGTATATCGAGCAAAGTCGGACTTCCTCCCAATGGGGCTCACTTACATGGAAGACGCACCCCCTCGCCTCTTGCCGTCTTCGACGGGCCTGGCACTCCTTTGGTCTGCCAGTGTAGGCATGAGAAACAACAACAACCATTTATTAATTGTTATTTATATTCCATTTATTTAAGAAAACAAGGTACTTCAGACCAGAGACGCGTGTGCGTCGCCGTGGGGAACTGTGGTAAAAATTGCACGCTTGTTGGACGTGCGTTGCCGCAGCGGCGCCGGGGGCATGTGTACACTACTCCATTGGATCTAATGTATCTAAGACCGCACTTGTGTTGCAGCAGCGGCGACGCACATTGAAAAACCGAATGTGAGCACGGGGCCTTAGTTTTTGCAATAAGAAACGGTTTTCCCAATCTCCTATTTTCCCATCGGGTCCTTTAGGTTCCAGAACCAAGTTAGATAACAAAACTTAGTTCACCAGTTTTTTCGACGACCCAACCCACACTCACTAAATAAATAGAAAAATGTATGCTGAGTACTCAATTTTCAATTTGCACACATCTGTGTTTAAAATATTCTCATCTTTTCAATTACAAAACACAGGACTTTGGTAGTTGGTTGGAAGAAAAGCAGATTAGCAAAAGGAGGGTTGAGAGTTCAAGACTCGTTCTAACCAGATCGTCATGTAAGTAGTGGCTGGTGCATGTTAAATCTGATGGTGGCCTCAAATGTCCCGTTGATGTGTGTGTAAGTTTGGAGAGTGGGGTACCAGCTCAGGTGTTGACTTCGTCATCTGACTGTGGGTAAAAATAATAAGCTGCCATACTCGGATCTTTCCCTTCGGTATTCATCCCGGACTGTCGTCAATAGCCCGTTGTGTTGATTCGGAGCGACTTTAACTCGACTACCTACCTCAAAGCCTCCTTTCTTAAATTGATCGAATAAAACTGATAGTAAAATTTTCAGTTTGTTTTATCACTGCTTTCAATTAATTATTTTTTTGCTACACGAGGGTTGATTAGATAATGGTCTTTTTAAAAAACATATCTAGATTAAGTGAATAAATTGCTTAGAAAATTATCGAGTATGTTTTATGATACTCCAATGCAATTAATATTTTTTTATTCCGTGCCCACTAATGATTTAGATGAATTTCTATCCGTTCAGCAGAGTACAAAACGAGTAAAAGTTCAAGACTTTAATTCACGAAATCTTGAAAATAGCACACATATATAATCCAGTAAGAATTTCTTTAATCATGTTAGCTTACTCAAGTAATGTGCTTTTAGTTTTTCTTGTAAAACCAGTACAGAAAATTAAACTTCAAAACAACAATCTTCGGGGCTTCGAATATGTCACAAGGTTTTGGTTAATTTTCTAGCGCAGATGCTTAGTTAAACAATCATGCACACGTTTAACTACCACTCGTTTAAGTTTTTATTCAAAAACGGCAAAAGCCATCACGTAAGCGAAACTTCTCCAAACTACAAATTACCCCTTTCGCGAATTTAACCGTTATTTCCGCATATGCATAACAAAGAGCTAATCTCTGGCGTTATATAACATCCTCGGGATTACACCACACAACTCCCTCCCATGAATGTTGAATAGGTAACCTTACAAGGCTGAAGATAAGTGCGGCCACTTATTTCACAGCTACAAAGAGACAGGATTCCCAAAAGAGGCCATATCCAACGCTTGTGGATCGCGAAAGAGTTATCTCTGTGAATTAATTCACACGTGAGCGAAAGTAATGACTGAGAATTTCTTCGACGTAACGAAATGGAATGAAATAATAAACAAATTATTCCCTTCACTCGGGAAGACTATACGGTTAAGGCCGTCAAGATGGCATTGCGCAAATGAAGGTGGAATTCGAGCGCATTTGGAAACGAATCGAGAAGTTGGGGTAATTATCCTCAGCTTTTGGATCGAATCGTTTGTTCGATTTAGCCGATTGTAAAAAGGAGAATGTCGGTCACAGAATCATCTAGATCGAATTTAAGGGTTGATTCTACTTTTCGAGGTAAGCACGTGAGTTAATCAGTGCTGCTTAATGATGTAAAAAAAAACCCATTATACTCCACTTTCGAAATGCGATTGGTTTGCTCCACAACAGTAATCTGCTTATTAAATTACTTTGATGGACTTGAAGCTAAAAGTTTCTGATTTAATTGCTGGTTATTTAACACATTTGCAGTGAAATAAGTGTGTCAATGAGAGCTCTGATTCTCAGAAGGTTTGTCAATTTGTTTATGATAAACACAACTGATTAATAGATTATCGAAGAACAATATAGTAGGTTGCGAAAACATCACTGTGATATGTGTGGAATTATCATCCATCTTTAAATGACTGGAACTGGTAAAGCGTTTGGATGCCACCCAGAAAGATGCGGGTTCGAATAACGGTTCGTAAGCACATGAATGTTGGTAATTGTTCCTGTCTGGAGTAACGGCGATTCACTCTATGAGTGCTACTTTATAAGTGGCCACCGATTCGTCCTTTGTAATGCATAGTGTCTAGAGGTCAGTGATTGAGCATCAGTAGAAAATCTTAAAATAGTGGAAATCTATTCATCTCAACTCATTCATTGTTTAATATATTGATTAGTTGAATAAGTTCAATATTCTAGTGTTGGTTTGTACTCATATTCGTCTATCAATCTTCGGAATCTGTTTCGTTTGCCTGCATTGTGTTTAAAGTTTAGGTCAGGGCTCGAAATACCCGGGTGCACAGGTGCACCATGCACATGAAAATAAAATTGTGCACCTAATTTTTTCCCGCCAGGTGCACGCAGTGCAACTAACGTTAAAAGAAGGGGAGGAAAAACGTGTTTTATTTTATTTTGATGTTTGAACAAGCTATTAGTATCGACCTCTCTCGCTCTAAAATAACGTAATTAAAATTCCTAAATACACACTATGCGAAAACAAAATCGCTGGGCCGTAACGGGCTTATACAGGAGGAGGGTTTACTTGTGACACTGCCACTAGAACTTTCCGATGATCAAAACATTTTTCAGATGGCTCTGTTGAAGTGACTGTCACGACAGCCGTGCGCCGGATACCTTGAAAAAACGAAAGTTTTGAAAGAAACACGACACATAATCCAACTATGCAGTTGGCCGATTAAAGACAGATTTAAATCCATTGTTAAGGATCCACTTTTGTCAACTTTTGCTGTCTTCGAGCCATGTTATTGGCCAAACGATGAAGAAATTGTGAGCTATAGGAATGAAGAAATTGAGAATTTATGGTTGCATTTTCAAATTCCATTAGAAGTAATAATTTCGCAGATAAAAAAAATTGTTTCAATATATTTATTTACTCTCTACTACTAACATATCTAAACATGCCCAACTAATAAAGTAGTTTACATTACATTAATGCTCAAAAATTACGTTTTTTTTAATGTGCACCTGATATACAATCTGTGCACTTAATTTAAAAACTTAGGTGCACAAGGTGCACCTGCATTAAAAAATCTATTTCGAGGCCTGGTTTAGGTAGTAAATAAGTTGTTACTATCTCTATCCACTATCTCTGCCTGGTAAATATTTATGTAATTCAAATACGTAAATTAATAAAAGATCAAAATAAAAAGCATGGATATTTAACCAGAAAAGGAAAGTTAAAACTAATCATGCAAGAGCGCTGAAAGTTGCAGACAAAGCATGGTAAGGATTATATATTTCTAAAACAAGAGGAAATTTAAAAAATAAATACCAAAAGGAATTTATTGAAAACGAAAGTGTTGGTGGATCAGGATGTCAACAGGGAGGAGCCTGACCCATACAACACAATATGGTGTTTTCTAGGAATATGAGCCGCAAAACGCAAAGAAATTGCTCATATACTCCCCCAAACACCATTAAAAGCAAATATACAAAACAAAAGATTGAAATAAGACTAGTCCCAAAATTCACGCAAGATTTTAATTTTGCACCATTTGTGCGATAAAGTGTAGCCAACGAAAAAAAAAAAAAGACAGAGTGGCAGCTGATAGTTCAGAGTTATTAAAAATAGAGCGCTACACGAAAGAACAACGCGTTTGCAATTGTTGAGCAATATTTAAAAAATTATAACGGCAGCTGCAGTTCGCAATTTTCGTACAAAATATGCGACACGGTAATCCAATTTTTTGTGCCTAAATTGCAAGACATGGATTGGGATGACATGTGGTTTCAACAAGACGGTGCCAAATGCCGCACAGTCCGAGAAACAATTCAATTACTCCATGAGTCATTTCCTGGTCGTGTTATTTCCCGTTTTGGTGATCAGAATTGACCGCCAGATCATATGATTTAACGCCGTTGGACATTTCTCTCTTTTTTTTTTTGAAGTCTAAGGTTATGCCTACAAGCCCACGACCACCCACCCCTTGAAGGAGGAAATTGAGCGCTGTATCAACGAAATTCAGCCACAATTATGCAAAACGGTCAAGGAAAATTTCAACAAAAGATTACGTATGTGCCAGCAAAAGCCTTGGAGGCTATTTACCCGATATGCTATTCCATACACAATCCTATACTGTATACTTTATGTTATGTGGTGTTCTGAGTTCACAAGTGGAGTTGAAGAAAATCCCAGCAAAAGTTTTCAGTACATCCTTCAGTAAAGTTAACAAGTTGTTGACTAGTGACATAGTAAGTTGAGGGGGGGTTCTGTGTTGGATGAGTTCTGTATGGGATGTTTGTAACAACTCTGAGCTCTACTAGGGGTTACGGATTTAGAAGAAGACTGTAACATTAGGATACCTGTTAAGGAAGTTTATTGTCAGAAAAGGCGGTGTTTCTAAAAAAGTCGCACGTGTAACTTAAGTGAAATGTTTCCACAGTTAGATGGGAAGAACAAACAAACGACTTGAGTGAACTGGTCTGTTTGAAGCCACGGTTAACGAGGGGGAAAAGTTCAAAAGTTTATAGAGAGTCGCGAAGATGTATTGAGGATGCTATAGCAACGATACAAACTAGATACTAGAAAATATAAAAAATGAGCAGTTATTTTAGAAAGTTAAAGGATTTGACAGTGTTTAAAATAATATTTTAGAGAGTTAAATTTTAGTATCATTTTTTCAATTATATCTATTTCTCATATAAATAAATTTTTTTTTTTTGACGAAAATAAAGTGAAATATGATTTTTTCTAATGCAATATGAAACGAAAAAAATTAAAAAAGAAAATTATTTGTTTACAAAAAGATAGTATTGTCTGTTACAATATAGTCAGAGATAATAGGAATCAAACTGCCAGTTAGTTAACTGTTCGCCTTCATAATGGATTGGAGTGTAGAGCTGTTGACAGTTTTTGGATGCTTCTCATCCTAAATCCAATAAACGTTTTGCTGGATTTAATGTTACCGGTTTGATTTCCTGAATCTGATGTAGTGCATGTTTCCTTATCCAGAGATCTACAAATCGCGTAGGAACCAAAAATGAGAGCACTTTGCACTGTGTTGATGATGTCGTAATTGTAGATTTGGGAGATTTGCTTATCATCGTTTTGTGTCAGGTTGTTGAGAGTAGTAGTAGATATTTCTTTTTTTTTTATACTTTATTCTAAAAAAAACTTTCACCTCTCTCTAAAAGGATATACGGCCAACAATTTGTAAGCATTTGTCTCGGGTTATTTTAGGCAACATCTTTGAATAAGAACGATCTCATTGTTTTCAAATATAGAGGTCTTAATAATAAACTTTGTACTGTAGAATGAAAGCTATTTCAATAATTTTTGAAATCTCTCTTCTGTGTTTTTACACAAGCATGTTTACAATCTTCCCCTTTATATTTCAGGTGTTTTCCCTTTCATTCATTTTGAATCTTTTTCTTTGTTGTCTCATCACTAACTGTAAATACTTTCCCAAGCTCCCTTCGGTTACGTTCCCATCCCCATAGATATATCACGAATATATCTTTCTCAGGCCATGACCGTCATCATGTAAGAGGCTAGCATTAACGCGGCGAGTTCCCACAATTCCGATTCACGATTGCAAGTTAATCTCTTTAACCTCCAAGTGGTTTCGACGAGATATCTCGTCCATCAAGATATGATAAGTTTTTCCTTTGACGAGATATTTTGTTACCAAGATATTAACCGATTTTTTGGTGATGACGAGATAAAAATATACTCAGTTCAGACTACAGGATCTTGACAGACGAGATATATCGTCCATCAAGATCTGGTCTTTTTTGCTGATGACGAGATTACTCGTCCAGACAGCCATAAGTAAGGTTAATAAAATGATCTGTTTAAATTTGGTAATTTCTTATTTTTAAGCATCTGTGTATTAGAGGGAAGAAACAAGGTATAAAGTTTTATCGAATTTTTATAACGATCCATTGAATAAGAAAATTTTCTCAAAAGTGTTTGGGAAATAAATGACAAATGTATTAAATTACCATACATAAATATAGAGTTTCATTCTAATAAAAATGTAACTCTCATAAAAATAAGAAATTAAATTGATACTGTTCTAAAATCACTTACCAAACAATTTTTATGTTCGTGTTTTTATTCGTAATCATCCATCTTGGGGGCTTCACTCACAAATGTTAAGAAAAAATGATTTATGTATCCTTAAGGGTATCCTTTTGTATAGTATCGAAAGATGTACACTTAAAGAAAACCACACTCATCTTCTACTCGAAAAATTTGAGCTACCTCCTTACAAGTTTCTGTAGATGGAATGCTGGATTGTTTTCCATCATCACACAAATCTTCAAATAGTAGAGTGTATCGTTAAAGAATTGCGGAGAACAGATAAAATCCAAAATAGAAGATATGGAATTACAGCTGTTTCTTTCCCACGTAATAATTTTGATATCTTTTTATATTGGTGTATATACGAGATTACATGCATTTCATGTACCTGTTTGTAAAAGCAAGCATTTTATGAGTCATTTTAAAATTTTAACTGCAAACAAATTTTCATGTTTTATTTTTTAATGATTTATTTCTTAATGCATAAACTTTAAACTACAAGATTATTAAGATAAAATTGTTTTTCTCAGACTCAGCCATTTATCTAGTAAATGAAACATGAGCTTTTAAATATATTTACTTATAAACATTGCAAAATATTGATCATATAGGAAATCGACCTAAATTTTTACTATTATAATGAAATTATTTAGCCGTCTGATTACCGGAGACAACAAGGTATTGGGAAGACAGAAATCAGCGCAGCATAGAAAATTGTGAGCGAAAGGCAAGATAGGTTTATATGTCAATAAATATCAAATCGGCTTTTCCAGAAAACTGGGTGCAGTGGAAATTCAGAAGTTAATTGTGTTAACATGACTGAAGTACGAACTTTTGTTGTACACAGTATTGGAAATAAAAATTAACGACAGTAGCAATTACACGGAATGCAATATCAATATTTTGACAAATTTTATTATAGTTGGCTGTATGAAATGTGTACACCAATGTGTGTGTTGATATCCATTATATTATAAATAAATTTAAATAAGGCTTGACGACTTTGCGGACATCAATTGGTATAAGAAGAAAGTTCAGCACAGATGTTATGATTGGATCTTTCAGTTATTCATATTAAAGTAAGACGTATTTTCACTGCTTCGCAGAATGTTGTTTTAATTCGTCTCTAACAGTCTCCTACCCTTATAGACCTGTAATACACATGGACATGCCATGTCTTTCTTAAATTACTTGGGTGAATTCGGTGATCCCAAGGTTAACAGGATTATTATTATGTTACTTCTTTAACATAAAAACAATAGAAAATGTTGATACATAATTACTAGATGCTCATTATAGCTAAAGTATGCCCACGTAACATTTAAGGCAAACACTTCAATGAATTCCCAATAAAAAACAGTCTAGTCCAAGCAGTCATTATGCAGTTTCGCGAAGGATTTTTATCCCTTAACGAGGAAATAAAAAGCACATTTGTTTAACGACTGATAATGACGCATCGCCATCATGAAACAAGATGGCGTAACCAATATCTTGGCATCACACCAATAACCACAACTCTGTACCCGAGCCTATCTTTTTTTCTCTGATTTTGATCAACTCAAGTTTGCTAATTTAAACTGCGGATGCGACGGCGTAAAATATTATCGCGAATACCTTGAGAGATGTGGAAATAATTTCGAGAGGTCTTCGGGCAGCTGGGTGCATATCAGAGCGAAATGGAAGTGCTGCACTGAAGGTCCATACAACAACTGTTCCAATAAGTGACGTCCGTGTTTCACGGAACATTCGACATCGTAAAAATATTACCGCACGTGCGGATTGGAGGTGTGGTTGCTGGGCAAGAGCTACCTCTTTCATTCGATGTACCTTCCACTTTTTAATGAAAGTTGCGAAAATGTGGTTTTTTTAGCTAAGTTTCGAAAGACATCATCTGAATGCCCCAGACCAGCGGTTTTCAACCTTTTATATATTTTGGCACACATAAAGCAATTATTATAATTCTGTAGTACATCAAAAATTATATTTTTTGCCAATCTGACAGGAAAAGAATGTATAATTTTGATTGATTTACAAAAGTAACAGTAATTACTTATCCTTTTTTTGCTTCAACATCGTTAAAACGTTGCCACGCTGCCGGATTAAGTGGCTTTGTAAAAATCTTATTGAAATCAAAAATGCATCATGCACCTTCCACTTTTTAATGAATGTTGCGAAAATGTGGTTTTTCAGCTGTTAAGAAAGACATCTTTAGAATGCCTCAGACCAGCGATTTTCAACCTTTTATATATTTTGGCACACTTAAAGCAATTGCTATAATCCTGCGGCACATCAAAAATTATATTTTTTTTGCCAAACTGACAGGAAAAGAATGTATAATTTTGATAGATTTACAAAAGTAAGAGTAATTACTTATCCTTCTTTTGCTTCAACATCGTTAAGGGGACCGGGAAAGCAAAATTCGACTAAAAAATCAATTTCTATTTTATTGCTCCTTTATATAGTTCAAAATCTCCTCTTTCCAATGATATATCACACTAGGTAATAGAATAAGAGAAAGTTTGAAAATTATGCACGTTTCCAATAAGCACTTCACATCTGACACGGCCTTTCAAATGTAAACAAACCGTTTGTGGACATTTCTAATCTTTGTTGCTCAACAATGTATATTATATTTTTTACTTTACTTTACTCAAATTATTTTCGATAATCTGGTAACAGTAGAGTTAACTGTAATCATTTAGTTTTTTTCTAACTATTTTTATTAATTTTACCATGCGATATAAGTTAGCTTTTCTGAGACATGACATTTGATCTGTTATGGACTAGCAATAAGGATAAATGTTGGTTTTCTGCACAATATGCAACAATCTGTCTGGGCAGAATATTTTTATTTACTGTCAAGTAACTTATCCAAATCACGGTCTTTGTCCAGTTGGGAATGAAAGCTGGTGGAAATTTCAACGTGCTGTAGCTAAAAGAGTGATGTGTATTACCATGATAAACACACACATATTGCCTTGCCTTATACTGCCTACATTTTGAAGACAATTAAATCAAATTTCAGAGACTTGGCGAATCCAGAATTGTTGAAAAAATGTGTTCACGGAAAGACTCAAAACCCAAATGAATCGGTGAACAATGTGATTTGGACTCGCGTTCCAAAAAATGTGTTTGTAACCATCCAAACTTTAAAACTGGGAGTGTTTGATGCTGTTTGCTGCTGCAACAGTGGAAATATTATAAAGTGCTATACATTATCTAGAGTTAAAATCAATCCAGGCTGCCATTTTATACAAATTTTTGAGAAAACTGGACTAAGACCGTGTTATCGATGGAGAGCGAAAACTCTCCGAATACAGTAAAAAGGCCCGCCATAGAAAGAAAAGCATAAAAAAAAATTGAAGATACTTCTATTAAAAATGAAAGAGATCACCCTTTATATAAATCAGGATTTCATTAAGGTTAGACGTAAAATTATTTATAAAAATTCATTTGAAATGTTTAAATCCATTTTTCTCAAAACTTAGATTTTTAAGATTCATGCCCCATTTTCTCAGAATCTACTGAACATAATGACTTAATATTTTTATGACATATTTGTGTTATATCTCTAAAGATTTTAACACGGGCATTTTTTGATTTTTTGAAAATTGGATTTTTTAGAAATTTAAATGTGTTAAAAAATGCTATCTAAAAAGTGATATTCAGTTAAAAACTTCTATAAAATTAAAAATTTTAAATAAAAAAAAAGTGAGCTGTTAAAGTTTGTATAACATATCAGTCTAACCACCATAAAAATTTTGTGTTGATTACTATTATAGTTATTGAGAAAAAGGGTCTTGAATTTCGTGAATTTAACATGGAGGAGATAGGGCCTTCCTTGTCCCCTTAACACTTTTCCACACGTGCGGATTTAAGTGCTTTTGTAAAAATCTTATTGAAATCAAAAATGATACTACGTAATAAAAAATATAATGCTCAAAAATAATTTTTTGGTTATTACTTAAAATTACTTGTGAACATGCGTGTCAAAAATTCAAGATTAAACCATTGTAATAAAATAAATCTTAAGCAGTTTAAATCACCATCCCCGTAAGGCAAAACAGAGCCATTTTTGAGGTACACCGATCGAAAATCGTTGACTTAGACTCTGCAAGATATTATTTAATTTTCCTAAAATGCGTCCGTCATCTGACCCTGATTCAAAATTACGTGGTATTGTCCTCGGATCTTTCCCTTGGGGGATCGCCCGTTGTGTTGCTCTAGTACGACGGTAATTAAAATACCTACCTTCCTAAAATGCTTTGATTTTTGCATTAGCTGTAAAGGTAACATTGACGTGAATATATATACTTGTGTAATTTTATTGGACTGTTAATATTTCAATTTTTGAGTTACCAAGCGTACCTGAATCAAGGTTCATCGAGCACTTAGTTTTCTCATCACACAAGGTTTGAATTGGGTGGAATTGCGAGTCACCTAGAGCATTGATTCCAAACATCTTGACTTGGCCAAATATGACACGCGCTAAAAATCCAAACCAACCAAAACTTTTTGGAACCATGTCAACCATGTCACACACCCAAATTTTAAGCGACGCCTTTTACAAAAATGTCCAAATTCGATTTAGTGAAATTTAAAAAACTTGTGTGATGAACTTATTAAATTTAACTTTATTACTACTTGTAAATAAAACTATCGTACTGAAAATAGATATTCATATTTTTGATATCCATGACTACATGGCTCTAGATGGGAGGTTACTGGTTCGAATATAGGCCCGGGCATGGATGTTTGTAAGCGTATGGTGTAGAGGCGACTGGTACACCTTAAATCTATCTTGGCCGAAAGTCCTCACGTTGAGTTGGTGTGGAAGTTTGGAGAGTGGGGTGCCAGCTCAGGTGTTGCTTCGTCAACTGACCGTGGTTCAAAATTACGAGGTGTTGTCCTCAGACCTTTTCTTTAAGAGACTGATCCCGGACCGTTGTCAATAGCCCGTTGTGTTGCTCTAGTACGACGTTAAATAAAATTACCATTACCATTACCATGACTACATGGAGTAAAGTTTGTCCATAAAGGCAAAACAAGAGTGCAGGAATGTCTTTTGCTATGTTAACATTCATCATTTGTCTAAAAACCTCTACTGCCTAATAATTAGGCATAGCCCTGCAGATTCCATGTTCTAAATCCCAAAATATGGACATCCCCCCCCTCAAATTTGTACTGCGCTTTCGAGTCGGGACATATGTGGCCGATTCCTGCAAGATAGAAGACGAATTGCTAATTTCACTATCCCTTTCTTGTCTTATCTAGATTTTTTTATCAATTTTTGTGCTTATTTTTCGTTTCCAGCCTGTCTACTGCGCATTTTGTTTTATTATAGAAACAATAAAAACCCCTTCACTTTTGGCTTCCACATTTTTACAGTAAAGTTAGAAAATATATTTTTTTTCTAATGATTGCTCATTCATTATGGGCTTCCTTTTACCTCATACCCACGACGCCACAGACTAAATTTGGTGCCGCACCAGGAAGTTGAGACGCACAGTTTGTGTAAGTGTTTTAATTAATGTCGCACTGGAGCAATACAAAGGGCTATTGGCGACGGTCCTGGATCAACAGCCGAGATCAACACCGCATAATTTTGAACCACGGTCGGATGACGAGGTCGAAAATGAACTGGCATCTCACTCTTCAAACTTCCACACCACGCCAGTTTGAGTACATTTAAGGCCACGACACAGGACGGTCTGCTTGGATTCGAACTCGCAACCCTTCAGTTGCTAGCCTGTTGCTCTTTATACCGAGCTACCGCGGCCCTCACAATTTGGGAACCCCTGCGATGGAGGATTTCGGATTCGAAAATAACGACTTTGTATACAGGTTTCACAAAAATAAATTTTAATTTTCCTTTTTCTGTTGCACAACCACTGACCTCATCGTCTCTCTGTACTAAAAGAAGGGAACTGGGGGCTGTTTCTAAGGGTAACCCAGCGGGTAAGTCGCAGTTATTCTTAACAAGAACCATCATCCCCATCCATGCACTTACAAACAAGGATTCGTACCCGAGAACTACTGAGTGGCAGACAAAAGATTTTTCTTAATCTTATTAAGAAATACTACACATACTACAGTAATGTTTTACTCTACCTACTATAAAGTTCTTCAGTAATCTCTATTGATTATTTGTGTTTATCACATCACTGTTAGTCTTAAGCAAATTGATAAATCTTTAGAGAATCAGTGTTCTCATCAACACTTATGTCACTAAATATGTTAAACGCGCAATTAACTTTTAGCTTTAAGTCTATCAAAATAATTTAATAAACAGACAAATAGGTTTGGTGGGTCAAAAGCAAACTCATCTATTGATGGTAGTCAACACATAGCTTACTTTTTTTTCTGTTATCAGTTTTGAGAGTTTAGACCAGCGGTTCTCATACTTTTTGAAGTCGTAGCACACTTGAAGTTCTACAAAAAAAATCGTCACACACAAAATGCTAAGAAATAAGATGCAAAAAGCAAAGAAATATAGAAATAACTGGAAAATGTTGCATACTTTTATTCAGCATTTTATTTCTGCTGATGAGAAACATGAACCTGCCGTGTCTTAACGTTTGCTTCACTGTTGGGGCGTTTGTATGACAAGAAAAAACACCCATTTTCTCCCATATAAATTCATTTTTATATCCACACATATATCTATCTGGAATTTCGTAGGGCGCACCGAGGCATGTCACCGGGCTCACCATTGTGCCTGGTACATCCTTTAAGAAGCACTGGTTTAGACATTGACCATACAGTATTATATTTTTAATTTTATAGAGCAAGGTCAAAAATAGGACAAACGACACCAGAGAGACCATACAAAAAAGGAGCAATTATTTTCATTTTTACGAGGAGAGGGGTGAGGATGGAAGCCAACGATTTTATCGTGGGATGTTCGTCTAAGCATCCTCTAATAGAACACCAAGGTTTCAACGCAACAGCGCGCCACGCCTATTCAGGTTTCAGGGTATTCCCGTTAAAGAGTGAAAGCTAAGTGATATCGAAACCATGAGAGAAGATAACCCAAGGCCTTGTAGAGGAGTTAGGAAAAAAGTATCCAAATGGCAACATTTTACTTGAACAGGAACTGAATGTGATTCTTTCAACGTAGAATATTTGTTCTGGTGAAAGACTGAATCACACACGCATTTGGAAAACATTTTGGCTCCACGCTAACATTTGAATTCATTATGACAGTTCCACTAAATATATTTAATTAATGCAATAAAACCTCGATAACTCAACACTCCAGATCAGTCGCCATTTCTTTTTCAGTCCTATCTACCTCTCATGGACGGTAATGGAATTAAACATTCGTTGACTCGTCGCGAATTCGAATGCTACTTCGGTTAACTCCCATCTATGGAAAAATCTTACAATTTGCACAGGGTGGTTTGTGTCTGATATAAAACAGAATGAAATCAAATTTGAATTTGATTGAAAACATCAATGAAATTTAGATGTACTATGCCTAAAAGAAATTACTACACCAATATCGACAAGAATATTGCAGTATGATTCTCAAGAAAACGATTTAACTACGGACATTTTAGAAAAAAAGCGCGAAAGTTAAAATGAAAACATTCTTACACCACCTAATAAAATGCAAGCTCTTGCAGCCTTATAAACAATTAGAAATTACCTCAGGTTAGTACTGTTTATAATTCAACAAGTTATGAATACCGTGATAAATTTAAAATTTACGTGATTGTTTGAACAATGCATATTGAGTACATTCTGTGGACACCACTTAAGTTGTCAAAATTTCTCGATACCTTGACGTCTACTCCAGGTTTTAATGTACAGTCGCGTATAAAAACCCGAACCACCTCCTTTTCTTCGAGCACTATTCATACTAGGGCAAATTCCAAGGTATCATTCAATAGAAAATAACTTCCTCTGCAAATTCAAATCCAAAAAAATTGCATAAGGTGATGTCTTCATATCACATTTTGCACAAACAACAATATTTTTAATGAAAACACCGTGTTTTGATGCCATAATCAGATTCTATACAGTTAAATTAGTCTAGATATCAAATTTCATGACTTTAGTATCAATATATCCCGAGATATTCAATGTTAAAAATAGTTTCAATTTTAGGGATCATCTCCACATAGAAAGACGCTATTCATAGAAAGAGGTTAATTGTAGTTATCGGTACCTGAATTTAAAATTTGAACACTATTTCAATATTATTTTTCAGCAATCTGCGAATTATTATATTCATGATGCAAGTGGAAACGATTTGAGAAAAAAATTACTATATTTACGATCCCAAAATTATTATCCTAGGTTTGTCAAACATTTTCTAAACTTTTGGTTACCCCCTAAAATCACAATGAGGAAAATTTAATGTAGTTCAAAAACTTATTAACAGAATGAGCTGAAATTTTACAGGGTCACACGCATATTAGAAGTCTTTTTGTATCGATTCCCATCAAAACATAATAAGGTTCCAATTCATAATTTTTTCGAACATTAATTTAATAATTATTATTGCATACTAAAACTATTTAAAAATAAATTATTTGGTGCATTTTGTGTTTATGGTATTTTGTAATTTTGAGAGTATAAATTTTTCAGCAATAAAGAAAAATTATTTAGAAAGATGTGCATAAAAGCCTGAGATGGATTTAACATTAAGAGCTCCAATATTTCTGTACTCAAAACTTCGAAATAGTAAGACCCAATGACATGAAATTTGGTATTTTAAGTTAAATTTTGATATAGATTTGAAATTATGTGTCGAAGTAGGGGTTCTTATTGGAAATTATGAAGTTGTTGCTCCATTTAATATAAAGACGGCCCCTTATTCAAATGTTATGAATTTGAATATATGGAAGACGTAGGTTCCTGTCAAATGCCATCTTTGAATTTGTTCAACGGTTAAAATTACTCGAATGAATAGGGGGTGGTACGTTTTTTCGCGACTGTACACTCATATTTGTGTTGATATCAATTTGTGGTTCCGTAAAATTATCACTTCACCCAAAATGTCCCATGATTTAAAATGCCGTGTAATTTTGAAGTGATCTGTTGTGATGGCCGAGCAATCTTCTTTAATCATAGCCACATGTGATCTCAAACAGAGCATCCATTATCGGAAGAGTTTGGGATTGCCGTGTGAATAAAATAATTCCTCCATCTTGTTGATAAAGAGCAAAGTCTTGTGAGTAATAATCTCTCACTTTTGGTGATTGATGGATTGGTGAAGGAGATATGAGAGAACATATGAGAAGGAGCACGTGACTGGCCCCAAGTTGATTGCAATGGCATAGCAAAACTTTTATAGTGAGATATTTTAGTGTTATTATGAATATTCCATGAACCTGCCAAGTCCTCGAGATTCACTACCCTACGATAATAGAATGGAAAGCAAGATAAGGGAAATAATGCATGCTTTAATAGCGGTTAGTCCCCCACGTGCTGTAATTACACTAGCAACCCTTCTGGGAATACTTTCAACAAGGTTTCGATACACAGCCATGGGTATTTGTGTCCGTTCCTGCTGCAAGAATGTCGCCAGCTCAGCTGTAGATCTCGGACGTGGTTCCCTGGTCCGTAAGCGTCGATCTAACTCATCCCGCAAATGTTCTATGGGGTTTAGGTCGGGACTATGAGCAGTCCAGGGAAGACGTCTCACATCCATATCTCGATACCACTGCTTGACAAAGGCTACAGCATGACATGGATCGTTGTTGTTCTAGAAATAACATTCGTCCATTCCATAAAATTGCCAGAGCGTAGCAAGAACCTGATTGTCCAAAATGTTCAGGTAATCGTCGGCGTTCAATTGACCAGGAACAACGTGCAAAGGTCCAGGCCATATTATGAAAAATACCCCCAAACAAGTAGTCGGATTTTATACAAATCCGCTGGTGTCCGGTTCCTTATTGTAGGGTAGTGTATCTCATCCATTAATATCTGACCAAATTCGGCAACGACGTGATATCTCTTCATTATAAAGTGACAATGTTTCGATGATGAGATCAAGATCTGATCAGATTTCTTCTAATAACGAGATATCTCGTTCATCAAGATCTAGTCAGTCTTGCTGATAAAGAGATACCTCGTCGAGACAAACTCCAGAAGGGTTAATAAGAAATCATAACAATTATACCACACAATTAGTTTGGCACATAACAAAAAAATTACAAATTGAAACAACATGTTCCGCAAGAGACTTAACGGAGGACATTTTAATTTTGAAGTTGAATAGATGTATCGAAATTAAAAACATACCGAGTAATACTTATAAACTAACTTTTAAGTATGATGACTTTTTTTATTTATAGTTTTCTAGTGGGTACAAATAAATATTTATTTGTTTCATTGAGACAAAACCTATGATCTTTACCTACTCCCGCTTGAAAAACGTCAGTTAAAAATATGTCTATTCTCGTGAAACGTATGAGAAAACTTAATGATCTTATTCGTGTTAAAATCTGATTTTCCTTAACTTTGTAAGAGTAAAATGCCTTTGCTTAGTTAATATAAATAGTAAATTTGAATATTGAATGGGTGCATAATTGCGAAAGTACCAAGTAATAAAAGGTTACCAATAAATAAGTATTAGAAAACTCAGGTCTAAAAATTTTATAAAAGCAAATTTCAAATCGTTCAAAAAAATAATTTAGAAATGATGTTTTTCGGATGGGTAGTTTTTGTGTGATTCAGGTTGAATTGTTGTAAAACATAATATTTATATATTCTAATATTTTAAAGAGTAAATTTTCTGCAGATATGAAGGATACGCATGAAAGTGAAAAGTTTTAACTGAGATAGAAACAATATAAATGTGTGTAATATGCTTCATTTTTTTTTGTACATTTTACATTAACTTCAGTTCCTTCCTAAGATGTTTAACCTTCTAGAAACAATGAAACGAAACTAGATATTTTAATATAAACACACACACAAAAGGTATGATTACTCTTTCTTTATTATAATATAAAATAAACATTAAATTATTTTATTGAATCACTTTACAAAGTTTTACCCTTTAAAATTGTCCCGATTCATAATACAAAATATCTCTATCCATCAATTAAAATATGCATCATCAAATTATTATTTTTTCATAATCTTATAATAATTAAATAATTTTCATAATATTATAATAATGAAATAATTTTCATAATATTGTAATAATTAAATAATTTCCATAATATTATAATAATTAAATATTTTTCACAATATTATAATAATTAAGTAATTTTCATAATATTAAATAATTATTATTTTTGGTATGGATAAAATTGAAAATTTAATCCATTCCAAATTAATTCACATTTATTTTTATTGATAACTATGGAACGATTAAAGAAAAATGAATGCACACTAAACTAATTCAAGCGCTTGGGTGAGCGAGTTTTCAGCCTAGCCGGTTTTCTTCCTTAATTTCTCTTTCGAAAACCCAACTGTAGAACAAACACATTATAGCCAAGACAGATTTGATTGCCTTTCAAAGTCTTCGTTATTTAAACGTGAAACATTAATGATTCCCTATTCTTAAGAAACGGGTTTCTTTTGAGTAACTGTTATACAAAGTTTTTCGAACGGGAGCAGATGTCAAAAAAGTTTGCTGAAGATTTCGCCATTCGTGACTGGTGTAACAGTTTTCTGGTTAACAAAACGATTATTTGTGAATTATCTGAGAGTCACGAAGTTTCAGAGTAGTGTAGAATCGTTTTTACTCACAACAGATGTAATTACTAACTAACCACATATTTTGGTTGAAACAGTCCTAGGAAAGATTCTGTTGGGTTCAAAACTAGTTATAAGTCATCGGGGCTGCAGATTGCAGAATCGAATACATGCGTGTGAACCTCTAAGAAGGTTAATCTTATGAAATACCCTACAATTTATGAAATCTTGAAGCTACCAGTTAAGGAAAATGTTCGAATAAACGTGGTAGGAGTATTTGATGGATATTGTGTCTTTGTCGTGCATCCATCCTGATTTTATAGGATAAAAAAATTAACTTTAATCAAATTTCCTCAGCCGTCAGTTGCCTATTGTTTTTTAATTATTGCTTCAGAGGAGTACCTCACTAAATACACTATGATAATTTGACTTAGAAACTACCGATTAGAGAAGATCTGAAAAAAATCTTTGTAAGTATTTTCTGGATATTGTTTCTTTGTCTCTTCGGGGTCCTGATTTTATCGGATAAAAAATTAACTTTATAAAATTTTCTCAGTCAACAGTTGCCTGATGATATTTAACTATTGCTTCAGAGAAGAACCTCACTAAATACACTATGATAATTTGACTTAGAAACTACCGATTAGAGAAGATCTGAAAA
The DNA here is from genome assembly GCA_947359465.1 of Metellina segmentata. Lineage (NCBI taxonomy): Eukaryota > Metazoa > Arthropoda > Arachnida > Araneae > Tetragnathidae > Metellina > Metellina segmentata. The sequence continues at coordinate 58,871,408 of OX375882.1, forward strand.
AAATCTTGGTAAGTATTTTCTGGATATTGTTTCTTTGTCGCTCTTCGGTCCCGATTTTATCGGATAAAAAATTAACTTTATAAAATTTCCTCAGTCAATAGTTGACCAATGATTTTTAATTATTGCCTCAGAAGAGTATTAATACATTATGATTCATTTGATTTTAAAACTGCTTATTATAGGGAAGGTCTGAAAAAAAAATCTTGGTTGGAGTACTTTCTGGATATTGTTTTTTTTTTGTCACGCATAGGTCCCGATTGTATCAGATAAAAAAAATGACTTTATAAAATTCCCTTAGTCAACAGTTTCGCATCGATTTTTAATTATTGCCTCAGAGGAGTACAAATTACATTATGACTATTTTAATAAGAAACTACCGAATTGAGAAGGTCTGAAGAAAATCTTGGTGGGAATATTTTCCCGATATTGTTACTTAGTCGCTCATCGGTCCCGATTTTATCGGATTAAAAAAGGAACTATCAAATTTCCTGAGTCAACAGTTGCATATTGATTTTTTATTATTGCCTCAGAGGACTATAAATACATTATGATTATTTGATTAAGAGACTACTGATTAGAAAAGGTCTGAGAAAAATCTTAGTAGAAGTGTTTTCCAGATATTGTTTTTTTATCGCGCATCGTGGTTCCGATTTTATCGCCTAAAAAAATTAACTTTATCAAATTTCCTCAGTCGATAGTTACTCATCGATTTTTAATCATTTGCCTCAAAGGATTAATTTTACTAAAGGTATTATGATTTGAGACAGAGACAAAGAAACTACTGATTACAGAAGTCCAGGGGAAAATAATTTTTAGGAGCGTTTTCTAGACATTGTTTCTTTCCCGTGCATCCGTCCTGATTTTATCGGATAAAATATTAACTTTATCGAATTTTCTGAGTCAACAGCTATCCATTGATTTTTAATCATTGCTATGATTGTTAACGACTGATTTCATTTTGGTGTCGAGAGAATCTTAGAGATAAAGCTACCTTTCACCCCTTTCCAAATGAGTTCCGTATTAGCCGTATTAGTTGCTTTTGTCTTATACGTGTAGGATCAGATAGGAGGGAACAATTGACGTCAAGGTGTTTAAAAACGTAATATTTCGACTGCTAATCTACCAAAATAACAGATATAGAGTATCGCTATTAATGCTTTCAATGAACACTTCATACGGAACTTAGTTATTTGCTTGTTCCTCTAATCAGTGCAAAGTGTAACTATATTATGCACCATTCATGAGTTTTTATTTTTGCAGTGTCTATTTAAAACTAAATTAAATAGAAAATAAATTGAGGGTTAAATCCCTCTATTTTGATATATTGAAATAAAATTAATTTTAAATTCAGATTTTAGATTTAATGTGAAAAAGTTAATTATAAGTTCGTACTAGATTCCAATTTCATCTTGATTTAACTTCAGTATTAAAATATTAATTAGAAGTCAATCGAACTGTGTTTCAATTAATTATGTAAGCTTAATTTTGATTAATATAACATTTAAAATTCAACTTATAATTTCATGTGTTTGGAATTCAATAAGTCATTAATGTACTGGACACAAAAAAATGTCAACAAATGGTGTGTAAAACACAGAAATCTGACAAAGAAATGGGATTGTTTTTGTTATTATAAGTTCAACAGTATCACTTTGAAATAAATATAGTCTCTCTACATAAATTTGTCTAAAAAGAAGACCGCATCACCTGTTTGTAACTCAATTTGTTTTCAAAAATTGCAAAAAAATCTAGAATACCTTAAAAACATATGTTTAAGTTTAAGTTTTTTGAAGTACGAGTAAGTTGAATAATTCTAACACACACCGAATATATTGTTTGAATTTTTAAATATATTAAAATACAATATTCAGAACTAAGGAAATAATTTCTGTTTTAGTAGAGCGAAACAGCTGTACCAAATTAGTTGATTTGAACAGAAGAAATTAAACATTAATTTGTCGATAAACAATAAGGATGCCGGTTAATCCTTGTGATGCCGGCTCTCTTTACAAAGCAACTTAACTTACAAATTATAGAGGAAAATAAAAAGTTTCAAGTGCAAAAAATATAACACTCGAACTTTGTTCAATAAGTATTAATAATAAAAAACTAAATAATTCTACTTACTATTAATAACTTGACTTTAACTTTCACAAAATGCTTCAGATGGAGATTTAAAATATCAGACATATCGTAAGTCATGCTTGGCCGAGAGCACGGGATGTCACCGAAATAGTAAACAAACAAACAGTCAACGCTGGTCAACACAGAATGTGAAATGTGAAAATATTGGAGACATATCAAAGACAGTAGTATTTCAAGATCATTTCGTATTGTGGTAGGAAGCTGAAAAGGACGGATGGAGTAGTTTCATCTTGCTGTTCGACTAGGGGGGGAAACGTCATAAAACGTCACATCTCTATGCTGTCGCCATCTATTGAGCTTAATAGAAACCTACAGATAAGTCATTACGCCAGTAGGTTATCTGATATGCCCTCACCTAGCAACAGAATTTGTGCGGACTATTGGAAGGTTCAAGCTCCAAAATCAATTTAAAATCAAGTCTGGAAGCCTTTTATCATTTATTTCAATGCTGTATGTTAATGCTACGAATGGACTTCGCTCTGTTTTTCATAGTTTTTTTATTCAGTGATATTAGTGTTTTTTCAATTCAATGCTCTTTTTTTTTGTCAACTGAGCAAAGTTGGTAGTCTATCAAAGGATGATGAAAGCAATTTCTGACGAAAGGTTAGGGAGAACAGAAATATACGTTCAACGAGGGCCTTTCAGTACCGTATCAAGAATATAAGACAGTCGTATCCTCATTTAACCCTCTAAGAGACTCACACGCATAATCTCACAACATGGTAACATGATTACAATCTGCAGTCTTCCCCTCCATGACTTATAACCAATTTTGACCTCCTTGACCAATATAGCTTTTCCAAAGGATTATATTCTAAGGAAATGAGCAATAGAACCTTTCTAAAGGACTTCCTTTTTATGGAAATGATGAACAATAGAATCTTTCCAACGGATTCTATTCTAACGGGAAATGATAAAAATTATTTCCAATGGATTCTATTCTAAGGAAAAAGGAGTAAAAAAATCGCTCCAAAGGATTCTAATGTAAGGAAAGGACCAAAACAAGCCTCCTATCTCTCTCCAGGGATTCTTTCAACAAATAGATATACACTGAAGAGCCAAAACATTATGACCACCAACTCAATAACGCGTTGCTCCTCCTTTGGCCAGTAAAACAGCTGCAACTCGCCTGGGCATAGATGCCACAAGTTCTTGGTACATGACTGGAGACAGGTTGTACCAAATGTCTAAGCAGCGGTCACGCAATGTCGAGATATTCGGACCTGGTGATGTTTGAGCTCTGAGCTGCAGCTCCAAGACACCTCAAATGTGCTCTATCGGATTAAGTTAGGTGGCCAGGACATTAAATGGAATTCATCAGTATGCTCCTCGAACCACTCCAACATAATCCGAGCCTTGTGACATAGGGCGTTGTCCTGCTGGAAGAAACCATTTTCAGTTGGGAAGACAGACGCCATGTAAGGGTACAACTGATCCGCAATGATGTTCAGATAGTTCGCAGCGTTCATTGTCTGTTCTACTACAACTACGGGTCCTAGAGTCACCCATGAGAATGTCCCCCAAAGCATAAATACCGCCACCAGCAGCCTGTGTATGACCTGCTGTTCGAGAGGGGAGCAACTGTTAGACTAGCAGACGGCGTAATCTGACACGACCATCGACGTGATGAATGAGAAATCGGGATTCATCTGACCAGGCAACTCTCTTCCACTCATCTATGGTCCAGTCTCGATGTTCCCTAGCCCACTGTAGGAGTAGTTGACGATGACGCTTGTCCAACAGAGGAACACGCGTGTGACGTCTGCTGTACAGTCCCACATCCAACAGTGTGCGCTGAACTGTGTGTACCGAAATACTTGCGCTTGGACCTGCATTGTATTGGGCTGTCAGCTGAGCCACTGTCTCGCGCCGATTTTACTTTATCAAGCGGGACAGCCTCCGACGTCCTTTTTCTTTGAAGACGCGTGGACGACCAACACCTTGGCGTCTACTGCTGATGTCACCGTCATTTATCCACTTTGCAGGAATACTAACATCGGCAGATCGTGAACAACCTACCAGTCGTGCAGTTTCGATGATACTCGTTTCGAGTCTTCGGGCCATTACGATCTGTCCTCTATCAAATTCGCTTAGATCAGCAGCCTTTTCCATCACTCGTAAAAGCAAGTGCAGGAATGATTACTTACCTTCTCCAGCAGCAGTTAAATACCATTCTCACTTAATCACGTGCCCTCCACGTCATCCAGACGAGTTCATTGAAAAATATGGGGATGGTCATAATGTTTTGGCTCATCAGTGTATTAATTTAGTCACTAGATGTGTTATGGGGTACAAGCGATAATGCACTACAAGGAAATATCATAATGCTCAAAGTATATTAATATTCAAGTTAAACGTTACCTAATGTTTTTTTCTCAACCACGCTAACAACACTACACGGATGAGCTCTATGAAATTTGTCACGTAGGAATTCACTTAATTTAATTAATGTGTTGGTTGTGTACGAAACATTCGAACCTTCTGCTACAAGCCCGAAAAAAATACAAACGTCGATCAGAAAGAAAGACAATCTGCGTAGTTATACCATATACACTGCAACTAATTCCTACCAATGTAGAAAAGGTCTTCCCAAAATAAATAGAAACATTGAAAATACCCTTACCTATCAAAAATTTTACCTGTAAATGTTTCCAAGTTCGTCGAAATACACTCGATAACAAAAAAATAGACGCACCAAGAAGGAATCATCCGATTGCTTTGAAATTTTGTATGCAAAAATGTTTTGACCAAATATGCAAATGATTAAAATTTGGTGTTCAATGAATACATAGTGCGATCTCCAGCGCATCGGAACTGCTCATCCAGCAGATGTTTATAAGGAGTTGTTCTTGAACTGTTGTTAAAAATTTCTGCTGCATTGCGATTTAGGATACCTTTCAACGACTGATAAAATACCTCGTCGCAGGATTCGAGCTCATTACGAGCAACTTTCAGAGTTTGAAAGAGGTCGTATCATTGGATTGAAAGAGGCAGGTTGAGAAAATCGGAGAATCGCTCGTATTGTGAGTCGAAGCGATGCGGCGATTAGAAGATGCTGGCAAGAGTGGGTGGACAGTGGCAGATTTCAGCGTCATGACGGTAGCGGTCGACGTAGGGCCACAATAGATCGCGAGGACAGAGTGATTGTCAGATCAGATGTTACAGCGCCTGATTCATCGCTATCAACCATCAGTCGTGCGACCCACACATGAGTGTACACCATGACCATTCACAGACGGCTGAGAGAGCGAAATCTATGCTCGTACCGACCGTTACGCCACCTCCCACTCATGCCTGCACACTGTTGAGCCAGATTACAGTGGTGCTTGGCTCGATCAGGCTGGAATGATGCTGACTGGGGACGTATAGTCTTTAGCGACAAATCCCGCTTCCAACTGCGTCCTGACGATCAACGAAGACGTGTCTGGAGACGCCCAGGGCAGCGTGCCGATCCTGTTTTCACTATTGCACGCCACACGGGCCCTCAACAAAGAGTTATGGTCTGGGGTGCCATTTTCCTTGATAGCCGGACCCCTTTGGTCGTCATTAGAGTTACACTTACTGCACAGCGGTACGTTGACGACATTCTGAGACCTGTTTGCTACCGTTCCTTTCGCAGTACCCTGGGCTTATTTTTCAGCAAGACAATACCAGACCACATACGGCACGAGTTGCTATGAACTGTCTTCAAGCATGTCAAACACTTCCTTGGCCATCCAGATCACCAGATCTCTCTCCCATCCAGCATGTCTGAGATATGATGGGAAGGCGACGCCATCCGGTAGGGAATGTTGATGACGTAGTCCGACAATTGGAGCAAATTTGGCAAGAAATACCGCAGGTGACCACCCGGGAGCTTTATCGGTCTATGCCACGCCGTGTGGAAGCTTGCATCCAGGCTAGAGGCGGGTCAACACCTTATTGAGCTCGTTACTGTAGCTCTGAAATAAATCATTAAATTGTTCTGAAATTTTAATAATTTTCTATTCTGTACATAATTTTCCTACCCACCAATTTTTGCCTCCATCTGACAACTCCTTCTTGGTGCGTCGATTTTTTTGTTATAGAGTGTATTAAGCATTAGAAGACCCACGCATAGAATCTGATACTTATATCAATTGATTGCAGTGTTATAACTTACTTTACATGTCGTTGAAATCCTTTATAATTGCTATAAGCTATGATATGCCGATTTAATTCAGCTAAATGGAATAAAATTAGTCAAAAAATTATAAAACAGCATTTCGTGAACTTCTTACTGGGGTTAATTCTTATTTTCGATTCAGTGCGTGATAAAAAGTTCATACCTCAATCATGTTACCACAATTAGCTTCTGGATGTCCAATTCAATTGCTCTCATTTACTTGAATAGCGATTCGATATTTTTTAACATCTAAACCTATTTTCTCATTCACGCACATTTTATTTTCTGAAGTGATTTTCTGAATCACAGATTCATCATTGCCTTCTGTCGTCATCAGACTTCTGAAGAATTTCACTATAGAGACAAGCATTGATAAGTCCATTTTATACATCCTAAGGTAATATAATATTTCAAAAAATAGGGCAACATTTTGTGAACTGGGTTAATTTATATTTCCAATACAGTGCGGGGGAAAAGGTTCATACTTCCACTCCAGTCATGTTACCATAAGACACGTACTTTGCCTACAGTATAGCGCAGTACAGCTAGTGTCCAGCATATGTGTTCTTCAAACATAAAGCTCCTATTAATATTGAAAGAGTGTGGAATGTGCACAATACCCATGCTGGGGCGAAAGCCAACCCATTCGCTACATATTCTTAATTGGGAGAGCATAGCCTTCGCTCTGACTAGCTGCAGTCACTACACATGTAGTGAATGCCCCCTAGGAAAATTTGGTAGATGTCTTTGCAAATTACTACGAGAATCGTTATTCGTAGATTGTGAAACTGAAATTCAAACATCCATCGCTAACCGCATACTGAAAAGTTTTCAAAGGTAGATGTTCTTCAGGTCAACTTTACATTGACTCTAAATCGGTGTCTTTATAGCGGGAGACAAATAAAGACATATTCCTATTTATTCGTCTTACCAATTATTACCTGCAACAGACTTAAGCTCGCAAGGCTTCGGTGAAATTGCAACATAGACATTTCCGTCTTATTTCAGTGACCGGCATAAAATTGAATCGATGTGATACACGCATTTGTAAGATTCTGATTCCTGAACCGTTCTCCGAACACTTGGAGGTAGTATAGGAGTTGTTTGCCATAAGAAAATTTACTAAATCGGCTTGTCACTCGGAGACACTTTGGGTGATGCTTATTGCCACTGGGTTGGTATCTAATCTAATGAATTCCAATCCATCTAGGAGGAGCGTCGTATGCCCGCAGTGTAGCATGTAGGGAAGAAAATCACCTCTCACATACTACATGACCATATGTTTACTAGTAACGTTTCTCTATCAATGCTTGCAAGTTTGTTGTATAATACTCTCCATTTTACCAATGCTTGATGTATAATGCACCCCACTTTACCCATACTTGATGGAGTAAACAGAGGTACAAGTGCCATATGGTCAGCGAGAGAGAAAGTACCATGGTGACGCGCTGTTAGAGTTTTACGAGGGAGAGGTAAATGTTGATATATGTATGATAATGTATGTTGATATATGTATACGGCTGTTTGGTTATTTTTTGTTATTATATATATATATATATATATATATATATATATATATATATATATATATAATAACAAAAAATAACCAAACAGCCGTGGTGCATTAACCAGAAACCGAAACTCGAAACTACCCATTCAAGCGCGCTGAAGCTGCATGGTAAGCAATATAATTTCAAGAACACAAGAATTTCCCAAAAAAATTCCAATAAAAGTCTTAAAAAATGATAAAAAAATGAAGAAATGTTGGTGGATCAGGGCGTCATCAGTGAGTAGCCTGACCCTGGTGGTGTTTGGGGGAGTGTATGAGCAATTTTATCAGCCAAATGCTGCTCATATGTAGAAAACACCTTTTTATGTTGTTTGGGTCAGGCTCCTCCCTGATCCACCAACATTTCTTCATTTTTTTTATCATTTTTTAAGACTTTCATTTCAAACAAGCAATATATATATATATATATTGCTTGTTTGGGGTGTTTTTCATGATATGGCCTGAGACCTTTGCATGTTCCTGGTAAATTGAACGCTTACGCTCACATAAACATTTTGGACAATCAAGTTCTTGCTACGCGCCGACCAACCGGTATAGTGGTTAAGGTGTTAACCTCTAGATCGGAAGGTCCCCGGTTCGAATCCGGGTTCGGGCATGGATGTTTGTAAGTGTATACCAGCTCAGGTGTTGCTTCGTCATCTAAACATGGTTCAAAATTACGAAGTATACAAAAATTTTTAGGGGCAATGATGGTGCTCCCACTGGGTGCTCCTTCACAAGTGGCCATCACTTCCGGCCTTGTAGTGGCCAATGTCTTAGGTCAAATGTGCCCGCCATTAGAAGAAAAAAAATTTCTTGCTACGCTCAGGCATTTTTATGGAACGGACGAATGTTACTTCCAGGACAACAACGCTCCATGTCATGTTGCAGCCTCTGTCAAACAGTGGTATCAATATATGGATGGAATCTTAGAGAGGTGTTCTGAGAGTATCGTCATTGACCTTTTGATTTGGCTACATCTTCCACCACCTCAACTCAACGGACGGATTTGCGGTATATTTCTGGGTAAAACGACAGAACTAATGAACGACATTCATGTGTCTCTTCGACGTCGAATGTGCGTTTAGCATGATGGGGCTCCAGCACACTCCACGGGTGATGTGCATAATTATTTATTATTTGAATGCCCTTTTAGGGGCAATTAAATAATTATTAGACAGTTGGATTGGCCTGGGTAGACTTTGCTACCACAACTACCCGAATTTTTCCTATTGGGATACACAGAGTTCGTGTACTGTACTCCCATTTACTCGTCAATACCTCTTCACAAGACCTGCCTTTGCTGCAGCTTTTCACGAAATAAGCGATATTTTGACGTGGTCTTTAAACTCAAGCCAGTACTAGGTGACCAGTATGTAAAGTTGAATGTCACAAAAATGGGCATCAAGTTCGGTCAAATCATATCTGTACTATCAACGCGGACCAAATCAACCTAGTGTCATTTAATAGTCACATGTCAATAGCCTAGTGTCATTTAATAGAGAACAAAGACTTGTTAGCGACCTTTAGTTCGCGCACTTCGATATTTGAGACGAAGGAGCGGCGTGTATACTTCAAATCGCTGTAACTAACTCGGGAATGAGAAGCGCTATGACACCGAAATTGGTCTCAAACGAACTTCAAGATCTGTCAATTCAAGGCACTAGAAATGAAAGGGAATACAATATTGGTTATTAAGCGTTCGTTCAATTTTGAAAAGATTTAAATATTCACAATTTTTGTAAAATTTTTACAGTTTCGATAGATACTCGTCGAAAGACGAGCAGAATTATATCGAAGGTAGACAGCGCATAACAGCCAGTCGTCTTTCGATAAACACTGAATTGACTGCTGAATTTGTCTCTTTTCATTTACTACACCGAAATAAATACTATACGCTAACGAGACTAGGTTTAATTCCTATAGAGAGTTTGACGTTAGAAGAAATTGAAGAAATTTTCTACTGCAACTATTCGAGGGAAATGATGGAACATAATCGATTTTCCAAATAAGGATCGAGGAGAGTAGCACCAAACAATTAATCAATCGGACCTTGTTAAAAGATGACAAGAAATATCGGGAGCATTTCAGGTTGAGTGGTAGAGCGCACGCTAACGATAATTTGGTATGCACACACAAACACCGACAAACCCTTAAAATTAAGGTAGATAGGTGTTTTAATAAGTCGCTCTGGAGCAACACACGAGCTATTGGCAACGGTACGGAATCAATCCCCCAGGTAAAAGATACGAGGAAAACACCACGTAATTTTCAACCACGGGTAACTGATGTGGTAAAACCTGAGCTGGCTCCTAAATTTCCACACCACGCCAACCTGGTATTAAAATTAACGAATTAATTAACTTCAGAAATCCTACATATACATTTTATAAATCACTAAAATACAAAGAATTAAACAAGTTTAAAAAAATATGGTAATCGATACTTAAAAATAAAAAAAACTAAGCATGAAATTACAGATACAATCAATGGTGACAACGGTTTTTCCGAGTTTAATTTATGCACCATATGTTTGTACAAGAATTTGACTTCCTCTGTCACCAGCTGCTCTAGTGAATTGCCATTGGCTAATTTTTTTTAACATAAAACGATAATTTTTTTTATTCACTATTTTTACACCTGAAGGATATCAAATTCGCGGCCTTGATATGAAGGAAGTGCAAAATAAAATTTGTATTTTCAGAATTAAGGACCTGTGTTGCTATGAGAAGACTATCTTTAAAATGCTCTTTTATCACTTATCTAGAGGACTTGGTGATTCGGACATTTTTTCTGTTTAATTCCATTATCAATATTATTGTATATTTATAGTTTTTATACTATCAAAACACGGACTTGGAAACTTTTGGATATATTGAACCAAATGTATAGAAATTACTCGCTCTTAGATTGATATCCTTGTGCAACAATTTATTCGATTTACCGTTAAATCATTAAAGGTAATCAATTTAGAAGTATTAGTCAAAATTTAAAAAAAATGAGTTCATTTTTTTATATGGGGGGGGGGAATGTCACGGTCAATTGCATTTTATCTTTTTAATTATTGATTTGTGCACCATTTTTTTCTTACAAAAATATTTATTTAGACCACACTTAAGTTAAATTAATTAATTAATAAATTTTATTAGAATTCTGTAAAAGAGCATCAATAAACTTCTAAATTATATAATCATTGCTATTAAGTGAAATATTAACCAAAAACGAGTTGCAAAGTTTAATTAGGATTTATTATCGAATAACTCTAGTATTTCAAATAATTGAAATTCCATACAGTTTCACAACAGTTGTGTGTCATTTTCTTTTCTAGAAAATGTGTAGGGTAAAGTAATCTACAATTTCAGGTGTTTAATGGTGAAAGAAATGCCAAATATTGCTTTTATATTTAAATACAGTGCATATTAAGTTTAAACAAAATTACACAAAATATTTTACTTCACCTATGTAACAAAATGTATGAATTTAAATGAAAATGGAGTATTAGTACATTGAATATTTTCGACCAATTTCACGTTTTCTGTCCGTTTTGGGCCCTTCTAATGCAAAATCGTTTTTTACGCGTTTGGTGTCTATCTGTCCATCTGTATGAAAGTGTGTGCCTGGACAACGACCAAACAATTTAATACATATTTTTTTTATCAAATTATGCATACTGTGCATTCCTACGAGGGCTGTTCAATGAAGAATGATTATAAATTAATAAAAAATAATATCCTGTACTAATCCTCCAAATTTTATGGTCTTTCTCAAAATGCTCCCCATTACATGCAATGCACTTATCCCACCTCTTTTCCAGTCTTCAAACACATGCTGGAAGCCATTTTTTGATAGGTCCTTCAAAATCACCTATGCAACTTTTACCACTGCCTGTGATGATGAAAACCGCTTTTCCCGGAGGTGTTTCTTCAAATTCGGGAAAAGAAAAAAAAATCGCTGGGTGTTACACCAGGACTATATGGAGGATGTGGAACGCGCATGATAGTGGTTTATGAAAGATCTGACGATTTTTTAAAGCGAAAAAAAAATTGCAATGCAGTGTATTGCACTTCGCGTGTCAAGTCCATTTTTGCTGTAGGCGAAAGTAAAACTAGACGTTCTTGGCCGGCTGCCAAGGCCTCAGCAATGACGTCATGACCGTAAAACTTGCGCTATCTATTCTCCACTTATCCCGATACACATTCAATATGAATTTTATATTTTCCTTGATTTTTTAATTACCTTCGAACGAATAATTTAAATTATGATCATTCTTTATTGAACAGCCCTCGTACATTCATTTAGTGACTGAGTTTGGTTGTGTTAGTATGTCTGTCAGTGTTTTCGTTCTGTTGGATTTTGTGGTGTGTTTGTACAAGTATCGCATAAAGTTTATTCCACATACATTTGAATGCAATTTCTTTATTTTATACATCATGTTTCAGTATAGTAAATATATTATTCACATTTTCTCTGTTGATGTATTTAAATCAGAGAATTGATGTTTAAAAATATCGATGCCATTAAATTAAGTTTATTTGTACCCCTTATTCAAGTATCTATCTTTGCGACCTTGAAGAGCGGGAACATGATAGCTCACCAAACGCGCGTTTTACGCGCCTCATGTGAATGGGACCTTAAGGTCAGTCAGTCAGTTTCCAGGAACAGTCAGTTCGTATAAGTCAGAGGCAGTGGTTCCAAAATGCATAAATATAGACGGAACATGTGCCCGCAGCTTCCTTTTATTTCTTCCAGTTGCTCTGTTTAAAGATCTGTCTTATAGTTGTGGGTGAAAAGGTGAATCCTAAATTATTGAATGGTTGAAGTGATTATTCACCATGATCAAAAACACTAGTCTGCTATTCAACAGCCAATCGGCGAAGTCGATTGGTTTGTCCACGTGATTTACACTTCAGAGATCTTTCGACAGCGACTCAGCCCACGTCCTCTGTCGATTTCATTAGAAGGCAGATGATAAATACAGGGGTTGGACAAAATAATGCGAACACCTGTGAAAAGAGAATTTTTTTTATTAATAGGCCGTTGGTTCTCCTTTTGCATGCATTACAGCTTGTATCCTACGTGGAATTGACAAATACAAGTCACGAACAACAATCAGAGGGATACGTTCCCACTCAAATTGCAATGTCCCTAATTCAGAAATTGCCCTTGGAGGGGGGAATTGACTGCGCAGCTTGTTTTCCAAAATACCCCACAATGGTGCAATTATATTGAGATCAGGGGACTGAGTGGGCCAGATGAGGTGCTCTATTTCATCGTCGTGTTCATAAAACCAGTCTCGGGCAATTCCACAGGAGTGAATAGGGGCATTATCATCTTGGAAGACTGGTCGTTTATCAGGAATCGCAGTTTTCACCATTGAGAGAAGATGATCGGCCAGAGGACTGACATAATCCTCTCCTGTAACACGGCCATTCAGAACAACAAGTGGGCCAAGACCACGATGTGATATCGCACCCCAGATCATCACTGAACCGTCACCATGCTTAACCGTAGGCCGAAGACAGTCAACTTAGACTTCTGGTGGCGTTCTCCAAACGTATACACCTCCATTTGTCGGAAATAATGTGAACGACGATTCGTCTGACAATATTACATTCTCCCATTGATGTTGTGTCCAATTTCTCGACACCATATTCGTCGCTTCAAGGCATTGCATGTTGTAATCAATGGTTTTGAAATAGCCGCTCTACCATGAATATTTGCCATATGCAGTTCAGGCCGGATAGTTTTTGATGAAACTGTTTCCTGTAGATGTGTGTTCATCTCAAATGTTATCTGGGATGGTGTTGTCTTGTGTTTTATTGTCACAATCCGCTTCAAAACCATTCTGTCTCTGTCATTCAGCTTCGATTTTCGGCCACTGTTGTGCTTTTTAGATAATGTTTTTTCCTGTTTCAAATACGCTGACGTTACAGTCGACACTGTACTTCTTCCAAAACTTAGAAGGGTGGACGTTATCGTTACTGAGCTTACAGCAAGACGGGACAACAATCATGCCTCTTTTGAAATGAGAGAGGTCAGCCATAACGCAATTTTAACACAGAAATATATTTCGCATCCGACATATCACTGCTAGTAGCAGACTGTTGTGTGTACATTCTCATCCGCTGGGTGACACCCTTCACCGCTAGAGGGCAGAAGTATACGAGAGGTTTCTTTCGAGGGCTATTTTTTCACAAGTGTTCATATTATTTTGTCCAACCCCTGTAGATGCTGATGTCTCAAAATTATAACTGACGAAAACAAGAGTATCTCTCAAGGTATTTCTTAAATGTTGCCACAACTGACGTCTGAAGAATACAAAAAAATTAATTAAAATGCAAACTGTTTGTTGCCACGAACGTTCCTTATAAATAATAAAACAAATTTAACAAATATTGAAACCGACCTTAATTTTTCGATAGCCAAGATATAATTATTTGGCATTTAGTCGCAAACATTCTTAAATATATAATACTTTGGAACAATAGAGGGAAGTTAGCACCACTGACTTAGCATATACTTCAAATGTACATACGAAATCTATATATATATTTCTCTTACGTGGCAAGCAAAAAAGACGTTATTTGTTACCGCGTTTTGGCAACATTGTGCGATTGTTTGTTTACTAGGAGCCTCGCGAGTCATTTGAATCTATAGCGTTATCGGATGAAATTTTATTGAAAAAAAATGAATTTTATACGAGCTGTTGCGGTTCGTAATAGAAATCTAAGAAAGCGGAGGATCTTTTCAGGGCTATTTAAAAAACGGTCCTTCTCAAGGCTAACAATTATAGTAAAACAAGACGCGTGCACTACAACTTTCGACAACAAACTCAGTCAAAAAGTGTATGGGTGGCTCGAGTACTGGGGAAATGCACACACAAACAACATGCTGGGTATTCAATTTCCAAAGCAGCGCTCACATTGCAAGTAAAAATTTGCTCAAAGTTTTCATCTATATTCTGATTCCAGAGGTACTGTATATATCTTTTATGTAATACAACAAATTTAGATTTGAAAAATATTTTTTTTGGAATATATTTTGTAATCAATCCCCTCTGCTAGGACACGTGTCTTCATTGATGCGAGCGAAGCGAGCATAGGTTCGCGCAGCGAACCAATGAGAATTGCGAAGCAATCCTCCGGGGGTTGGCGAGCGTCAGCGAGCAGTGGGTGGGCCCCCTAGTATATATATATTCCTATAAAAATTTCAAGAATTCACTTAACTGTCTTATATCAAAGTTGTTAAGATAGTCTTATAAGGCCAGGTGCACACATCCGATTTTTCAACGTGCGGCGCCGTTGCAGCACCAAAGCCTCTATGCACACATAACCGTGAAATGACGCACGAACTCATTTCGCGCCATTTGCGATAAATATTCTATGGAAGAAAATGTGTTTATTTCGCTTACTTGGTTAAAAAAAAAGTATATTTTCAAACAAAATAGACGTTACTGGATACAACCATTTATTAATTAGTATTTATATTCCATTTGTTTATGAAAACAAGGTACTTCAGAACGGAGACGCATGTGCGACGAGCTGCGGTGCCGTGGGGAAGTGCTGTACAAAATGGACGCGAGTTCGACGTGCGTCGCTGTAGCGGCGCCGCACATTGAAAAACCGGATGTGTGCACCGGGCCTGAGACAACGTCAGAGAAATTAGGGAAAAAATGAATCATACAGTGTAATTAAATCAGTAGACAGTTTACAAAAGGAAAATGTGACAATTTACTGTCTTCTATACTGGGGCTCCATCAAAGGAATTTTGTAATTACTTTCTATGCGTGAGCTTTTGATGTTTAACCACATTAACCTCGATCACCATCTGTGATTACTCAGATGTAAGACATCATAAGCCGTCGTTTCTTTTACAACTGCATCGTAAAGCGCCATTACTAACTCGAACTCTCCTTCGCATTCCCAGCGTTCTGATTTCTAAGATAAAATCCCCGTGATTCGTGAGTTTAGTATTGCTTGGCGAAGCATGACATGTAAACTCACGAACATCACCATCTCCAGAAACATGACCTTAGTGATGAGACAGGTTGAATCTATCTAAGGACATTTCCCGAATGTAAATTGCAATTTCTCGAGTTATGGCGGGAGGTCGTTTTTCCTATTGTTAAATCAAAAATTTCAAGTGTGTCACCTGAGAGAATTTTAAAGGACATTTCCTCAATGAAAAAATGGAACACGTAGTTAAAATACCGACAGCGGATTATGCTAATGAGACATTAAACTTCTATCTGTAGCAGAGGATGATCGTAGATTTTTCCTTTTTTTAAGTCGCATTTATAATAATTTTATTTTATATAGCGCTTGGAATGCTTATGCCTCGAACGTGTGAATGCGTTCCTGGTCCATACAGCCTTATTAAAACTGCATCATTCAAATCTGAAAAAAGGTAGCAAATTGTGTCTAGTATGTAAATTGAATGACATTAAAATACGTAATGTTGCTTTAGAAGGAAAACCTTAAGTCCCAAAAGAGTTGTGAGATAAATGTATCCTTGTACTGATTTTGAGACATGAACATTATAATAATCGACTTTCTAATGAAATACACTACCCTACAATAATGGACCGGACAGCAAGATGTGATGGTATAAGGGAAATATTACATGCTTTAATAGGGGGACGGTCACCCAAGTGCTGCAATTACGCTAACAACCCTTCTGGGCATACTTTCAACAAGGTTTTGATACACAGCTATGGGTATTTGTGTCCATTCCTGCTGAAAGAATGTCGCCAGCTCAGCTGTAGATTTCGGACGTGTTCCCTGGTCCGTAAGTATCGCTCTAACTCGTTCTAGAAAGGTTCTATGGGGTTTAAATCGGGACTATGAGCAGGCCAGGGAAGACGTTTTACATCCATATCTTGATACTGCTGCTTGACAGAGGCTGCTACATGACACGAAGCGTTGTCGTGCTGGAAGTAACATTCGTCCATCCCATAAAATTGTCAGAGCGTAGGAAGAACCTGTTTGTCCAAAATGTTCATGTAGGCGTCGGCGTTCAATTGACCAGGAGCAAAATGCAAAGGTCCCAGGCCATACCATGAAAAACACCCTCAAACAAGCAGTCGGATTTTATGCAAATCCGCTGGCGTCCGGTCCATTATTGTTGGGTAGTGTAGACGGAGTATGGTAGCTTTATGTTATTTCCACCGATCACTCGGTTTGAACATCTGTCGCGTGGTTGTGGAGAAAAGCATAAATCCTGAATTATTGATTGGTGAAAGTGATTGTACACTGTGATCAAGAACAATAGTCTACGCTTCGATAGCCAATTGTCTAAGTCGATTTGTATGTCCAGGCAATGTACCCTTCAGAGATCTTTAAGACAGCGACTTCACTTACATGCTCTATTTCGTTAAAAAGCCGATGCTTTTGATCAAATAGTTGGAGCATCTGCACTCAACTTTATGTTATATCTCTCAATCGCCTGATTTGAAGATCTTGGAGTGTAGGTGACGTGGCATTGGAAGAAATTACGAATCCTAATGCAGAATGCAATACACTCGTTTGTACTTTTTGGCCAATCCGCCCAAGTTGATTCCCAAACGTACATTTGACCACTTCTGAGATCTTAAGGCCCGGTGCACACATCCGGTTTTTCAACGTGCGGCGCCGCTGCGGCACCGAAGCCCAAATATGCACTCATAACCGTGAAATGATGAAATACTCATTTCGCGCCATTTGCAATTTCGAAGAAAAAGGGTCTATTTCGCCTACTTGGTGTAAAAAAAGTATGTTTTGAAACAAAATAGACGTTACTGGATACAACCATTAATTAATTATTCTCTATATTCCATTTATTTATGAAAACAAGGTACAGACAGGAGAAGCGTGTGCGGCGAGCTGCGGCGCGGTGGGGAACAGCGGTACAAACTGCACGCAAGTTGGACGTGCGTCACTGAAGTGGCAACGGAGGCATGTGTGGACTACTACATTGGATCTAATGTATATCAGACCGCACTTGCGTTGCCGAGTCTATTTTATTGGTAGGGCGGTGTTTTGTACAGTGTGACGAGGGTGTTGAGACTTTTCACAGAATTCCTTTTTCTGTACAGAGAAGAGTTTCTGTCTATTACTGCAAATGACTCATTTTCGCATGTGGGGATTTTTGGAGACTTTTCTTGAAGTAGTCTTGTGGGGAAAAAAAAAACACCCTTTCCATTCGAGCCATTTTAGGAATAGATAAATTCAAAGATTGCGCTTCACAGGAACTAACGCCTTCTATTAATTCAAAACATAAAATTTACATAAGCGGCCGTCTTCATATTAAACTGAGCAGAAACTTCATACTCTTAAGTGGGTCCGGGACACAAAAATCGTCAAATTTTCGAATTTTTTTTTATTATTTTAAGAAATTCTCTGTGTTTTTCTGCTTAAAATGACGTCTAAATCATGTTTCTATCTTAATTAGAACTAGAGATATAATAATTTTTGTGGTGCGTTGTTTTGAAAATCTAACACTCTTAACAGTTGTTGTCATAGCAACAAGATCTGTCTTTAAAACTTTAAATGCGTTTTTCTCCGTGATACATTTTTTCAAGATTTCCTGTATTCAAATTGCTATAAGTCAAAAACCGATAAAGTTTAAGAGTTGAAATTTGGAATATATTATCTTTTTGAAACATTATACTTTAATTTTGATTCAGCAAATTTGAAACAAATATTTACTTTTAAAAATATGACTTTTAAAAAAAAAGTACCTTAAAATTTTCAAAAATTTTCATTCAAATATTTTTTATTTTTTATTTAATTAATATATTTTAAAGTGCTGAATCAAAATTAAAGTTTATAAATTTGTGAAAAATTTACTGCAAAAATTTTGAAAATTCATCAAGAATATTTTGAGTTTTAGCGATTTAAAACGACCCCTCTTTTTTTCAAAACATTTTAATCTAAAAATTTAAAAAAACTTTTGGACAAATTTTGTGGCGTGATTTCGTTTATTAGTTAAATGGTTAATTAGTACAAAAAAATTCAAAATTCTAACATAATTAATAAAAAAAAATTTCGATGTGTCCCGGACCCCCTTAAAAACAGAACTTCATTGTGACAGAAGGTCAAGGTTGCCTGCTTTACGAGTTGATACTATACTTATTCAACTTCGTATATCTGTTAAGTCTCTTGAAAACAGTGATAAAAAGCAGTGATCTTAAAAAAAAGCGTTGTCAAATCGACCAACCATTTTTTGTAAAATGATAATCGGTAACCTTTGCTTTGTACTGAAGATATTAAATTTTAAAATGAGTTGTTGCTGCACGTGGCATAAAATAGAGAAAAAAATTATTTGCTTAAAAATATTAATCGTGAATATCGAAAATGTCGCGTGCTTGATGCAAGAATGAAAAGATAATTGTACGAAAGTTATGATTGCTAAAGTATTCGCTGTTTTTAACATAAGTTTTACTAATTGAGTTACGGCAATTTTACAGGAAACGGACTTAAGAAGAGGAATATATAATCCCCCTTAAAAATAGACTGTTTTAGTAGTCACCTTTTGTAGTTTTGTCACTCAGTACGGTTACGATGTATGTGAAATGCATTTCACGAATGGGTATACATATACTATTTGCATTCAAAGTAAATTGAAGAAATAAAACTTTCCAAAGGACGTTAAAAAATAATTTTCATGTTACTTAAATTATGGTGACTTTTTTCTACGAAAGAGATATCATTATATTCTAATTAATTTGCCAATCTTCGGTAAATATATTCAATCCGAGTAATGTCAGTTAATTCTGCTAGTTTAAAATAAGATTTTAATTAGCTAAAACACACAGAACGCGGAAAGTGAAACTCGGCTGCTTACACTACCCTACAATAATGAACCGGTCGCCAGCGGATTTGCATAAAACCCGACTACTTGTTTGGGGTGTTTTTCGTGGTATGGCCTAGGTCCTTTGCAAGTTGTTCCTGGTAAATTAAACGCCGACGCCTACATCAACATTTTGGACAATCAGGTTCTTCCTACGCTCTGCTAATTTTATGGAATGGCCGAATGTTACTGTGGCATTGCACATTTTATTTTTATATATAACTACCTATGTCAGTGTACGTCTACCTCGTGGACATAACCCCTGCAATCTTGGTCTGCAATGGACGCACAACCCCCACAAAAAGCCGTTAACAAGTCGCTGAACCCAGGGTAGGGATGCTACAAGAAGCTCCCTGACCGAAGAACTGTGAAAAACAAACCCATTAAGATGCCAGAGCTATCTTCTTCTTGGGTTGGGAGAAGGAAAATCTGCACCTCAACGTGACAAACTGAAACAAGAAACGTTTCTGAGCACATTAAGCAGACAGGCTTTCTCTCAACTCATTCCACTAAACAGAACCTATAAAGAGATGGAACGTCAATTTTGGAGACACACGGACACTTACGCACCTTCCTGATTCACCCACGCACCAAAACCGACTCCCGCAGAACGACTATGGATTCGCCGGTAAAAGGCGATAACCTAATGCGCGTGAATACCGCGCCTGATTCGGGAGCCATCGTGGTGTTCTAATTCTCTCCCTCATTTTCCCCTTTTTTTGTTTCGTTTTTTTGATGTTCCAATACCTTCCGCCCTTCATCCAACGCGCTAGATGGGCTTGGCGATCAAAATATAATTTAAATAAAAAGAGGATTTAATATGAAAATGGTGTCTCTCTCATCTTTCCAGGTATGTTGATTTTCTTTCATTCCAAGGTGATTCTCTTTCTGCAAAAACAATCTACACAAAAAGGACTCCTGGTTATTGTCAACTCTTTTCATACCACTATCTATCATTCCTACCAAACACATTTAACGCAAACGTTCTTTCCAAATTAATCTCTGACGGTATTACCTTAATTTAGTACTATGTCTATACCAAGTCATACGACAGTTACTTCCAGGGCGACAACGCTCTATGTCATGTTTCAGCCTCTGTCAAGCAGTGGTATCAAGATGCAATGGTATCAATGTAAAACGTCTTCCCTGGACTGCATAGAGTCCCGATCTAAACCCCATACAACATTTGTGGGACGAGTTATAGCTACGCTTACGGACCAGGGAACCATGTCCGAAATCTACTGCTGAGCTGGCGACATTCTTGCAGCAGGAATGGACACAAATTCCCATAGATGTGTATCAAAACCTTGTTGAAAGTATGCCTAAAGGGTTGTTAGTTTAATTGCAGCACGTGGGGACCAACGCCCTATTAAAGCATGTAATCTTACATTATTGTGGGGAAGTGTATACGTTTTACAGTTAAGAAGTTGTTAAGAAGGTGATATTATCTAGTTAGGTTTGTTTCATTTTGTCATAAACCAAAGCTCATTCTAGTTTTTTCTTTATGAACATACTACTATCTTTTTGTTACTAAAGATTGTATTGTATTTAATTGCTCAAATATTAATTTTCACCCTAAAAAGATGCCGTCGATTTCAGTAGGAGAATTTAGGAAATTTGGAAAGTGTTTTAATGTTACCAGGAGTGTTGTTACTTATTTCTTAACATATAGATAAAATGATAAGACCCATTAGGTAGATAGTTAGGTAGGTATTTTAATAAACGTCATACTAGAGCAACACAACGAGCTATTGATGACGGTCATTGATCAATCCCCAAGACAACACCACGTAAAAGACCCATCAGGAAATACAAAAGTGTGAGTTATAGTAAACATTTTAAGTGTCCAGGATAATGTAGCCAAAACTAATAGTAGCGTGAAACATATATATACTTCGTACGGGTTTTAGGAGGTAGGTAGAGTATAATTTAAGTCCTACTGGAGCAACACACTGGCTATTGGTGATCGTCCGGGAATAACCAACACCGACTCTATACATGTATAGAGTCGGTGTTGGAATAACACGGGAGGAAAAGATCCGAGGACAACTCGCAATTTTGAACCACGATGAGATAACCAATGCGAGTGCGGGGAAACTATCGAGCTGGCATCGCACCTTTCCAAACTTACACACCACTCCAACGTGAGGGCATTTAAGGCCACGACAGAAATTAACACACACTACCCCCGGCGAGCACGACGGCCTTTGATTGGATCTAGTTTCGAATTCGCAAACCTCTGGTTGCTAGCCACCTACTCTACTAACCTGGCTACTGCCGTTCTTTTTTGACTATATACATAAACTTCTAAATTTTTTTTTTTTTTTGAAAATGAATGCAGATGAAAGAAAAAATGATGATTATAAATCAGCTTTTGTTCGCACTTTGCTTTCACATTCGTTATAAATGGATTAGATGATGGCGATGATTAGATGATCTGAAAAGTAAATAACGACTCACATCAAATAGAAAAAAAGCAATTTAAAAAGTTTAATGCAGATGGTGAACAAATCGATATTGTTTTATTTCCCACCAGTTGAATAACCCGGAGTTGCTCGGGATTCAAATATGACCGGGACATTTCCCTGTGTTAACTCAAATACACGAATCCTATAGAAGTTTCCTATCACAACAAAATTGTTACCGATATCTATTTCTCAGTGTTAACTCAAATACTCAAACCCTGTAGAACGTGTTTCCTAGTCCATGTCCAGTTATTACAGAAAAACAAACTTTAGGTTTCAAAATTGGGGCTTCGAGAGGCACTTTTAGGACTACTTGTATGCCAATGTTCATGGCTACAGATTGGTCTGAAGACAGGAAAGAAATAGCCTATGTCTTCCGCAGTGTTCTAAAGTATAAGTGTGCCAAATTTGGTGTGGATTGGTGAAATGGTGTAGACTTGTGTAGAGAATACGCACGCACTCACGCACGCACACACACACACACGCACACACACACACACGCACACACACACACACACACACACATATATATATATATATATATATATATATATATATATATATATATATATATATATATAGATAGATTTTATAATAGGTTTTTAGTAGAAGCAACCTGACCCTAGATTCTACGACTGCATATCGTCATCGAATACCACTTGTTATCATCAAACTTCTGGTATTACTGAAATTACAGAATGGTCTGCTGGTATTACTGAAAATTCCAGAGTAAATAGGTAAATAAGTTTAAAAAAATAGAGCGAATTTTGTTTTAAAAGTGTTTACTTCCATACATAAAAGTAAAATAATTACCTCTAAGAGAATTTTATTCATGACCTGAAGTAAACAAAACGATTGCGCTTTATTTACCATTGCATTGAAAGGGCTTTAACGAAAGGAATCTGACCCTGTATTCTACATATCGCAATCGAAAATCACTTGTTATCATCAAAACAAAAGGGGGCTACGTGAGATCCGATGCGTTTTTAAAGTCAATTCATATCTTCGGAACACCACAACCAGCAATTGCTGTGAAAATAGCAACCAAATTGCAGAGATATGTTACAAAATTACATCTCTGTTTATCGCAAACAGATTTCTTCACACCTGTGACGTGCTCTATGGGTTAATAAGTGCCACTCCTAGCATTCGATCCGAAGATTAAAAAACACCAGGGATGAAAAATGGTCGACGATTGGGGTCAGCACACTGTCGGCGTGTTTACGAAATTCTCCAGATTAGAGAATTGAATTAATAAAAAGTGACACTTTTATTAGAAGGAAATGGCATCGGGGAATGAGTTCAGAGACATCAGCTGTCAGGAGATATCGTTCGAAAGAGTAATATTGGTCAAGGACTCGGCAGGTTTTAACCTTGTCCGGCTATAGAGAACAATTCATCCTGATAACCGGAGTTCGGAGACTGCTAACTTAAGATTGTATCAGGTTCGTGCTAATCAAATGGTGGTTTCATTCAAGATGCGTCGCTTGAAGACTTTACTGTCGATCTTATGTTCGGAGAGATTACCTGCGTGTGGTCCTTTTTTTTCTATTCGTCGTAGTGTAATTGTCCTGTTTTAAGTCAACTTTTTTAGCCAAAACTTTTTTTAACAAGCTGTTTCTAACCCTGAAAGATTTAGTTTGGGTGGGCTGTTTTGATGTTATATGACAGAAGGGCCATATTTGGCAAACTGCGCCATTTGCAAGACAACGTCACATAAGAAATGTCATGAGTGGAAAAAAGAGGATTTGGGGGACAATGTAGGAATTTAGTAAAGGAAAATTAGTGAAATGTTAAAAAAATTTTGCTTGCCACAAGAATTTTCTTTTTTATCTAGGGTTTTTACCTTGTCATGGTAAACCTTCTCATGGTTTACCTTGTCATGGTAAACCTACTCATAGTTTACCTTATTATGGAATCGATGGTTTTTACCGTGTCCTGTTTTTACCTTGGAAATGTCATGAGTGGAAAAAAGAGGAGTTGGGGAACTAAGTAGGAATTTAGTAAAGGAAAATTAGTGAAATGTTAAAAAATTTTGCATGCCACAAGAATTTTCTTTTTTATTTAGAGTTTTTTTATCCTTCACCTTTAAAACTACATCATTTTACCAAAACTTTAGAAACTCCAAGTGGTTTCGACGATAGATCTCGACCATCAAGATCTGACTAGTTTTTCTAAAGACGAAATCTCTCATCGCTAAGATATCATCGAATTTTTTTATGATGAGATCAAGATCTGGTATTAACTAGTAAAGAGAATACAGATTCTAAATCTGTCTTTTACATTTCCGTTTGACTTTGCGGATGAATGATGAAAAAAAGAACGTTAACGAGCAGTGGTCACACATGACCCCACGAAAAGAACTGTCACGGGAAACGTCGTGCTGGCCACGCAGTGGCTAGTTTGAAATAATTCTTAATGTTTTGTTGAAATATGATTTTGTTCTAATGAAAATAAGACCTCGAAGTGGTTTCGACGAAATATCTCGTTAATCAAGATTAGACCAATTTTGCTAATAACGAGATACCTCGTCATAAATATACATATTGCCGATTATTTTATGAAGACAAGATCAAGATCTGGTTAATTTTCCTCCAACGACCAGATATCTACACACGAAAGGAACCATTCGCTCTTACTAATGACGAAATGTCTCGTAAAAAAAACACCTGGAGGATTTTAGTATAAGAAACTAAACAGTAGTGAAAGATTTGAAAATATACATATACACTAAACTTGAATTTTAAAATTCTAAACATTCAGACGGGGAGCCCCAAATGCTTTTTCTCTTATATTTAAGACATTTATATGGTTCAATTTGAGCAACAATTTATGTATAACGTGGTTTTCAAATAAGAAGTCTTTTAATGGTATTAAAAGTGGGTGTAGCTATATCTCTATATTAAAAAACTGTTACAGATTCCACCACTGCCTCCGCACGATTGAAAACTCGCATTTTTTGTTCGATTCTTAGACGGTTTCCCGAGAAAGTACGGATCAGAAAATTACAAAATTGACAAGGTTTGTTCAAAATTGTACAGGGAACAAGACGAATAAATTTTTTTTCCGATGGGGGTATTAATTTAGGGTTTATTAATTGCCAAAGTTGAAAGAGCGAAATTTCTAATGCGAATGACAAAAGTCGTACAAATTTTCAGTCTTCAGACGTGATGTTTTTTAGACTATCTCTAAACATGAATTGCTGCAGGACGCCGAGTTTTTTTTAGGAATTTCAATTTGGTTCTTGATAGAGAGAGCATTTTTTTTTAATTCTGAAAAAATCAGGACATTTTCGTTATTTTATTTTAAAGCTGTCACATATCTATATTTCATTACTATTAGTTTTTAAAGTAGGGGGCTCCTCCCCCTGCTCGCTTACGCTCTCCAAACACCGGGGATTACTTCGCAAACCAACACTCTTTTCACAGATGCCATTTGGTTTGCTTCGCAAACCAAAATTCCTTTCACAGAGTGAAACTATCTGAATAATTCGCATTATCCTGATTTCACTTTCCGGTACAGGACGTCACAGCAACTGCTTCGCCCACTGCTCGCTTACGCTCGCCGACCCCCAAAAAAACTCGACGAGCTGCAAAAATTTGCGTTGAGAGGTACTCTTTAAAAAAAACTCACGGCTGAAGACTGAAAATTTGTATGTGTTTTGCTCACTCGCGGAAGAAATTTCGCTTCTTCAATTTTGACACTTAATAAACCCTAAACTAATAGCCGCATCGGAAAAAAATGTTAATAATCAGGAATACGATGAAGAACAAACCATGTTCATTTCGTTTTGTTCCGATCAGTACTTTCTCGGGAAACCGTCTAAGAATCGAGCTAAACAACACAGTTGTCAATCCTGCGGCGGCGGCTGCGGTAACTTTTTTTTAATATAGAGAGATTTGAAAACATCGCAGGAAACCTTAGAATATCTTCTTTCTTACGGTACAAATATTTTTGAAATTGGTTAATAAATAAAGTCGATGCAATTAAAAGTTGGTCATACAAATTTCGGAACTTTTAGATCGTAATTTCCGATACAAAATTAAAACTGTCATATCTCTAGCTTAAAACAATTTTTTTTAAATTTAAAAATACCACGTGAAAGCTTTGAATGCACTCTTTCTTATGGTATAATTATTTTTCAAATTGGTTCATAAATAAATTCGACGCGAAGAAAAGTATAATTTCGCGAGTGTGCAAATTGTTGATCGCGCCGAGTCAGTGGCAAAGGAAACAGTGAAACGAAAGGTTGTATTTTTAACTAATGGGTTTACCAGATGTCATATTTATAGTAGCTACAATATAACCATAGCAACCATTTCTTTATATTGAAAACCTTGAAACTCGCAGTCACGACTGGCCCGGAGTCCAAAAGGCTGAACTCGTATTTTCCCCTCGATTCTCATACGGTTTCGCGAGAAAGAACACATCCCAAAATTTCCAGATTAACACGGTTTATTCAAAATTGTACAGGGAACAAGATCGCGAAGGTTTTTACTGATGCGACTATTAGTTTAGGGTGCATTATATGTTAAAGTTAAAAAAAAAAGCGAAATCACTTGCGAAAGGAGTGTTGGTTTGCTAAGCAAACCAAATGGGTTTGCGTGCGAAGGTGAGCAGGAGGGGGAAGAGGTTTCGACAGAGCAGATAATTGTCTCTGCGAAAGGAGTGTTGTAGTAGTATATTACACCGTTGTAGTATAAAAGCACGAAGATACGATTGGGGGAAAATACGATTATAGTTCTCAATTCTCGAATACAAAACTTTACTGGAGAAAATCTTTATCATCATCAATTCTCATCACGCAATCAGCTTACGTCACCGTTCGTATTATCAATGTTCACAATTACCCATATCTCTTTGTATAAATATCTATATCCACGTTCATGAGGGATAGATTTCGTAATTATCGGGTAGTAAAAGTGTTAATCTCGAAGTTGCGGAGCAATTTCGAAGCTTTTCAACTTATCATTTAATGGCTTCATATGTAATCAAAAGGTGCAACCACCCCATCAACAGAGTTCTAAACCATAAAAAAGTGTTTTAATCATGTTGTAATCGGAGGGTTTTATGGCGCAAGGGCCATATTTGGCCACGTGTTGGAGTAAGGAAAATTTTAAAATCAAGCAAAAATGATAGTGAAATAAATTTGCATGGCATCTGCCATCTCTCCTTATCATCAGGCCCTCAGGGCACATCTTTTTTAAGTGCATACCAGAATTACGTTCCCCAACTATCCGAATGATATTGCCCCTTTAGTTTTTATCTTCATCTACCCTTCCGTTTTTTCTTCGTCCCTCATATTGTTGTCTGTCGTCTGTTTGCTACAGCTTCTCTCCCCCCCCAATAAAGGCATAAATTTCAAAAATAGCCAATCTCATGATCAAAAGATAAGTAATAAAAGCCAAAATATACAATGCCATAAACAAGTATTTTATACGGACAAAGAGGTACAGCTACACTCTACGTTTATGAGTGATGGCAACGGCTTGGCGATTTTTTTGGCGCACTTCTTGTAGCGAGTTAAGATAAATTAAGGCAACCCATCTTTCGTTACTGTTGTTGTGGTTTTCATAGTAACCTCGGAAAACGGAAACTTTCAATTTTAATTTTGAATATTCTAGAAAGTTCTTCCAAAATCCGTTAAAGTTGTTTGATTTCATTGATTCGTTTGAAATTTTTGCTTTCCTCCCATTGGTTATTTTGTTTTTTAAATATCCTTTGATGACATTGGTCCCTTTAAATCGTTTTCTGTGGTACCATTGGCCCATTTATTTGCATTTTGACAGTTGTGGAATTTTTATTTTACTATAATAGTTTTTACGATAGGATTAAGAGTTTTGTTTTTTTGACCATTTTGGTTTTCATTATTTTTTTACGAAAGAATTCTGACGTTATCAGGTTGAATTATTTATTGCTTTTTTTCTTTTGTAAATATTTTTCAACATGCCCACTGTATTTAGTGTAATTGATAAGTTTCAGGGTATTCTTACCCAACATTCGTAGCTTAGTTTCTCTGCTGGTTCACGAATGGGTTTTGATATGTGCTTAAGCTTACTACTTTTTGTGAAAGTTTTAAAAAAATATACTTCTTAAAACGTTCTGATATATGCTTCATAAGCGTGTTGTAAAAAGAAAAACAAAATTGTGACAGAAAAAGAGTTAGAAAATAATTCTTTCCTTGACGACTTTAGAAGTGCGCCAAAAAAAATCGCCAAGGCCGTTGCCATCGCTTATAAACGTAGAGTGTAGCTGTTCCTGCAAAGGTATTTGTAGAAATTAGTAAGAGGACTGGTTTCGTGTGCTGGGCTGGTTTCCTGGACGTGAATTGCTTGACTGGCCTGTTCAGAGTCCCGATCTCAATCCGATCGTGCACTTGTGGGACAAACTGGAGCGGCGAGTACCACATTGCCACGCACGGCCATCTTCACAATAATCTCCTCTCACAGCCTTGCAAGAGGCATGGCGAGCTATTCCCGACCAGATACAGAGAACTGGCGGAAAGTATGACTCGACGTGTTGCAGCTGTAATACAAGCATAAGAAGCGCCACTACTCGTTAACAAATAGAATCATAAAGCAGTTTTTCTGAAAAGCATGCAGTGTCCCAATATTGTTTTCCATATAGTGTATATTAAATATTAACCCTACCATTGGTTGACTGAAAGAAGTAATTAGCCATTATCAAAACTGTGCAGATCTTTATGGATGAGATATCTCGTCACTAGAAGAAAACTGACCAGATCGCAATCTCGTCATTATCAAAAGATCTGGCAATGTCATGATGGCGAGATACAGAGGATGTTCACACATTTTTTAGACAGTGTATATTGTATTCACAAAACTAAATTATATAAAATTCTTGTGTTTCAAATGTTCTATTTGATAGCCCTTATTCTGAACTATCTTTCGACACCGTAATTTCCAGGATAATAATGCCTTTTGAAGTGTCAGAAGAGGTATTCTATCCCATTCCTCCTGAACAGCTTTCCAGAGTCCTGTAAGGGTTGTGGGACGACGTTTCGATAATGCAGATTTTAAAAGTCCGAAAGCACAAAAATCCATAGGTGATACGTCAGGAGATTTAGTAGGGATATCAGTGAAGGGTATGGCCTTGATATCGGTTTTTTGTACCATTTCTTTTAGGAAATTTACAGTGGATTTTGATGTGTGACTGCTAGTTTTGTCTTGATGGAGTTCCACAGATTGATGGCACTGTGGATAAAGCTATGGCATTTCATTCAGAGAAATTGGCGATAAAATATGTTCCTGATAGTATTTGGAGTTAATCTTGACATTTTTTTCCACTCTCCTTATTTTTAACTTGCCACTATATGAAAAACTAGCAACAATCCTGAATCCCTTAGTAAAACTTTCTTTCGATTCTGTGAACCATGTTCTTAAATTTTTTTCTCCCCTTTTATGATAATAAATGGCTCTTTTTGTGCTGCAATCATTTAAATACACCCATAATACATCTATTGTGACTATTTTTTTTCCATTTTTCTTTGGATAAGTGTTTCTCATATAGAATTCGGCAGCGTGTCCTGCGTTCAGCGATATGCTTTGGAGAAAGACGATGCACATTGCGTTTTTACGCTTTCTTAAGATTTAAATCAACGTTTATCATTTTGTTTACAATGGACACCGATCATTTTAATGATTTTGCAACTGTCCTTTGACTAGTGGGATTTTCTTTTAACATTAAACAACATACCTTTGCAATAGTAGAAGATTTCCGTTTCTTTCTTGGATACTTGTTTGGAATTTTTGTCTCACTTGAGGCTCCAATTTGACGTTTTTTTCCTTTATTGTTGACGATATGCTTTAGATATCCCAAAACCATGACTTTCACATCGTTTTTGGAAAACGGAATATGAATATTTCTCTTCGGAAGAAACATAAATATAGCCTTCGAATCACTGCTTCGTTAAAATAGAGATTTTGAATAAATACAAACCTCTCAAGCCGCAGACGATAATTTTGACTTTTAAAAACATAATTCAACTGCAATTATTTCTTTTGCAGCAAACGATTTTTTATTACCGCTAACCAAAATCCACGTCTAAAAAATGTGAGAACAGCCTCTGTGTCTCGTGATCATGATACTGCCGATACATCTAGACATTAGCAAAATTGGTCAGGTTTTTATGGACGAGATCTCGTCAAAACCACTTTGAAGGTTAACATTAACAATTACAGTGGTTATTAAAACAGAGTATACATTATAAAGAGATTTCGTTACAATTCGATAACCGTAATAAATAATGTGAACGTAACTTTTATATGAATGGTAAAGATTACATTTTAAAGCAGTTTTGGTTAAAAAAATAATTCCAAATTAGCTGTACTGTAATAAATAATGGGAACGTAACTTTTATAGGAATGGTAAAGATCACATTTCAAAGCAGTTTTGGCTAAAAAAAAAACAATTTCATATTAGCTGTACTGTAATAAATAATGTGCACGTAACTTTTATAGGAATGGTAAAAATCACATTTCAAAGTAGTTTTGGCTAAAAAAACAATTACATATTAGCTGCACTGTAATAAATAATGTGCACGTAACTTTTATAGGAATGGTAAATATCACATTTCAAAGCAGTTTTGGCTAAAAAACAATTCCATATTAGCTGCACTGTAATAAATAATGTGAACGTAACTTTTATAGGAATGGTAAAAATCACATTTCAAAGCAGTTTTGGCTAAAAAAAAAACAATTCCATATTAACTGCACTGTAATAAATAATGTGAACGTAACTTTCATAGCAATGGTAAAGATCACATTTCAAAGCAGTTTTGGCTAAAAAAAACAATTTCATATTAGCTGTACTGTAATAAATAATGTGCACGTAACTTTTATAGGAATGGTAAAAATCACATTTCAAAGCAGTTTTGGCTAAAAAAACAATTCCATATTAGCTGCACTGTAATAAGTAATGTGAACGTAACTTTTATAGGAATGGTAAAGATCACAATTCAAAGCAGTTTTGGCTAAAAAAAAATAATTCCATATTAGCTGCACTGTAATAAATAATGTGAACGTAACTTTTATAGGAATGGTAAATATCACATTTCAAAGCAGTTTTGGCTAAAAAACAATTCCATATTAGCTGCACTGTAATAAATAATGTGAACGTAACTTTTATAGGAATGGTAAAAATCACATTTCAAAGCAGTTTTGGCTAAAAAACAATTCCATATTAGCTGCACTGTAATAAATAATGTGCACGTAACTTTTATAGGAATGGTAAATATCACATTTCAAAGCAGTTTTGGCTAAAAAACAATTCCATATTAGCTGCACTGTAATAAATAATGTGAACGTAACTTTTATAGGAATGGTAAAAATCACATTTCAAAGCAGGTTTGGCTAAAAAACAATTCCATATTAGCTGCACTGTAATAAATAATGTGAACGTAACTTTTATAGGAATGGTAAAAATCACATTTCAAAGCAGTTTTGGCTAAAAAACAATTCCATATTAGCTGCACTGTAATAAATAATGTGCACGTAACTTTTATAGGAATGGTAAATATCACATTTCAAAGCAGTTTTGGCTAAAAAACAATTCCATATTAGCTGCACTGTAATAAATAATGTGAACGTAACTTTTATAGGAATGGCGCATAGTCTAAATTTTTGATTCTTATTTTTGTCTCAGTTAAAGAAATAGACATTTTTTCTAAAACTCTTCTGGAGCACCTGAGCAAAGAGTCATTTTAATACATCTTTTGGTCGTCTATTTGATTCCAGAACGAGTCGTCTTGTCGCCTTGCGGCAATAGGGAATATGCACTATGCCACAAAAGGTCCTAAAATGGTACTTTTTTTTACAAATTCGATCATGAACAATCCGAAAATCAACTTTAAAAATCTCAAAAAAAGTTTAATTTAAGCGTAATAAGCGATTAAAAAACGCGTTGAAGTCACGTGACTGAAGCTTGGTGTGACGTCATAGTACATGAAATCTCTAGCTACATTCGCCGGCTGCATGTTATTTCAGGTTGCTTTCATAGATTTTACGCTAATTTTATTTTTTAAATAATTGTATTGAATTATAGTCTTTACATTATTATTATTATACAGATTTCTTCTTTAAAAATGACGACTGTAGTACAAGGCTTTGTAAAAGGCCTGTCGGATAATCTACCTAAATTGGATGGTATATCCATGTTTTCTTTTTTGCGAAACCATCCAAATTTTATGGGAGTAGAAATGAAAGGCGTAAAAGCGAAGAGTATGATAACATTTTGTACATTATATTTATTTAAAAAAAAACATGTATTTTTATATTGCTTTTAAAGAGTAGTGCTATTATCAAAAAGTTGTACTTAAGAAAATAGAATATTAATAGTTGTTCTCTTTTCCTTAATAACTAACACAATTAATTCTGAAACAGATTTTTTTGTATAGATAATTAGAATAGTATATCAAATAAGAGCTTTATATTAGGAAAATAATTTCAAAGTAGATTAAAATTGTTGGAGTATTAAAATAGTGAATTTTGAAAGCTAACTTAAAATTAATTTTCTACATTAATTTTTTAGCAACATTATTTTTGTTAGTTAATGAACAATAATTTTTTAAATATATTTAAGCGATAAAACGCAATGCACTAAAAGATGATCCAAAAATAATATGCGTAGAGAAACTTATTGCGAGAATTGCAACTGCATTAAATATTGAACACAACATTTGGTAGTCCAACATTTTAAACCATGAAGAAGATAACGTGATAATATGATTAAAATTGCAAGAATTTGAATTCTATAATACTTATCATTCAGTTTAAAGAAGAAATATGACACAGTTTTACCAACTGCAAATTAATTATCATGAGTATAATAATTCAATGTTTATTGATGTTAGCTCTCTGTATATTTTTTAAACCAGTTTTGATTTATAAATATATAGTATTCCTATATTTATTTATTAAATTCTTTTTCATGAAACAAGAAATTCTGCATTATGAGTGACTTGATACCGAAAGAATATTTTTTCGTTTTAGCAAAAACACAAGAAGTTATCCACAAGATTAAATCACACAATTCTTAATTAAAAACAATTAAAAATACAAATAATTTTTGGGTATTTTAAACTTACCAAAAATGATCTTCACAGCAATGCAAGTAAGAAGTAGAACACAGCTTTTTGTTTTTCTTTTTTATCGCTTTTCACGCTTTTTAAACGCTGCACCATCTTCTACGAACTCGTTCATATTTTGGTACAACAAAAAAATACTTTTTTGGTGTTTTAATCGGTGAATTATGACACAAACGGAACAATACAATATTTGTAATTCTTCTTTTTAACTATTTTCGAACTTTTCATTGCTGAATTAATCAAAAATCTGTAAATATAAGACTACTAAAAAGATACCCATAGAGATAACACAGTTCAAGGAACGCTTGATGGGAAAATCATGTACTATGACGTCACAGGCAAAAATCGTCAGCGACTGCAGTTTTTCGTTAAAAGTGACGTCACAGCAATTTGAAAAGTGTTTTAAATATAATTAATGTCGTCAGATTGCAGTTTAAGTGGCATTTTTCTACGTAGTTTTTCATGCTCTTTCATTTTAAAACGAATTTGAAAATCATGCATATTGTCCATTGATGCATTTTCCTATATTCGATGTCAATTCGCCATGTTTTCAAGAACAGCTTTGTCGAACCGAAACATACGTAACTGACATCTTTATTTACTTATATAAGTTTGCGTATTTTGAATGGAAAAATAGTTTCATTATTGCCTTACAACGGCCGTTCTTGATCTGTCCTACGGCATTTTTCAGCCTTCAGAAACTTAGATCTGGGTACCTGACTACAGGATCACGTTTATTTATTTTTTTCTTCATAGTAATCCCTCGTGTTTGGTTGTCTCGATGAGATATCTTGCCATTAGAAAAATGGACTTTACTTTGATCTCTCTCCAAGACGGCAATATATTGAAATTTCCTAATTCTATCATCATTCTTATCATCATCAGATATCTCGTCATCAAGAATGTCGATGTTCTAGAAATCTCGTCATTAGCAAAAATTGGCCAAATCTAAATGGACGAGATACTTCGTCGAAACTACTAGGAGGATTCGTTACTGAATTGTACACCCCTCACAAATGGAAAACATTATACGAACTTCTGTTAGATTTATATATTAGTAATAAGATAAAAATTTCTGAATCATTCACAATATAGGAGTAATGTAAAGTTAACCACAAAATTAAAATTTTACATCCTTTTTGCATTCAAATAAAGGAATGAACTAACCTCTACACATTTTGGCACGGAATTATATAAATATGTGGCATCATTATTTACTTAGTATATATAGAGTAGATTTACGAATCGAATAGAAAAATACATTATCCTAAAAGTTCCCGTACTCCAATTTTAAAAAAAGTATTAGTGATGTTTTTTTAAATTATTGAATTTTATCGTTTGCTTATAGTTTTATCTATTCTTTAATTTTTATCGTTTGGCTTCTTCGCGCTCAAATTGAGCGATTATAAAGTTCCATGTCATTTTCTTCTTCACTGCAAAATGAGTTTATCACGCATTCAGAGAATTTCGCTGCTTGAGGCTTATTTTGAATGTAAATCATATGAAAGATGTAAAGAATTTTGGCGACATAAATATCCATATGAAGCAATACCGAGTAAAGATACGCCATATCAACTCGTTCGGTGATTTCATGAGACAGGTTTGGTGGAAGACCGAAAGTCGTTACACCAGACATTGTGCAAGAAACTAGACGGAGGATATTGCAATATCTTCTTCGATCCATGAGGCGTTTGTCGCAATATATGGGCACATCACATGGATCGACACATAAGACTTTAAGAGCTTTGCATTTTCGTGATCATCGTGTAAAAATGTTACAGGAGCTAAATCAAAGCAGCAGCTTTATTATTGCCGATGGTTCCAAAAATTTATTCGCAACAATATCAACATTTTGAATAAAATATTTTTCTTCGATGAGGCATGGTTTCATTTAAGCAGTTACGTGAACACGCATAACTACCGCATTTGGGCGACGACAAATCCTGATTCATTAATGCAAAAACCTTTACATTCTTAAAAAAATTGTCGTTTGGTGTGCAATTTGGTGTTCATGCAAGAGGATTGTTGGGCCACTGGTTTTCAAGTCAGCTATTGTTGGCTCTGTATACAGAGAACTTATACAACAATTTGTTGCATAATTAGAAGCGAATGAACGTGATTCTTGGTTCCAACAAGACGGTATTACCTCCCATACAATTTATGAAACCATGGGCATGCTTCAAGATTTTTTTGGCGATCGACTCATCTCAAAAAATCTTTGGCCGCCTCGTTCCCCTGATCTGAGCATCTCTGACTTTTTTCTGTGGGATATTTAACGAAAAATGTTTATGAAGATAATCCCAAACAATAGAGGATCTAAAAATTGCCACTACTCAAAGGATACACGAAGTCACTCCCAGCATCTTTAAACGCGTCTCTAAAAATATATGCAAACGTCTTCAGCTTTGCTTCCAAGAAAAAAACGGACATTTTGAATATTTATTATAAAGGTAAGTTATAATTATTTTCCTACGTTATGTTAAAAGTGCTTTTCATAATTAGCATAAAAATAATTGTTTTAAAGTTTGTTGTTTTTGTTTAATAAATTCACGAATTGTCAGTACAGGAACTTTTAGGACACTAGTTTCATTATAGTCTGAACCCTTCTTGCGGTTGTTTGGATGAGGCATCTAGTCATTAACAAAACTGAAAACTGACTATCTATCTTAAGGTATCAGTACACCTTCGGAGGTGTTTTTTTGAATTCATTAATTTTTCTTTTTCAGAACTACGTTTTAAATTGAAACAGAACATAAAACACAGAAAAATAATATAAAAACTTTGTTTACATTGAAAAAAAAATTTTTAAGCAAGAAAAATGGGTGAAATTAAAAAAAAACTACTCATACGTCATACCTGATAACTCAAATTTCAATCAAAATATCAAGATTTTAAACACTAAATTACAAATCTAACAATATTATCTAGGGAATAGACTTTTCACATAATATTTCTGAAGATATTTTAAGAGTTATGATTGATCGAGAAATACATTGTTGAAAAATTAATAAAATATGTTGGAACAATAAATATAAATTGATATAAAAAATAAAAATAATTAATCTACAATCATGAGCAGAGTCTATTCCCTTCATAAGCAATTAAAATTTAATCATGCCAAATTTTAAAGCATTTCATACATAAAAATGTGTTTTATGATGTTTTGCGTAAACAAAATCGACTAAAAATCTTATTATGAGAAAATGCCAAAAACAAGTTTTGTGTATCAAATTTGTTTTAAAAAATGTATTTTAAAAACTGAAATCCACCAGATTTATATATTTCACCCTCTTTAGATTCAAAAACGATATATTTTTTTCTTTCTAAGTGCTTTTAGCACCTTTTTACGCTTTTTTAATTGGGGAGTAGAAAGTCTTTTCGCATCCTTAATTCTCGCCTGATTCAAGTAACTATATCCTTTCAAGGTAAAATACGCAGGATTAGAAACTTTTAGTTTTTTTAAAATTGATAAACAGGTTTTAAAGCCATCGTTAAACTGAATGAGAGTATCATTCTCCCCAATTTTTTAAGTTTGTAGGCAAACGAATTCATTTTTTGGTACTCTTTGCCATATCGCACCATTCATACATTCATTTGGATTCTGGGTTTCACCAGGAAGGCATTTTAACCTTTGCGCTACGGCAGATAGACAATTGTTACCATTAAAACATAGTTTACACATATCGGAACGGTATAGATCTGTATACTGTGGATGTTATCCCCCTTTTAAGTGACAGCTGGCATCGATCACCATTTGTGAGCTGTCAGCGACTGACTTCTATAGTGTTCCTCCTTTTGTTCGCTACCCTACCCTGTCGACCGTGAGGTGTGAACGCTTTGGGGGAAAGGCAGAAGGTCGCTCCGGTGATATCTCTCATGCCAAACGGTACGCTGCACAATACTATGTAAGGAAAGCGTCAGTCGTAAATGCCACTCAAGGCTCT
Organism: Metellina segmentata; assembly: GCA_947359465.1. Classification (NCBI taxonomy): domain Eukaryota; kingdom Metazoa; phylum Arthropoda; class Arachnida; order Araneae; family Tetragnathidae; genus Metellina; species Metellina segmentata. Next base: position 58,908,588 of record OX375882.1, read on the forward strand.
ATCACTCAATTAAGTATGTCAATTAAGCTAGGTAATTAGGTAATGGGGGTTGGACATGCAGGCTAAAGAGCCGTTCTGTGAGACGATTGGAAAAAAATTCTAAGCGCCGCAGCGTAAAGGTTGAATAAATAAAGTTAAATTTTCAAAAGAAATACGTATTGAAATAAGCGCTAGGTGAATTCAAAATATCTAAAACACACAAGTAAACAACGCAATGAATAGCTATTTTATTGCCATTTTCGAATCCCAAATTAAAAAATAATACGCTGCCAGATACATTAAAAATCTAATAATATATTTAAATTTAATAATTTTGGCTTACTTGAGTAAACTTTACACTTTTATAATGAGATTCTGAAGAAATAAGGAATACAAACAAACATTTAAGATGACTTCCGTCTACTAACAAGCACTTCAGGTGTAAAAAATCAGTTTCGACTAATTTTTAAAACGCTATAACTTCGGTTCTAAATTAGATAGAAACACAATTCAAGCAGTATTTTATAGAAAAAAGATTATATTTTAATATTCTATCAAAATTAGAAAATCGATATTTTTGTCGAAAATGACATTTCAAAGGTTGTGTACTGATACCTTAATGGACGAGATATCGCGTCGTTAGAATAAATCTGGCCAGATTTTTAACTTGTCACTATCAAAAAGCGACAGTATCTTGATTACGAGATACCTCGCCATTAGCAAAAATTTTCAGATCTTGATGGACGAGATATCTGGTCGAAGCTTTGAATGGTTAAAAGCCCTTTTTGACCAGTGCTACAGTATTTTGTAGCCATCAACAATTAGTTCTAGGAGCCTGACGACAGAATCACTTTAGTCCCTTCCTTACGTAAATCTTATTTAATTGCTGATGTCTAATAAATGGAAAACATTTCTCCAACTTCAATTATGTTTGTAGAGAAGCTTCTAAATTTGCAATACAGAAGGAGTAATGAAAAACAACCGATAATTAAAATTTTATTACCTTTTTGCTCTCCAATAGAGGATGGAACTAACCATTACACCCTTCCAGCAGGAAGCTATGCCAATATTGTTTGTATCGTTGTGATTGAACTAACGGATTCATATGGCGAATCTAGTTTCCTGAAAAGGTACGAAAAAGAAAAGGAAGTTCAGAAGTAAAACGCACGCAAGGCATTACAATGCCATCATACTTTCATGCTGTCATAAACCTGAAAACAGATGTTCCTGCAGAGTGCGATATTAGGCCATTGTGCGAAACACATGTGGAAGCTAAATGAGTTTCCATTACAAGTATTCAAACACTTTTTCCTGCAACATAAATAACCATTTCTCTCTCTCTTTCTTGTCAGTTGAAAATTACTTTATTAAATTTTTTAATTAGTCAGTTCGAATTTGGAACATTCATGGGCAGTTACTTTTGAAAATTATCAACAGAACACTTTGACTTTGCTATGCGACTATGTCAGCTAGGGAACTTTTGTTTTCTTTGTAAGGAAATGAATGCCCAACATTGGCTGCGTGGCTATTGACGTATCTCTTAAGAAACTTGTAGATTAAAGTGCTTTGTTCTAAAGTGCTTTGTGCTAAAGTGCGAGTTCGAAACCCGTATGTACCGAAGTCATGTTGGCTGCTTGAATTTTCCTGGTTTCTTATTGACGACGCGTAAACGCGGACAAGCTTCCCAAAAGCAATTGTTCAGTATTTATACTTTGTGCAATATCCTCCACCAAACTTTAAGAGCTTTTAAAGGCGGCGATCTTAAGAAACGTGTAGACTGAAGAGCTTGATAACGAGTTCAAATCTCATACGTGCAGCACTCGAATTGCCTTCTTGAAGTTTCCGGATTTCTGACAGCATAATGCGTCACATTACAAAGAAACGAACTATACGAAATGGTAGGATTTATGTCATAATGAACTGGGAGGAGGAGTCGAGCATCCACAGTTATTAAACATGAGATGCATGGACTTGTAATTTGATAAAGCATTGGGTAGGAGGTAGTGATGCGACATCGATGTTTTCAAAACATTGATGTTTTTTAAACAACATCGATGTCTCTAACATCGATGTATTGGAGTCAATGTTTTTGTAACATCGATGTTTATCCTAATCAATGTTTTTACGTTGTTGATGTTTTATTTTTAAATGAAAAAGTACTGTTATAAAAATTTTAAAAATAATCAAGTAGCATAATTTTTATAATCAGCACTTTGAACATACTTTCAGACCAAAGTGGTCAAGGGTGAAGGGTCTGAAAAGTAGGGATGCGACATCGATGTCAATGTTTTCAAAACATTGATGTTTAAAAAAACATCGATGTATTGGATCCGATGTCGCATCACTAGTTGCTAAACCAGTTTTAATAAATGGGGATAAAAGTTTAAATACACTGAATTTTAAAAACATCGATAGTTTGGGGGCAATGTATTATCAACATCGATGCTTTAATTTTGAACATAGATGTTTAAAAACAACGATGTTTTGATGTCGATGTCGCATCACTAGTTGCTAAATCAGTTTTAAGAAATGGGGATAAAAGTTTAAAGACACTGAATTAAAAAAAAACATCGATGGTTTAGTGGCGATTTATTATCAACATCGATCTTTTAATTGTGAATATTGATGTTTCAAAACATCGATGTTTTGATGTCGATGTAGCATCACTAATTGCTAAACCAGCTTAAAGAAGGGGAGGAAAAAAGTTTAAATGCATTGAATTTTAAAAACATCGATGTTTTGGGGGCGATGTATTATCAACATCGATATTTTAATTTTGAATATCGATGTTTCAAAACATTGATGTTTTGCTGTCGATGTCGCATCACTAGTAGGAGGCTGGATTGTACTGAGGGAAGGGCATCCGACAGGAGATAAAACCGACGATCCCTCGGTTGCGCTAGAGATCCGAAAGATACTGAGAGCGGAAGACGTGAAAACAACGATCTCCTCAATAAACCAAGAACCTTGTACCAAGAGAATTCTTGGTCACGTAGAATCGTCCTTATCTCAGAGTGCCGAGCATCAGTCACACCCCAACACCCAATGCCAAAGTCAGTCAGTGAGTACCACTTTCCTTAACTTAATATCTACACAAAGATTAGGCCCCATTGGAAGAGTAACGGATTATCAACCGGAGGATTGTGGGTCCGAATACACCCAAAGACCGTCGTGCACACAGGTGGTACGTTAAACCTGTCGAGGCCTCAAATGTCCTCACGTTTGCGTGGTGTGGAAGTTTCGAGAGTGGGGTGCCAATTAATCATCTAACCGTGGTTCAAAATAACGTGGCGTCCTCGAATCTTCACCTTCGGGGGTTGATCACCAATAACGCATCGTGTTACTCCAGTTCAACGCTAATTAAAATACATACATACTTGCACACATATTCAACCCCCTCAACCTACCTGTTTATATCCGTGATGCTACCTCCAAACCAATACTACATTTTACATGAACCATTCACAAAATGCTTGTATAATCAGAGTGGAACTCGTACCAGATTTGCTTACGTTATCTTTATTTGTTGTAATAATAATCTTCTGCATAGTAATTTGCGAATTATGAAAGAAATTCCTAATCAGTTAGACAACGCGTTGTACAGTTTGTTCAAGACAACAATAAAATCGGGACAGTGTCCCCCAAGTCCTGAATAAAGGCATGCCTACTCCCATTCACAATGGGTAAATATTGACTCCAAGAAAACAAAGGTCCAAGATAGGATCTAAGCATGAAGTACTAAAGAGGTTGTTTGAAATAGATTATTCCCGTTATATATTTTATCAATCGATATGGCAGCACACCCTGGTGCTTGGGGTTGACGCTGGGAATGCGAATACTCGAATTTGGTTGAGTTACTTTTGAATTATAAGTATGGAGAATTTATAACTCTATTAAATTTTCCTTCCCAGACTTTAATTTAGAATTTCCCAAACAGTTTCCGTTGTGTTGCTCTAGTATACAACGTTAATTAAAAATTACCAATCATCCAAACAGTTTCCCTGTAACAGAAATTTCTTGTTATGCAACTTTTGAAGACCCCGATAAACCTACGAAATGTTTTTTTTTGTACAGAACAATCTGTACAATAATACAGTATGGATATACTATCTAATTTCAAAATATAGGCTCGTGATGGTGTATCATCAAAAATCAAATAATACAAAAATCTCAAATTAACAAATTTATTTTCCCTTTCACTTTCTTTTCGTTTCTGATATTCATCAAATATTGTATAGGTAGTTTGGTAGGTATTTTAATAACAGTCGCACTGGGGGGGGGAGTAATACAAAGGTCTATTGGAGACGGTCTGGGATCAAACCCGAAGGGAGTCGAATATTGTATAACTTCTCGTGTGTCGAACTGGTGCGGAAAAAATGCCCCATCCGTGTTCCTCCAAATTGTATAAGTGAAGTATTTTTAGTTCTTAAATATAGTGTTAGATAGACTAAGTCAATAAAAAAA